>CM064503.1:23906462-24263173 GCA_032716605.1 Paralithodes platypus | reverse complement strand
TTCTTCGTTGATTCAATCCTCGCACCACACACCAAATATTCCCCATTTTAATTCTCGCGCCAAAAGCCTCAATTTATTAGTGGCCCCTCCATCATTGACGAACATGCCTATTACATAAGGCATCCTCTTCAAACACTAATCCGCCGTAGTTTTGAATCTACCGCGCAGAGCATTTAAAAACTGAGGAGCCTTCATCATGAGCGCACGCGACCTCACTCATGGCTTCAGTCATAATGAATTGGGTTCTCACTACGAAAAAACTTCGTAAAAATATAAAACAAAAAGAAAATATAATAACTATCCAATAAGCTTTCCATCATATCGTGGATGTACTTGTGTGGATTTCTGACCAGAACGCTGATTCAGGCGTCATTCTTCCTTCTCTGCTCTGCGCTCAGCCCGCCCGGACGTGCCTCCCCACGCTCCGCTGGTTCCGCATTCGTTGCGTCCCTAGTGAGTTTTTTCTCATTTGTTTACTCCAGGATGTATCGAGTAAGGTTAGGATAGGCGTAGCAGGAGTGTCCTGGGCTGGTTGCCCGCAGTGCAGTGTATTTTGGGTCGAGTGTATGGGGCATCTATTTCGGATGTACCCTCGTGGTCACGTTGTGGACATTTAGAACTTTTTCACAGTTGAGTTAGTTTGTGATGCAGGCGGCTTTCACTACGCGTTAATTATTGCTGCCTTTTATCTTTCTGATGAGGTAAGCTTTGTTTTCTGACGTTCCCAGCGTATTTTTCTTCACTTAGTGAAGTTTTTTCTGGGTCCCGAGTCAGTCTTCCCTGGGTTGGAAGTTATTGCTACGGTGGTGTGTTGGCGGTGGTTCCTGTTGTGATATTTCCAGTGTGTGTGTATATTTCAACTGTTATTATGCCGTCTGCCTAGGCCTAGCCAGCCGCTCGTAGCTTTGCCACATGTACTAGTGTTATTATTTATTATTTATAAATATGCCCTACTGTGTCATGTGTATCCGGGTTTTAGTTGTGTATTGGCTAATTCCTCGGACTATAATTGTTTCCTGGTTTAGTTGTGTATTGGCTAATTCCACGGATTATGGTGTGACCTTGGGTTAGTCGTGCGTGGCTATCCTCGTGTCTTGTGTTGTTCAGATGGTGTCTGTTCAGGGTGGGTTTCCTTCCGGCGGGTTTTTTCTCGGTTTCACCATGAAAAAATCCTGGCCGAGAGCAGTGTTGGGCCACACGTGGTTGTTAACACTGGCTTGTTTCCCCGGCGTGGGGGGGTGTCTGTGGCTCTCCAGGACTGCGTCTCTGTGGGTGCCTGGTTTCAGGCCTCCTTTGATTCCCGGCGGGATGGCTGTACCCATCCATATAAAACGGCGTTCTTGTGGACATACGTTTTGGGAGTTTTTCTACCTGGTTTTACGACAACCACATGAAAAACCTAGCTGTTGTTTAGGCTTTCCTCCCCGGCGATCTTTTACAAAGAAGTGGGGACAGGAACTTATGGGGTTAACTTTTAAACTTCTCACCCGGCGGGTGCACCTGGGTAGGGTGGGATGAACGCCTTAGGTCTTTCAGTTAGTTAACCAATCCATTGTAGTGATACTCTGTGTATCGCTGCCTTTACTATTACGGCGATTGAAGGTTCAATTAGGTTAAATATCGATTCTCACACCCGGCAGGTGCTCCTAGGTGGAGGAACTAAGGAATTTACAAAATTCAATTTAACCTATTAATTTAGTGATACAATTAGGTATCGCCGCCTTCTAACTTACGGCGATCTTTTGTGACAATTCGTTAAACATCAGATCTCGTATCATCCTGCCCTGGGCTATTCTACTAAAATAATTCAAGGGCCGGCGTCTTTATGGGGGGTTGCTTTGTTACAAAATTGAATCTTGAGACAGTCACCTCCTCCAAGAGACTATAAGTGCCATGCTGGACCATTATATCAGAGGGTATTCTTCACTTTCTTTAGCAAAAGATTTGTTTAGACTTTACACCCCGCCGCGTAGCGAGATGTGTTAGTTGTGTCTTTGCATCTCGTTACCCGGGGAGTTATTACACTTGTGTGCGAACATGTTGGATTAACCTTATGAGCATTAATTCCTGGAAATTTTCTTGTTTTTTCCAGAGCTGAGCTCCGGCGGACCAATACAGACCCGGCGGTAGTTTTCACCCACCAGTCTCTGTCATGGCTACCGTGGCCCCAGTTTTTGCCCTGTGCATTACCCCTACTTGTGCTGGTATCCCTATTTTTGCACACACCCTTTGCATAAGGTGTGTTAAATGTCTAGACCGTTCAAGGGGTCTCTGGGTTATGCATAATTGTTCCTTTTGCTCTCAATTAGCTGTTAAAGTCCTTTGTGAAAATGATAAGACCGCGGCGGTAGCGTTGAGAGAGGTTCGACAACAGATGTCGGCCTACACTACCATTGTCGCGCATAAGTCACTTCAATGTGACAACGTCCCACTTTGGGATAGATTGCTGTCAGAACACCCTCCCCCTAAACGTTCCTCTAGAGTCACGAGTGTTAAGCCGACGGAGACTAGTCAGGGTTCTGTATCGTCTGCGACTACAACTAAACGCCCGAGAGAGCCTACACCCCCGGCATCCGCCTCCTCGTCGCGGGCGAGATCTAGGTCAAGGTCACCTCTCAGACACCAGTCATCTAGTCGTGCCTCTTCACCGGCGAGTAAGAAGAGTAAGACGGAAGGTTCCACCAGTGGTCACGGCGGAGATTCTTCCAGATCTAAGACTAGTTCGCGGTCACAACCGCAGCCATAAATCCTCAAAAAAGGATTCACATCGGAAGTCCTCTCGACATTCCCCAAAGTCTAGTGCATCTCATCGTACCTCTACACCTGACAGAGTTTGTGTTACGGCCTCTGAGTCCAGTGCAGCGCCTGTCCCTAAAGAGGATTTTGCCAATTAATATTTTAACCCTGGAAATGGAAAGTTCAGGAGGGTCAATAATTGAGAATGTTTCAGACTCTCAAGAGAGCGTAGGCCAGGGCCTCGGTGTTTGGCGGTTTGCCCAACCAGGGTCTGACCACCCACGTCCGACTCATACGAGTCACACAGTAGCCGACGTCCACAGGGACGCGGCGATCCCATCCTCTATCCCAGACTTATCTTGGAAACAAGGTACCCCTGCCTCGGCGGGGTCTTCTCAGGAGGATCGGGAGGAAAAAGACGAAGTTTCAATAATTTCGGATATGGAAGGACAAGGGTCAGGCTCAGGCTTGGACGCCGCACGGGATAATAATGATTCTCCTGTAAGTTCTTCATCAAACCAGTTTGTTACAGCACAAGAAATTGATGGGTTGCTTACTCATGCTTTATCTAAATTTTTTGGTCAACAACAGGAAAACCCCACAATGGACTTGGGGGCTCCCTCGACAAGTTCTACGGTACGGCCTCTGATGACGTCAATTGATTTATCTAAGATTCCTAACCCTCCTACTCTGTCACCTGCAAGGAGCACTAAGCCTGCTACGGCGGCATTGACAACTTCAAATGTCAGGGTCATAACGGATGTCAATCCACCCCCTCTAGACAAAGCGCCTCTTAGAAAGGTAGCTATGCCCCTGCTTTATGGGCCAGACGAGTCATGGGTTCTTTTGAACCCCTCTAAACCAGAGCTTGCCCAACCTACCTTGTCAGGGGAACTCCCGGTACCGCGTGAGTGGTTTATCCAGGGGAACAAGTCAAAGAAATTAAGGGCCATGGATGCCTTGGGTAATGTTCTGGACGTAAACATCAAGGCTATACCTAGTTATTATCACCAGGATTATTTTGTGTATGCTTCTAAGCCTGCTTTAAGCCTGCCTCAGCTTTAAAACTATTTTCAGACTGGTCTAAGCTGGATGGGTTTAATGATATTAAGACTCTGTCAGCTCTTACTCCTGAACTAGATTTACAGACCGTCACAGACGACGCAGCTAATCCAGTTTTGAAGGTGGGACAGTTGGGTCCAGGACCTTGGGTGGATTGGGAGGTAGAGGCTCAAAACTTTGCAACCACTTTCACTTCTAAATCTTCCCACCAGATCCCTCAGGACACACATTCATGGTTTTCCATGCCGGTGGGTTATGCCGGCGGAGTCCCGGCAGCTTTGTTTGCATTCCTAGCTGCCCCTAAGATTAATCTTTGTGAACTGAAGGACCCGTTCACTACCCCTACCCCTACTCACCTAGACAGAGAATTTAGGGTACGAGGAAAAGCTTTTCGCCTGTTTTCACAGTACATAGTATCTCAGCAGGTGGCTAAGTCTTTACTACGGTCTACTCAGGCAATCGCAGACGCGGATGCTCGAAGATCGGTTGAGTTATCCCGGCGACTGATTCTTCAGTCGTCAATCCAATCCTTAGGTGACATACGCACCGCCTTGCTTGAGGCGGTGCGAGCACGACAAGATCTTAGGATGTCGTTAGTTCGCAAGCTACCTGATCGCATTGCTAACCAGGTGGTGATGTCACCAGTACTTACTCCATCTTTAATGTCCCCTGAAGTATGGCGAACGGTGTTCAATATGGCACAGGCCGTTAAGCACAGTCCCACCCCTTCTAAGAAACCTGCATTTAACTTCCCCAAACCCAGGCCTACTACTAAAGCCCAGCCAGGGGGATCTAAACCTTTTCTTCCGCCTAAGTCCTCCCACTCCCCCCAGGGTCAGTACAGGCATAGACAGAATAGGTTTTCAGGTCAGAGAGGACGCGGCCAAAATAAACCAGGTCAGGGCCAGTCTTCGGCCAACACCAGCCAGCCGGCGAAGCGGCCAGCACCAACCCCACCATCAAAAAACTAAAGTCTCTCTCACTCCCGGCGCCTACCTTAAGGCCGGAGGAACCGAGGGTAGTACAGCCGGCGAACCCTTGTCTGCTAACTGGGTCGTTCCGAACGTGTCACCAAGCATGGCCGTTACACACTTGGGCACGGATGGTGGCACGCAAAGGCATCACTTGGCAGTGGCTCCGGCGACCTCGATTACGTCAGCCGACAACGGCGAATTTTGTTTCTTTAGAGGTGGAGTCACTAGCCCAGGAAATGATTGCCAAGAATGTCATCATCCCGGTCCCCCCAAATTACCCTGTATTCACGTCCAAACTATTTTTGGTTCCCAAAAGGGACAGTGTTCAGATGAGGCCGGTCGTAGACCTGTCTTATCTGAATCTTCACATTCACAACGAATCTTTCAGAATGTTAACAGTACACCAAATCAGGCTAACGCTTCCGCCGGGAGGTTGGATGTGTTCACTAGACCTGACAGACGCCTATTGGCACGTATCGGTCAACAAAAGATTTCAAAGGTTTTTGGCCTTACGGATCAGGCACCAAAATTTTGTTTTTCAGAGGATGCCGTTCGGTTTGAACCTGGCACCTCGATTATTCACAAAACTAGTCCGGCAAGCCCTGATGCCATTGTTAAAACAAGGGATCAGAGTGTTGTGGTATCTGGACGACTGGCTGGTGGTGGCAGAGACACAACAATTATGCATAAAACATGTCAATATCATTTTAAATCATGTCAAAACTCTAGGCTTCAAGGTAAATCTGGTAAAGTCAAACCTTGTTCCCTCACGAGTAATTCAGTGGATAGGGCTGGTCTGGGACACCGCCGCTCTCACTCTGAGTCAGAGTGTGGACAATCGCAACAGGTTTCGCAGGAAACTGTTCAGGTTTCTTCACAGTCTGACTACGACACGAAGGGTCTGGGAGTCTCTGGTCGGCTCTCTCAACTGGATTCAACTAACTGTCAAGTTGGGCCGGTTGAAAGTAAAACGATTAATATTGGAAGGCAACAAATATTTCCCGCTCTTACCGGCGGGAAAATTATGGCCCATCCCGAAATTAATCCACACCTTACTAGCGGTCTGGCGAAGAGGGAAACATTGCACTCAATAATGTCATGGACCTCTCCTCCACCAACGGTATGGGTAGACACGGATGCGTCAGGCACAATAGGTTGGGGATTTCAGTCAAATCAGGGGCACCAGGGTCAGGGTCTTTGGTCCCACTTAGAAATCTCGCACATCAATGTCAAAGAATTACTAGTCCCCTTGTATTTCCTTCAGGCTCACGGCCCGGCGTTACGGGACAAGTCGGTGGCCTTCAGAATGGACAATCTGAATGCAGTCCACTGTATTCAGAAACAAGGGTCAACGAGGTCAAGGAAGTTGCTAAACGTGTCGGAAGAGATTTTTGCTCTAGCCAACAGTCTAGATATTTATCTGCACGCATCTTATCTCCCAGGCGTAGCGAACGTCTGGGCAGACGCTCTGTCCCGGCGACAGAGCACGGCAGTAGAATGGGAGCTCAAGCAACCCATTTTCAACCTAATGATTGCAGAGCTCTCCCATCCACAAGTGGATCTTTTTGCATCCGAGGAGACTCACAAACTCCCTCTATACCTCACCCGCCGGGCGAAAACGCCGGCAGGGGGGCCAGACGCCCTAGTGACAGACTGGAACAGATGGAGCTCCATCTATCTGTTTCCGCCGCCAGATGCGTCACTAATGTGCCACGTAGTGAACAAACTACGAGATTATCGAGGCTTAGTCTCGCTAATCGCGCCACTGTGGCCGGCGCAGTTGTGGTACCAGCAATTGAAAATGTGGTGCCCGGACCCGGTATCGCTCCCAGTCGGGTATTTCCACTTAGACGCGATTGGCAACCTCGCGACCTCGCTGACTTTTGCATTATGGACATTCAGGAGGCCAAGTGGCTAGCACCATACGGTAGAGATGTGACAAATAAATTACTTAATCAATATACTCAGTCTACAAAAAGACAGCATCAATCACATTGGCAAGCCTTTACTTCTTGGATCGTTAGGACAGAACAAACTGTACCCTCAGTGGCATTAGTTTTTAATTATTTAAATTATCTGTTTGAGCAGAAACGTTTATCTGTGGTAACATTAAAAAATCACTTAACTGCGATTAGAGTGCCCTTTTTAGACCTTACGGGTCTTTCCATACCGGTAGCGGAGGAAACAGGTTTTATGAGAGCATGTTTTAAACTCCGCCCACCTCCCCGTCAGCTCATGCCTACTTGGTCTCTGGACAAAGCTTTGTCTTTGCTTCACTCTCGTCTGTACCAAAATACTGCAGACTTTGCATTACTCTTAAAAAAGGCGGTTTTCCTTTTGGCTTTGGCCACCGGAAACTGAGTGTCTGAGCTGGTGGCGATGAGCAACACACCTAATTGTCTTAGGTTTGATAGACTTAATGAATGTATTTCCATTGCACCCTCCCCAGGTTTTGTAGCCAAGAATGAGCATAGTGCACACGTGTTTTCTGAGTTCACGGTGCCGGCGTTAAAAAGGGGAAAGGTGTATCATAATTTATGTCCAGTACAAGCTCTAACCAAATATTTGAGAGTAGCTCCTCAAAACCCCCAAGGTGCTTTATGGGTAGCAAGTACGGGTAAACGCTTACTTAAACGGCGATTAGCCTCTCTTCTGGTAGAAGTCATTAAAGAAAGTAATCCCGGCGTTGTGGGTCGGGCCCACGATTTACGCAAATGGGCAGCCTCTTTACGTTTCCTGAAATTTTTTTCAGTTGAAGACATAGCGTCCACGCAGTTGTGGGCGTCTAATCATACGTTTCTGTCTAGATACTTGTCAGTTGCTTAGACAAACCTTCCTTACCATGTATAGCTTTAAGGCAGAGGGTCAGGTGGCCCTGCAGTCACTTTTGTTTACTTTCACGGGAAAGGGGGGGGGGGGGGGGGCAGTCAGTTGACACAGGACACCCTAGACCCCGCCGGAGTATGAGAGCTGTGATACAATTTAAGGTTAAAATGTGTTATGAAAATTTCTCAGTGAGAAATTGTGCTAGTACAATGTTAAGTACAAAACAACGGTGTTGTTAGAGTAGTTTAGCTGCGAAAGCAATTTAATTTTAGAATAATGGAGTTCCTTTGCAATTTATCTCCAAGTTTATGTTGGGGTTTATTATGTGCACATATAAACTTATAACTTGTTATTTTTTGTCACCACTCGTTGAGTGGGGTGCCTTTGTAACTACAGATCTGTGTTCAGAATCTTCAGGGTTACCCATTTTTTGTCAGGCAGGCTTCTTTGAAGCACGCACCTGCCTGAACCCCCTTTTTCTTGTATTTGTTCGGCTACGCCGTTATTAAATATATTTTCAAAGTAAGAATACTATGTGGTTGTTTTTATTATCTGCTTTTCTAGAGTTATGATATGATTACGAATGTCCCCCTCCAGTCTTAGAAATCAGGCATGTTCGTCAATGATGGAGGGGCCACTAATAAATTATAGGTTTGACTCCTGTAAGGAGATAAAGAAAACCTAATATTTAGTAGTGGCCCCGTAATCATTGACGACTGGGGCCCTCCCGACCGTCCCCTTCCCATTCGTTGATGTATTAAGGATTTTGGTTTACTTGATATGTCAGTGAAGGAAGAATGACGCCTGAATCAGCGTCTGGTCAGAAATCCACACAAGTACATCCACGATATGATGGAAAGCTTATTGGATAGTTATTCTTATTTTCTTTTTGTTTTTATTTTTTACGAAGTTTTTTCGTAGTGAGAACCCAATTCATAATGACTGAAGCCATGAGTGAGGTCGCGTGCGCTCATGATGAAGGCTCCTCAGTTTTTAAATGCTCTGCGCGGTAGATTCAAAACTACGGCGGATTAGTGTTTGAAGAGGGTGCCTTATGTAATAGGCATGTTCGTCAATGATTACGGGGCCAAAATATTTGTTGCCCTCCAATATTAAACGCTTTACTTTCAACCGGCCCAACATTACCGTTAGTTGAATCCAGTTGAGAGAGCCGACCAGAGACTCCCAGATTCTGCGTGTCGTAGTCAGACTGTGAAGGAACCTGAACAGTTTCCTGCGAAATCTGTTCCGATTGTCCACACTCTGACTCAGAGTGAGAGCATCTGTGTCCCAAACCAGCCCTATCCACTGAACTACTCGTGAGGGAACAAGGTTTGACTTTACCAGATTTATCTTGAACCCTAGAGTTTTGACATGTTTTAATGTTATGTTGACATGTTTTATGCATACTTGCTCTGTCTGTGCCACCACCAGCCAGTCGTCTAGGTACCATAAAATCCTGATCCCTTGTTGTAACAATGGCATCAGTGCTTGCCGGACTAATTTCGTGAATAAGCGAGGTGCCAGGTTCAAACCGAATGGCATCCTCTGAAAGACATAAGTTTGATCCCTGATCCGTAAGGCCAGAAATCTTTGAAATCTTTTGTTTACCGAGACGTGCCTATAAGCGTCTGTCAGGTCTAAGGAACACATCCAACCTCCCGGCGGAAGTGTTAGCCTGATTTGGTGCACTGTTAACATCCTGAATGACTCGTTGTGAATGTGAAGGTTCAGATACGACAGGTCTACGACGGGTCTCATCTGAACACTGTCCCTTTTGGGAACCAAAAATGGCTTGGATGTGAAGACTGGGTAATTTTGAGGGACCGGGATGATGACATGCTTGGCCATCATTTCCGTGACCAGTGACTCCACCTCTAAAGAAACTAGATTCGCCGTTGTCGGCTGACGTAAACGAGGTCGCCGGAGCCACTGCCAAGTGATGCCGTTGCGTGCCACCATCCTTGCCCAAGTGTTTAACGGCCATGCTTGGTGACACGTTCGGAACGACCCAGTTAGCAGACAAGGGTTCGCCGGCTGTACTACCCTCGGATCCACCTGCCTTAAGACCGGCTCCGGGAATGAGAGAGACATTAGTTTTTTGATGGTGGTGGAGGTGGTGGTGGTGGACGCTTCGCCGGCTGGCTGGCGTTGGCAGAAGATGTGCCCTGACCTGGTTTATTATAGCCTCGTCCTTTCTGACCTGTAAACTTACCCTGTTTGTACCTGTACTGACCTTGAGTGGAGGAGGACTTAGGTAGATGAAAGGGCTTAGATCCCCCCGGCTGTGCTTTTGCGACTGGCTTGGGTTTGGGGAAGTTAAAGGCAGGTTTCCTAGACGGGGCGGGACTATGTTTAAAGGCCTGAGCCATATTAAAAACGGTTCTCCACACCTCAGGGGACATTAAAGAGGGAGTGAGCACTGGTGACATGACCACCTGATTCGCAATACGATCAGGAAGCCGCCGTACTAAGGACATCCTGAGATCTTGTCGTGCTCGCACCGCCTCAAGCAAGGCTGTGTGTATGTCACCCAATGACTGAATTGACGACTGAAGGAGCAGTCGCCGAGACAGTTCAACCGATCTTCTAGCATCCGCGTCTGCGATTGCCTGAGTGGACCGGAGCATCGATTTAGCCACCTGTTGCGTCACAATGTACTGGGAGAACAGGCAAAATGCTTTCCCCCGTAGCCTAAATTCTCGGTCTAGGTGAGTAGGGGTAGGGGTAGTGAAAGGATCCTTGAGTTCACATAAATTGATTTTGGGGGCAGCTAAGAAATCAAACAAAGCCGAAGGGACTCCGCCGGCAGAACACACTGGCATTAAAAACCAAGAATGACTATCCTGAGGGATCTGGTGGGAAGTTCTGAGCCTCCGTCTCCCAATCCACCCAAGGCCCCGGACCCAACTGCCCCACCTTCAACACTGGATTAGCGGCTGAGTCTGTGACAGTTTGCAAATCAAGTTCTGGTGTGAGGGTTGACAGTGTCTTTATGTCAGTAAAACCATCGTGCTTGGACCAGTCAGAAAACAGTTTCGAAGCTGAGGCAGGGGGCAGGGCAGGTTTAGCAGTATAAACAAAATAGTCCTGGTGATAATAATTAGGAATGGCCTTAACATTAACATCTAGTACATTCCCCAAAGTATCCAAGGCCCTTAATTTTTTAGATTTATTGCCTTGTATTACCCACTCACGTGGTACCGGAAGTTCCCCTGACAAGGTAGGTTGAGCGACCTCTGGATTAGTGGGGATCAAGTGAACCCATGACTCATCTGGGCCGTACAGTAAGGGCATAGCTACCTTTCTCATAGGTGCTTTATCTAAAGGGGGTGGATTGACATCCGTTATAACCCTTACATTCGAAGTAGTCAGTGCCGCCGTAGCAGGCCTAGTGACCACCGATGGTGATATAGATGGAGGGTGAGGGATCTGAGTCAAAGCAATAGAAGTCATCAGAGGCCGGACTTTAGAACCTGTCATAGGAGCTCCCGGGTCCACTGTAGGAGTCTCCGGCTGTTGGGCAAAACATTTAGTGAGAGCATTAACTAGCAGCCCATCTATTTCCTCTGCTGTGACAAATTTATTCGATGATGAACTCAAGGGTGAATCATTACGATCCTGTGCGGCGTCTAAAACTGACCCTGACTCCTGCACTTCCATGTATGAGATAATAGATACATCGTCTTTGTCATCCGGCTCACCACGAGAGGATTCCGCCAAAGCCGGAGTCTCATCTTGTTGTAAAGACAAGTCAGGAATAGATGATGGGATCGCCGCGTCCCGGTGGACATCAGCCACTGTTTGTGTAGGTCTAGCCGTAGGTTGAGAAAACCGCCAAACACCCAAGCCTTGGCCTGCACTCCCTTGGGAGTCTGACATACCCTCAATTATGGAGTTCCCACTTGACTCTGCCAGTGGACGATCACTGTCCACTGAACTCTCTAAATCTAGAGTTAAAATACTAAGAGGTAAACTATCTTTTGGTACTGGTACTAAATTCTCCCTATGAGATTGCACACTAGCTCTGTCGGGGGTAGAGGTATGACGAGAGGCACTAGACTCCGGTGAACGCCGGGAGGCCTTTCGATCATGTGAGTCCTTCCGGGAAGATTTGTGGCTACCGTGTGACCGCGAACTGCTCTTGGGTTTAGAGGATTTCTCGCTACATTCACTTGTTGACCCCTCTGTCTTACTCTTCTTGCTCGTTGGTGAAGAAGAGAGACTCGGAGGCTGCTGCCTAAGCGGGGACCTGGACTTAGATCTCGCCCGTGACGAGGAGCCTGCCACCGGGGGCGTCGGTTCTCGGTCGCTTTCCTGTGCCTGGGGCTGGAGCAAGTATAGAACCCTGTCCAGTCTCTGTTGGTTTACGAACAGTTACTCTAGAGGGACGTTTAAGGGGAGGGTGCTCAACTAGTAACTTATCCCATAACTGGACGTTATCGCATTGAAGTGATTTATGAGCCACAATAGTAGTATAAGTGGTCATCTGCTGCCTAACCTCCCGTAAGGCGACCGCTGCGGTCTTGTCATTGTCTTGTAAGACTTTTAAACTGAGCTGAGAGCAAAAGGTACAGTTTCGCATCACCCACAGACCCCTTGAGCGGTCGAGACATTTAACACATTTTATACAAAGGGTGTGCGCAAAAATAGGGATACCTGAACAGGAGGGCGTAATGCATAAAGCAAAAACCGGGGCAAAGGTAGCCATGACAGAGACTGGTGGGAAACTTACTCCAGGTTCTGTATAGACCCGCCGGGACCCAGCTCTGGAAAAAAAGAAAATTTCCAGGAATTAATGCTCATAAGGTTAATCCAACATGTCCGCACACAAGTGTTAAATAACCCGCCGGGTAACGAGACGCAATCCACAACGACTACGGCTCGCTACGCGGTGGGGTTCCTAAGTAAAAGATTTCAAATTATCTTAACTTGTCCAAAAAGATTTATGAATACCCTCTGACATAATATAAGACCCGCATGGCGTTTATAATTGATTTTAGTCTTTTCCGGTGGTGTTTGTTTCCAGATTCAATTTTGGAAAAACCCCTAAAAAGACGCCGGCCCCCGAATCATCTCGTGGATCAAAAACTGGGAAGCCTGACACATATACGAGACCTAACTTCTCCCGAAGTATCTTTTTAGATCGCCGTATGCTGAAGGCGGCGATACAAAACGTATCCCTCAATTGTCTGGTTAACTAACTGAATTGTAAATTCGTTATTCCCACCCTTCCAGGGAGCACCCGCCGGGCGTGAATATTAGTTTAAAAAACTGTTAACCTCAATTACGCCTTAAGCTGAAGGCGGCGATACAAAATGTATCCCTCAATTGTCTGGTTAACTAACTGAATTGAAAATTCGTTATTCCCACCCTTCCAGGGAGCACCCGCCGGGTGTGAATAATAGTATAAAAACGTTAACCCCAATTGTGCCTTAATTCGCCGTATGTTGAAGGTGATACACAATGTCTCAAAGTCTGGTCAACTAAACTGAATTTCTATTGTAAATTCGTTCATCCCACCCTTCCAGGTTGCACCCGCCGGGTGATTTAACGTTAACCCCAACCAATCCTATCCCCACTTCTTTGTAAAAGATCGCCGGGGAGGAAAAACAACAACAGGTTAGGTTCTTTATTGGCTTTGCAAAACCGAAAAAACTACAAACACGTGTCCGTATGAACACTGTTAGATGGGTACAGCCATCCCGCCGGGATTCATAAGGGGCCTGAAACAAGCACCACAGAGGCGCAGTCCTGGGGAGCCACAGACACCCACTCGCCGGGGAAACAAGCCTGTTTTTAAACCACGCGTGGCTAAAACTCGGCAACCAGCCGGGTTTTAATGGTGTAACCGAGAAAAACCCGCCGGAAATAACCCACCCCGTCCAGATACCATCTGAACGCAAAACAGGACCGAGGCGTAGCAAAAACACAACTAACGCCGGGCCCAACATAGTCCGAGGAATAAGCCAATACACAACTAAACCAGGACACATAAAAAATCCGTGGAATTAGCCAATACACAACTAAACCAGGACACACATGACACAGTAGTACATAATTATAACATAAATCAATAACACTTGTACATGTGGCAAAGCTACGAGAGGCTGCCTAGGCCTAGGCAGACGGACATAAAAGTAAGCATGTCGTAATATAAACAAAAAGCACTGAATTATATCACAACAGGAACCACCGTCAACACACCACTGTAGCAAACACTTCCGGCAAAGGGAAGAGCTGACTGGGGACCCAGAAAAAACTTCACTAAGTGAAGAAAAATACGCTGGGAACGTCAGCAAAAATAAGCTACCTCATCAGAAAGATAAAAGGAAGCAATAACGCGTAATGAAAGCCGCCTGCATCACAAAGCTAGCTAACAGTGAAAAAGTTCACAAGTCCACAACAGGACCACGAGGGTACATCCGAAATAGATGTCCCAACACGACCCAAAATACACTGCACTGCGGGCAACCAGCCCAGGACACTCCTGCTACGCATATCCTAACCTTACTCGATACATCCCGGAGTAAACAAATGAGAAAAAACTCACTAGGGACGCAACAAATGCGGAACCAGCGGAGCGTGGGGAGACACGTCCGGGCAGGCTGAGCGCAGAGCAGAGAAGGAAGAATGACGCCTGAGTCAGCGTCTGGTCAAAGATCCACACAAGTACATTCACGATATTATGGAAAGCTTATTGAATAGTTATTCTTATTTTCTTTTTGTTTTTATTTTTTACGAAGTTTTTTCGTAGTGAGAACCCAATTCATAATGACTGAAGCCAATGAGGTCGCGTGCGCTCATGATGAAGGCTCCTCATATTTTAAATGCTCTGCGCGGTAGATTCAAAACTACGGCGGATGAGTGTTTGAAGAGGGTGCCTTATGTAATAGGCATGTTCGTCAATGATGGAGGGGCCACTAATAAATAACCTTGCGTGCTTATATTTAGGCCTAGTATTTTGCCTTTGTTTTTGTTTTCGATTATATTACCATCTATCGTAATTTGTTGCTTATTTTGAATGGCAAGTTGTAGGACTGTGAATTTATTTAAGTTTGTTTTTATTTTCCAGTGTTCTTCAAATCTATTTATTCTCTCTGCTTCTCTTTGTGTACGTCTAGCCATCATCGCCCTAGACTGTCCCGGGTACCCTATTATCTGTGTTATGTCATCTGCGTATGTAATGTTTGTGCCAGTGAGTGATGTTGGTGTGTCGTTTGTGTATATCGTCTATAGGACAGATCCTTAGGGACTCCACAAGTTATTGATAAACTGGTCACTTAGGGTATTTTGACTTTTATTCTGGCTGTTCTGTTATTAAGGAAGTTGCATAGGAATTTTCGATTTGATAGGGAGGTTAAGATGTAAATATGTTGATATTTGAGCCCCAAGTGCCAGACTTTATCAAAAGCCTTATTTATTAGTGGCCCCTCCATCATTGACGAACATGCCTATTACATAAGGCATCCTCTTCAAACACTAATCCGCCGTAGTTTGAATCTACCGCGCAGAGCATTTAAAAACTGAGGAGCCTTCATCATGAGCGCACGCGACCTCACTCATGGCTTCAGTCATTATGAATTGGGTTCTCACTACGAAAAAACTTCGTAAAAAATAAAAACAAAAAGAAAATAAGAATAACTATCCAATAAGCTTTCCATCATATCGTGGATGTACTTGTGTGGATTTCTGACCAGACGCTGAATCAGGCGTCATTCCTCCTTCTTTGCTCTGCGCTCAGCCTGCCCGGACGTTCTTCAGGCTCCGCTGGTTCCGCATTCGTGGCGTCCCTAGTGAGTTTTTTCTCATTTGTTTACTCTGGGATGTATCGAGTAAGGTTAGGATAGGCGTAGCAGGAGTGTCCTGGGCTGGTTGCCCGCAGTGCAATGTATTTTGGGTCGTATGTATGGGGCATCTATTTCGGATGTACCCTCGTGGTCCTGTTGTGGACACGTGAACTTTTCACAGTTTGGTTTAGTTGGTGATGCAGGCGGCTTTCATTACGCGTTAATTATTGCTGCCTTTTATCCTTCTGATGAGGTAAGCTGTGTGTTTGCTGACGTTCCCAGCGTATTTTTCTTCACTTAGTGAAGTTTTTTCTGGGTCCGTGTCAGGCTTCCCGGGGTTGGGAAGTTATCGCTTCGGTGGTGTGTTGGCGGTGGTTCCTGTTGTGATATTCCAGTGTGTGTTTATATTTCAACTATTTTCATGCCGTCTACCTAGGCCTAGCCAGCCGCTCGTAGCTTTGCCACATGTCTAGTGTTATTATTTATTTTATAAATATGCCCTACTGTGTCATGTGTATCCGGGTTTTAGTTGTGTATTGGCTAATTCCTCGGACTATATTTGTTTCCTGGTTTAGTTGTGTTTTGGCTAATTCCACGGATTATGTTGTGACCTTGGTTAGTCGTGCGTGTCTCTCCTCGTGTCGTATTGTTCAGATGGTGTCTGTTCAGGGTGGGGTTTGCCTTCCGGCGGGTTTTTCTCGGTTTCACCGTGAAAAAACCTGACCGATGAGCAGTGTTAGGCCACACGTGGTTTTTAACACTGGCTGGTTCCCCGGCGAGGGGAGGTGTCTGTGGCTCTCCAGGACTGCGTATCTGTGGGTGCCTGGTTTCAGGCCTCCTTTATAATTCCCGGCGGGATGGCTGTACCCATCCTTACATATATATTTAGTTATATATAAAGAAACGACGTTCGTGAGAACACTCGTTTTTTATAGGTTTTTCTACCTGGTTTACGACAAACCACGGGGAAAACCTAGCTGTTGTTTAGGCGTTCCTCCCCGGCGATCTTTTACAAAGTAGTGGGGTCAGGAACTTGTGGGGTTAACTTTTAGACTTCTCACCCGGCGGGTGCACCTTAGCAGGGTGGGATAAAACGACTTAGGTCTCTTATAGTTAACCAATCCATGTGAGTGATACTCTGTGTATCGCTGCCTTTACTCTTATGGCATTTGAAGGATCAGTGAGGTTTAACCAAATCGATTTCCACACCCGGCGGGTGTCCCTAAGTAAAGGAACTAAGGAATTTATAAACAAATTCAATTTCGATTAACCTTAATTGGGTGATACTTTCAGTATCGCCGCCTTCTAATTTTACGACGATCGTTTGGGACAATTCGTTAAAAAATCAGATCTCGTATATTCCTGCCCTGGGCTATTCTACTAAAATATTTCAAGGGCCGGCGTCTTTATGAGGGGGGGCTTTGTTACAAAATTGAATCTTGAGACAGTCACCACCTCCTACAGACTATTGGTGCCATACTGGACCATTATATCAGAGGGTATTCTTCATGTTCTTAGCTAAGAAGACTTGTTTAGCCTCTTTATACCCAGCCGCGTGGCGAGATGTGTTAGCTGTGTCTTTGCATCCCGTTACCCGGCGGGTTATTAACACTTGTATGCGAACACTTGGGTTAACCTTATGAGCATTAATTCCTGGAAATTTTCTTTATTTTTCCAGAGCTGAGCTCCGGCGGACCAATACAGACCCGGCGGTAGTCCCTCTCACCAGTCTCTGTCATGGCTAATGTCACCCCAGTTTTTGCCCTGTGCATTACCCCTACTTGCGCGGGTATCCCAATTTTTGCACATACCCTTTGCATAAGGTGTGTTAGATGTCTAGACCGTTCAAGGGGTCTCTGGGTTACACGTAATTGTTCTTTTGCTCCCAATTAACCAGTAAAGTCCTGTGTGACAATGACAAGACCGCGGCGGTAGCGTTGAGAGAGGTCAGACAACAAATGTCGGCCTACACTACCATTGTCGCACATAAGTCACTTCAATGTGACAACGTCCCACTTTGGGATAAGTTGCTGTCAGAGCACCCTCCCCCTAAACGTACCTCTAGAGTAAGGGGTTTTAAGCCGACAGAGACTAGCCAGGATTCTGTATCGTCTGTGGAGACGTTTAAACGCCCGAGAGAGCCTACTCCCCCGGCAGCCACCTCCTCGTCGCAGGCGAGATCGAGGTCAAGGTCTCCCCTCAGACAACGGTCTTCAAGTCGGGCCTCTTCCCCGGCTAGTAAGAAGTGCAAGACTGAAGCTTCCCCCAGGGACCATGGTGGTGATTCTTCCAAACCTAGGTCCAGTTCGCGGTCACACCGTAGCCACAAATCCTCCAAAAAGGATTCCCATAAGAAGTCCTCTCGACATTCTTCTAAGTCTAGTGCATCTCATCGTACCTCTACACCTGACAATGTTTCTGTTACAGCCTCAGAGTATAGTGAAGCGCCTGTCCCTAAACAAGATTTACCTATTGATATTTTAACCCTAGAAATGGAGAGTTCAGGATATTCAATAATTGAGAATGTTTCAGACTCTCAAGAGAGCGTAGGCCAGAGCCTCGGTGTTTGGCGTTTTGCTCAGCCAGGGTCTGTCCATCCACGTCCGACTCATACGAGTCACACAGTAGCCGATGTCCACAGGGACGCGGCGACCCCATCCTCTATCCCTGATTTATCTTGGAAACAAGGTGCCCCTGCCTCGGCGGGGTCTTCTCAGGAGGATCGGGAGGAACAAGATGAAGTGTCATTAATTTCAGATAGGGAAGGACAAGGGTCAGGCTCAGGCCTGGACGCCGCCCATGATAATACTAATTCACCTGAAAGTTCTGCACCTAACCAGTTTGTTACAGCACAAGAAATTGATGGGTTACTTACTCATGCTCTATCAAAATTCTTTAATCAACAACGAGAAAACCCCACAATGGACTTGGGGGCTCCCTTGAAAGTTCTGCGGTACGGCCTCTGATAACGTCAATCGATTTATCTAAGACTCCTAACCCTCCTACTCTGTCACCGGCAGGGAGCTCTAAGCCAGCTACGGCGGCATTCACTACGTCAAATGTCAGGGTCATTACGGATGTTAATCCACCCCCTCTAGACAAAGCGCCTCTTAGAAAGGTAGCTATGCCCCTGCTTTATGGGCCAGACGAGTCATGGGTCCCTTTGAACCCCTCTAAGCCAGAGCTTGCCCAGCCTACCTTGTCAGGGGAACTCCCGGTACCACGTGAGTGGTTTATTCAGGGAAATAAGTCTAAGAAATTAAGGGCATTGGATGCCTTGGGTAATGTTTTGGATGTAAATATCAAGGCTATACCTAGTTATTATTATCAGGATTATTTTGTTTATGCATCTAAGCCTGCTTTACCCCCTGCCTCAGCTTCAAAACTTTTTCAGACTGGTCTAAGCTGGATGGGTTTAATGATATTAAGGCTCTGTTGGCTATTACTCCTGAACTAGATTTACAGACCGTCACAGACGAGACAGCTAATCCAGTGTTGAAGGTGGGACAGTTAGACCAGGACCTTGGGTGGATTGGGAGGTAGAGGCTCAGAACTTTGCAACCACTTTCACAACTAAATCTGTCCACCAGATCCCTCAGGATACACATTCATGGTTCTCAATGCCGGTAGGTTCTGCCGGCGGAGTTCCGTCAGCTTTATTTTCCTTTTTAGCTGCCCCTAAGATTAATCTTTGTGAACTAAAGGAACCATTCATTACCCCTACCCCTTCTCACCTAGACAGAGAATTTAGGCTAAGGGGAAAAGCTTTCCGCCTGTTTTCACAGTACATAGTTTCTCAACAGGTGGCTAAGTCTTTACTCAGGTCTACTCAGGCAATCGCAGACGCGGATGCTCGAAGATCAGTTGAATTATCCCGGCGTCTGATTCTTCAGTCGTCAATTCAATCCTTAGGTGACATACGCACAGCCTTACTTGAGGCGGTGCGAGCACGACAGGATCTTAGAATGTCATTAGTTCGCAAGCTGCCTGATCGCATTGCTAACCAGGTGGTAATGTCCCCAGTACTTACACCTTCTTTAATGTCCCCTGATGTATGGCGAACAGTGTTTAACATGGCACAGGCCGTGAAGCACAGTCCCGCACAGGCTAAGAAACCCGCATTTAACTTCCCCAAACCTAAGCCTCCTACTAAAGCTCAGCCAGGGGGTTCTAAGCCGTTTCTTCCGCCTAAGTCCTCCCAATCCCCCCTGGGTCAGTTCAGGCATAGACAGAGAGGGTTTTCAGGACAGAGGGGACGCGGCCAGTATAAGCCGGGTCAGGGCCAGTCTTCGGCCCACACCAGCCAGCCGGCGAAGCGGCCAACACCACCAAACCCACCATCAAAAAACTAAAGTCTTTCTCACTCCCAGTGCCTACCTTAGAGCCGGAGGAACCGAGGGAAGTACAGCCGGCGAACCCTTGTCTGCTAACTGGGTCGTTCCGAACGTGTCACCAAGCATGGCCGTTAAAAACCTGGGCACGGATGGTGGCACGCAAAGGCATCACTTGGCAGTGGCTCCGGCGACCTCGCTTACGTCAGCCGACAACGGCAAATTGTGTTTCATTAGAGGTGGAGCTGCTGGTCCAGGAGATGATTGCCAAGAATGTCATCATCCCGGTACCCCCAGATTACCCTGTATTCACGTCAAAACTGTTTTTGGTTCCCAAACGGGACAGTGTTCAGATGAGGCCGGTCGTAGACCTGTCGTATCTGAATCTTCACATTTACAACGAGTCTTTCAGAATGTTAACAGTTCATCAAATCAGGCTAACACTTCCGCCGGGTGGCTGGATGTGTTCCCTAGACCTGACAGACGCCTATTGGCACGTGTCGGTCAACAAAAGATTTCAAAGGTTTCTGGCCTTGAGGATCAGGCACCAAAATTTTGTTTTTCAGAGGATGCCGTTCGGTTTGAACCTAGCACCTCGATTATTCACAAAACTAGTCAGGCAAGCCCTGATGCCATTGTTAAAACAGGGAATCAGAGTGTTGTGGTATCTAGACGACTGGCTGGTGGTGGCAGAGACACAACAATTATGCATAAAACATGTCAATATCATTTTAAATCATGTCAAAACTCTAGGCTTCAAGGTAAATCTGGTAAAGTCAAACCTTGTTCCCTCAAGAGTAATTCAGTGGATAGGGCTGGTCTGGGACACCGCCGCTCTCACTCTGAGTCAGAGTGTGGACAATCGCAACAGGTTTCGCAGGAAACTGTTCAGGTTTCTTCACAGTCTGACTACGACACGAAGAGTCTGGGAGTCTCTGGTCGGCTCTCTCAACTGGATTCAGCTAACTGTCAAGTTGGGCCGGTTGAAAGTAAAACGATTAATATTGGAGGGCAACAAATATTTCCCACTCTTACCGGCGGGAAAATTATGGCCCATACCAAAATTAATCCACACCTTACTAGCGGTCTGGGCGAAGAGGGAAACATTGCACTCAATCATGTCATGGACCTCTCCTCCTCCAACGGTATGGGTAGACACGGATGCGTCAGGCACCATAGGGTGGGGATTTCAGTCAAATCAGGGGCACCAGGGTCAGGGACTTTGGTCCCACTTAGAAATCGCTCACATAAATGTCAAAGAGTTACTAGTCCCATTGTATTTCCTTCAGGCTCACGGCCCGGCGTTACGGGGCAAGTCAGTGGCCTTCAGAATGGACAATCTGAATGCAGTTCACTGTATTCAGAAACAAGGGTCAACGAGGTCAAGGAAGTTGCTACTCGTGTCGGAAGAGATTTTTGTTCTAGCCACCAGTCTAGATATTTATCTTCACGCATCTTATCTCCCAGGCGTAGCGAACGTCTGGGCAGACGCTCTGTCCCGGAGACAGAGCACGACAGTAGAATGGGAGCTCAAGCAACCCATTTTCGACCTAATGATTGCGGAGCTCTCCCATCCACAAGTGGATCTTTTTGCGTCCGAGGAGACTCACAAGCTCCCTCTATACCTCACCCGCCGGACGATAACGCCGGCAGGGGGGCCAGACGCCCTAGTGACAGACTGGAACAGATGGAGCTCCATCTATCTGTTTCCACCGCCAGATGCGTCACTAATGTGCCACGTAGTGAACAAACTACGAGTTTATCGAGGCTTAGTCTCGCTAATCGCGCCCCTGTGGCCGGCGCAGGTGTGGTGCCAGCAGTTAATAATGTGGTGCCCGGACCCGGTATCGCTCCCGGTCGGGTACTTCCACTTAGACACGATTGGCAACCTAGAGACCTCGCTGACTTTTGCATTATGGACATTCAGGAGGCCAAGTGGCTAGCACCATACGGTAGGGATGTGACCAATAAATTGCTCAATCAATATACTCAGTCTACTAAGCGACAATATCAATCTCATTGGAAAGCTTTTACTTCTTGGATTGTTAGAACGGAACAAACTGTACCCTCAGTGGCATTGGTTTTTAATTACTTGAACTATCTGTTTGAGCAGAAACGTTTATCTGTGGTTACTTTGAAGAATCACTTAACTGCGATTAGAGTGCCCTTTTTCGACCTTACAGGTCTATCCATACCGGTGGCGGAGGAAACAGGATTTATGAGAGCGTGTTTTAAACTCCGTCCACCTCCCCGTCAGCTCATGCCTACTTGGTCTCTGGACAAAGCTTTGTCTTTACTTCATTCTCGTCTGTATCAAAATACTGCAGACTTTGCTTTAATCTTAAAGAAGGCAGTTTTCCTTTTGGCTTTGGCCACCGGAAACAGAGTGTCTGAGCTGGCGGCGATGAGCAACACACCTAATTGTCTTAGGTTTGGTAGACTTAATGATTCAATTTCCATTGCACCCTCCCCGGCGTTTGTAGCCAAGAATGAGCATAGTGCACACGTGTTTTCTGAATTCACGGTGCCGGCGTTAAAAAGGGGAAAGGTGCATCATAATTTATGTCCAGTGCAAGCTCTAACCAAATATTTAAGAATAGCTCCTCATAACCCCCAAGGTGCTTTATGGGTAGCGAGTACGGGTAAACGCTTACTTAAACGGCGATTAGCCTCTCTTCTAGTAGAAGTCATTAAAGAGAGTAATCCCGGCGTTGTGGGTAGGGCCCACGATTTACGCAAGTGGGCGGCCTCTTTACGTTTCCTGAAAAACTTTTCAGTTGAAGATATTGCGTCCACACAGTTGTGGGCGTCTAATCATACGTTTCTCTCTAGATACTTGTCAGTTGCTCTAGACAAACCTTCCTTACCATGTATAGCTTTAAGGCAGAGGGTCTAGGTGGCCCTGCAGTCACTTATGTTTATTTTCAAGGAAGGGGGGGGGGGGGGTGCAGTCAGTTGACATAGGACACCCTAGACCCCGCCGGAGTATGAGAACTGTGATACAATTTAAGGTTGAAATGTGATATGAAAATTTCTCTGAGAGAATTTGTGCTAGTACAAAGTTTAGTACAAAACAACGGTGTTGTTATAGTAGTTTTAGCTGCGAAAGCAATGTAACATTAGTTCATGGAGTTCATTAGCAATTGATCTCCACATGTATTTTGGGGTTTATGATGTGCACATATAAACTTATAACTTATTATTTGTCACCACTCGTTGAGTGGGGTGCCTTTTGTAACTACAGATCTGTGTTCAGAATCTTCAGGGTTACCTATTTTTGTCAGGCAGGCTTCTTTGAAGCACGCACCTGCCTGAACCCCCTTTTTCTTGTATATTTCCGGCCTACGCCGTATTAAATACATTTTTCAAAAGTAAGAATACTATGTGGTTGTTTTTATTATCTGCTTTTCTAGAGTTATGATATGATTACGAATGTCCCCCTCCAGTCTTAGATATCAGGCATGTTCGTCAATGATGGAGGGGCCACTAATAAATTATAGGTTTGACTCCTGTAAGGAGATTAGGAAAACCTAATATTTAGTAGTGGCCCCGTAATCATTGACGACTGGGGCCCTCCCGACCGTCCCCTTCCCATTCGTTGATGTATTAAGGATTTTGGTTTACTTGATATGTCAGTGAAGGAGGAATGACGCCTGATTCAGCGTCTGGTCAGAAATCCACACAAGTACATCCACGATATGATGGAAAGCTTATTGGATAGTTATTCTTATTTTCTTTTTGTTTTTATTTTTTACGAAGTTTTTTTCGTAGTGAGAACCCAATTCATAATGACTGAAGCCATGAGTGAGGTCGCGTGCGCTCATGATGAAGGCTCCTCAGTTTTTAAATGCTCTGCGCGGTAGATTCAAACTACGGCGGATTAGTGTTTGAAGAGGATGCCTTATGTAATAGGCATGTTCGTCAATGATTACGGGGCCACTACTAAATATTAGGTTTTCCTAATCTCCTTACAGGAGTCAAACCTATAATATATCCCGAAGGATTAAATTACACTGATGTTTGTTTGCTTTGTTGTTTGCTATAATCTCGGTGGTTAGAGCAAGGGCGTGTGTTGTGCCTCTACCTTCTCTGAAGCCAAATTGTGTGGGGTTGTACAGGTTTTCCTCAGTGAGATGTTGCCTTAGTCTGTTATTTATTATTCTTTCTAGGATTTTACCTGGGACCTCTAATAATGAAATAGGCCTTTGGTGTTCTGGATGGTGTGGGTTTTTTCCTGCTTTTGGTATTAGTCTAATTATAGCGGTTTTAAATTTGGTGGGGAAGTATCCTAGAGATAATGTGGCATTGAAGATATTTTTAAGTCTTGTTATAGCAATGTCTGGGAGGTTTGTTAGAATTGTTTTATTTATGCCTGATTTCCCAGGACATGATTTTCTGGATTTTTTAATTATGCTTTTGATTTCTATTTCTGTTATAGGTCTGGTAAGTATATTATAGTCATCAAGTCTACTTAAGTCAATTGTTTGGTATGGTGTTGTTCTGTTGATATGTCTTTGCATAAAGTCGCTGATGTCGTTGTTTTGAGGCATGACGTCATCATTGTCATTTAGTATTGTCTCGCAGTGTCTTTTGTGTATGTCTGCCTGTAGTCTGGGAGGGTATATTTTTTGTCCTTGGCTATTAATCAAGTAGTCTACGTCGTGAGTGTCGTGTCCTTGCAGTGCCCTAATTTTTCTCCAGAAAGTAGCTGAGTCTTTGTATGTGTCGGCAGTTTCAGTTATTTTTGTACTCCACTGGTCATTGCACTCTTGTGTTAGGTTTATTTGTAGTCTGTACTGTATGTCCCTGTATCGTCTGTAGTGTTCGTTAGTCCAGCCTAGATTTTGTGCTTGTTGTCTGAGCGCAGTATATTGTACAAGTAGATTTGTGCTTGTTGTCTGAGCGCAGTATATTGTACAAGTAGATTTTGTGTTTCTGGACTGTGTCTTGTGTTAGTTAATGTTCTGTAGTTTGTTGTCGGTATATGTTTTCTTATGTTGTCTGTTATTGTGTTGTACCAGTCTGTTAGAGTCTCGTCTATGTCAGCTGTTGTTCCTTCATTGAGTGTGGTGTTGTTCTGCATTTTGGTACTGATGTCAGTTTTAACCCTCCAGTCCCGGGGGCTATAGCTTGCGACTGTGCTCCGGTACCGGGTGTTTTGACGATCTTTGGCCTATGTTAACTACTCTGTAAGTCAATGAATATGGCATGTAATGTTGTGAATAAAAAAGAATAATGTTCCACAAACCTTCCTCTGTCGAATGGCGTTGAGTAGAGGTCTCTAGCCCCTCTGGTTGCGTAATGGTGAGCGCGGGAAGACGAGTGCTTTTCGGCGGCAAATTCTTCCCGCGTTCGGACGCGTCGCCCCGGCCATGGCTACGACGCACCTAGCCGCTCGTCGCGCCAAAGTATTTATCTCCCTTAGACGATTTTAGTGTTTGATATTGAGAATGTGATGTTTATTTGATATTTTCTAGTTATTTTGAGGCCAATTATATAAAATATGTTTATTAGGGTATCACTGTTACTGATATTGCTAATTTTCACTCGATACCGTACATTTTATTAGTAATTGAGGTAGCTTATTGTTGTATTAGGCACTGATTATTCATTATCACAGGTGTTTATTATACAGTACTTTGGCCATCATATATTAGGTCTTGTGTGACTTTCACTTTGACAAATATGCTTTAGAGAGTGGCACTGTCACTGATAATGCTCATTTTCACTCGATACCGTACATTTTATTAGTAATTGAGGTAGGTTATTGTTGTATTAGGCACTGATTATTCATTATCACAGGTGTTTATTATACTTTGGCCATCAAATATTAGGTCTTGTGTCACTTTCACTTTGACAAATATGCTTTAGAGAGTGTCACTGTCACTGATAATGCTCATTTTCACTCGATACCGTACATTTTATTAGTAATTGAGGTAGGTTATTGTTGTATTAGGCACTGATTATTCGTTATCACAGGTGTTTATTATACTTTGGCCATAAAATATTAGGTCTTGTGTGACTTTCACTTTGACAAATATGCTTTAGAGAGTGTCACTGTCACTGATAATGCTCATTTTCACTCGATACCGTACATTTTATTAGTAATTGAGGTAGGTTATTGTTGTATTAGGCACTGATTATTCGTTATCACAGGTGTTTATTATACTTTGGCCATCAAATATTAGGTCTTGTGTCACTTTCACTTTGACAAATATGCTTTAGAGAGTGTCACTGTCACTGATAATGCTCATTTTCACTCGATACCGTACATTTTATTAGTAATTGAGGTAGGTTATTGTTGTATTAGGCACTGATTATTCGTTATCACAGGTATTTATTATACTTTGGCCATCAAATATTAGGTCTTGTGTCACTTTCACTTAGTTATATGATTTGTAAACGTTTTATATACAATTAATTGTGTCTTTTTTCACTGATTTCTATATTTCTATAGGTTCTAATCATATGAATGTCACTTGGTATATACATATGTGTCACTTTCACATATTATTATGGTGTAATTGTATTTGTATCAATGTTCTCATAATACATGACTTTTGTATTACAATAAATTGGTTTTCTTCCACTTTTTGCCTAT
This sequence comes from Paralithodes platypus, assembly GCA_032716605.1. NCBI lineage: Eukaryota > Metazoa > Arthropoda > Malacostraca > Decapoda > Lithodidae > Paralithodes > Paralithodes platypus. Next base: position 24,236,853 of record CM064503.1, on the reverse strand, counting down.
ATATAATTATAGTGTACATATTGTCATTTTATTTGGCAATTTCAGTATGATTATTAGAACTCCAGCTTGGAGTGGTAATCAAAGAAGCACTCTAAAGCACAGAGTGCCACCTTGCACTCCACACACTCCATGGTTGACTTTTTACCTGACCTCGGCCTCACCCTGCTGTTGTAGCAGACATGGCACCGCTTCTGCTGTGTTCTTCCTGATTCATTCTGAGGCAGGGAACCAAGCCTGTGCCTAATCAAGTATTGAGCACACTGCAAGCGGTCAATAACGGCGGGCCCAGGATGTGCCACTGCCCTCTGTGGCGTAGCATACTTCTCCAGGAGCTCCGTCAACACCTGCTTTTGGAACCTCCGCAGGCTATTGAACTTCATGGGTGTGTTCACATTCCGAAGCTTGTATATGTTGTAGGCATTCAGAACTGACATGTCCACCATATGCAGAAAGAACTTTTTGTACCATCTGCACGAGGTACGCAGGCAGTCAATGAAGCCTATCTGCATGTCGGACTTGTCCACCAGCCTCATGTTGATGTTGTAGTCCAGGACAGCATCGGGCTTGGTCACCCTGGCCTGGCTGCGGCGATCCACCTTGCCAGTCTCCACCATTTCCCCCTTGTGGATGGTGGTCAGGAGGTTGACCTTCCGCTGGTCGTGCCAGTGGATAGCCAGAATGGGCCCCGACTTCTTCTTGAACACATCACCTTTTTTGGTCTTTGGAGGGAAAGGTGGCATGCCCTTCCTTTTCCCTCGTACTGTGCCTACAGTCCCCATCTTGCGCTCATGCAGGTACTGTGAGAGAGTGGGGGACGTGTAATAATTGTCCGTGTAGAGGACGTGATTCTTGTGAAAGTAGCGGTCCATCATGGCTTGCACCACTGCTCCGCCAAAGCCAATGAGGGGGTCCACAAGCAAGTCCCCTTCCTTCCCGCTGTAGACCAGGAAGTCCAGGACATAGCCAGTTTGGCAGTCGCACAGCACAAAGAATTTTATGCCAAAGCGATGTCTTTTTGAGGGGATGTACTGCCGGAAGCTGAGTTTTCCCCGGAACAGCACAAGAGACTCGTCAATGACGACCTTGCGGAAGGGCTTGAAGTAGGAGGTGAAGCGTTCTCGCATCATCTCGTACAACGTCCTAATCTTCCACAGCTTGTCTGGGAGGTGGACGTCAAGGTTGGTGACAAGATGGAGCGCTGCGAGGATATCAAGGTACCGGTCGCGGGACATATATTTCCCGAAGGCAGGGGTGGATATCAGATCATTGGTGATCCAATAGTCAGGCAACCTATGCTTCTTGACATGAGGCATTAGCATGGTGAGTGCCAGGAACACCATGAACTCTTTATGAGTCACTGGGGTCCACTGCCTCATGTGGCCCTTGGTCACCTTTCCCAAAAAGTGGACCTGGAATTGGTGCTGCTTATTTGTCTCTTTGACAACATAGCCTACCACCTCCTCATCAAAGAAGGCCTCAAATAGTTCGTGTGGTGGAGCATTGGGGCCTGCAGGAAAATTGGGGGTAATGCCTGAACCCTCCAGTACCTCATCAAAAGCTGGCACATCAGGGTTGTATCCATCCTCATCAACTACGTCTTGCCACTGAAAAACGTAGAATGGGTCTTGTCTACGCTGACGAGGAGCTCCAGCTGGTGGCCCAGCACGCCCACGGCCAACTCGGGAGGCGCGCGCCCTAGGGCGGCGAGGGCGGCGGCCAGGGAGGCGCGCAGCACGACGGGCAGCACGACGCCGGGCCAAGCGGATGGGTCGAGGGTCGTCGATGTCCATATAGTCATCGTCAGAGTGGTCATCTTGCCCTGACGGTGGACCTATGTAATCATGGCCAGAGTCTTCAGAGAGGTGCCCTTCATCATCAGTGGCCCCCACATAATCTGGCGGGGAACCAGTGATGCGTGGGCGGCGTGCGGGTGGGCGAGGTGGGGAAGGAGTGGCAGGTGAGGCTGTGTCCCCCCGAGGTCCTGGGCTCCTTGGCCTGCGACGAGTGACAGAAAGCAATGTTTCACTGTCACTAGGCCCAGGTATTGGTGATGCGAGCTCAAAGACTTCTTCAGGAAGACATGTTGAAGGCGGGAGAGGTGGGGAGGACCGTGAGGAAAGTTGCGGGGACGTATGGCTGGGGCCGGCCGGGGTGGACGCCGCGGGAGCCTCGAACAAAACTCTCTTACTTTTCTTAATTTTTTTGGTATATTTCCTACCTTTCCCCTTTTCGGCAGCAGTATGTCTCCTGTCGGGGGACCTAGGAGGCAAATAGGCCGAAAGTGGGGAGTCCTCAACCCTTGGCAATGGTGGGGGTGGTGGGGAAGAATGCGGGGCATCCGGGTCATCTTGGGTGGCATGGGTAGATAAGGGAGACAATGGCGGACGAGAAGGGTCACCACGCTGACCCTCACTCACAGCCTCATCCTCACCAAGTAGTTTTGCTTGTTCCCTAGCTGCCGCGGCCGCCTTCTCAAGTATTTTCTGCTTATACAAATGTAGCTTGAAAGGCGATTTACCTGGGGAAGGGCTTGGCGTCGTGTCACTTATGCGAAATTTGGTGAGTGACCTTGAACTCTCCCACTCACTCACTCTCTCAAGTTCACTGTCTTTAGGTAAACCAGCTTCCTCAACAACTGGTACATCACCTTCATCACTCTCATCACTGTCATGTTCTTTCGCAAATCCCAGGAATTGCTCTTCTTTGTCACTCTCATGGCCATAATCACTCGACTTATAATTACTGGAGTCGTCACTGACTTCCTCATCAATATTATGCTTGGCATCAGCTCGCTCATAAAGTCTCAATGTCGTCTCAATACCTCCGGGAGATAACACATTTAGGCGATGGCGTCGGGGTAAGGCGCGACGAACTAGCAAGGGCGTCGTAGGAAGCACGGTATCGGACACAGCGGAATCACTATTTGGCGTACTGTCCATGATGGCGTCGGGGTAGATACTGTTGCTGTGGCGTAGTTTACGCCTGGTGGCACCACCTACCGTCCCACGATACCGAAAATGTACGCGCGGCATTCAAAAGCACTCACGCAAGCAATGGGCGTTCAAGAGCCCTTCCGGGTTGCGCGGGCCGAGGTTGTTATGGGCGTTCAAGAGCCCTTCCGGGTTGGAGGGGTTAAAGGAGTCCCAGTCCGCAAGTGCAAAATTAGGTCTAGGTGGTATTGGGGGTAATGATGGGTGAGGTTGATATTTTAGCTATTATTGGTATATGATCGCTGGTGGTGAGTGGACCTGGAGAGAGGTGCAGGTTATGGTAGGTTTTGTGGTTCGTTAGGACTATGTCGGGTGTGGTGGAGGAGTTATGGGAATGATAGGTTGGGAAGTGTGGCCCTACGTATCTTATGACATTACCACTGTCAGTCAAACTAATTCCCTTTATCATGTTGTGGAGGTGCCAGTTTCTCTAATATGTTTTCCAATAATAGCCCCATGGAAAACGAAGGGATGTCTTACCTATCACATAAAGATTCATATATTAGTAAATGAAAGTAGAGAACATTGGAAATAACCTAAATAATCCATACAGCCGGAAAAAATAGAATTGTATTTGGGAACCGGCTCATCTGTCTTCTTTTTCTTAAGGGGGTCGGCCAGGTATTCCTATCCCAGCCACGCCTTTGTATCGGCTTCCTCTCTTTTAGGGAAATCCACACAAAAAAGCAGGAAGAAATATATCCTTACATTTCTTTAGAAGATCCTTATATTTGGAAACCCATTACTCTATCAGACAGTATACTAGGACCAATAGAGAAGAAAATGTGATGAAAATGCTTGGGTGAGGAAAGGAAGAAGTCACGTGTTTCGTCAATGAAGGGAGGCGCCGTTGTAAAAGCCAAGCTTCCCGCCAAACAACTGAACTGGGAAGGGGAGGAGAGGGGAGGCTGGGAAGGGCCTGGGGGTGGATTCACTAACGGTCGTACGATCCGAAAACTCCCTTACCGTTCTCTTACGGTTCAACGCTGGTATTCACAAAGCAAAGACTAATAAGGCCCTGGGCTTCCTGTGCAGGAATCTCACCAAGTGCAATGCAAACATTAAAATTCTAGCATTTAAAATACTTGTTCGGCCACACTTAGAAAACTGCGACACCGTCTGGGATCCACACTCACAACAATATAAATAAACTAGAGGCCATACAAAACAAAGCTGCAAGATGGATCAGACGTGATTACAGACACACTACATCTGTCACTTTGATCAAACAAGACATTAAACTCGACCCACTTGCAACAAGAAGACAAATGCACAGATAACAGATGTTATATAAAATCACTAACAACTTAGTAGACATAGACAAGGATATATATTTACACCCTACAAGTATACGATTTAGTAGCAGTCTCTACATTTCCGATGTAGGGCTTATGATCTCAGCCGCTACCACAGCAGGCCGATTTATCGGTACTCACGCGAAGTACTAAATAATCTCTAGAGTTGCACCTCAATTCACTACTAGGCACGTTGTACACACTCCGAGACGACTAAAGAAGGAAGAGAAAGCGAAGGAGAGAAAGAATTGTTATAGTTACCCATTTAATCTAGCTGCTCTCCTCTAAGCCATGCTCCATTTTCTATGAGCCTGCTCCAGTACCTGCAAAAGTATCAATCTCTTCGCGCACACCGTCGATGACACACGTTTTTTCTGTGTTCCGCGAGTGCTTGTTTTTGCCTGCCCCTTCGCTTCAACTAAGTGAGTGTGAGCCTTTTCAGGCTGTTGAGGTTTTAGAAGGACGTTTCAGTGATGTAGGCAGCACTTTATGGATTTATGGCGTGTTTCTGGGTTTGCACGGAGTGCTGGAGACGTGTTGAATTATATTGTTTACTTCGGGGGTGGTTGGTCCTCAACGCCGCGTAGCGGTCGTTGAGTCTACTATTCTACCCTCGCTTTTCGGGTTAATGTTCACTTTAATAACCCTTAACGTAACTTGGGGGGGGGGGGGTATGCTTCCCGCGTGATGCATTGTGTTTCTTTTCCCTTTGTTGCGTGAACTTTTGTTTTATTTTGTTTTTCGTATGACTGCGTGTCGACGTTTTACAAAACTTGAGCATGAAGTTTCTCTGGATTCTGCTTTTGTGAGAGCATAGGGCACACAGCCTTTATTCTATTTCAAACATGCTGCTTTGGTCTCAACTGACCTATAAGCCCTTCTGACTTGTTTATCAACATGTCCATAGTTGGTAGTCTTGTATTTCATCGCCTGGTTCACCCTTTTGTCAGTTCCTTTTCGTTTCCCCGGGCCTACTTGACTTGAGGATACGTGGTTCTGGTAACAGTGTCAGTCGCTCGCTTGCCCTAACTTTTACTTTCTTTTTCTTTTAACGTAATTGTGGGGGTTTTCGGGCGGTGTTTAGATTTGTTACTAGGTTCTTTCAATCAGGGATTGATGCTGCCCTAGTGTTTTCTCTTTTTATGTGTTGTTACGACCGGGACTACGAATAAAACAAGGGCACTTAATGATTGGACTAGTAACAAGGCACTATGCAACAACGGTACGCTAGATCCAAACCCTCGAACTTATATGCCGGCGAACAAAACACCTATACCCTCCAGAGTTAATCTGCGATAGCGGGGTATCCTTAACTGGGCATAAATGTACTCTACTTCAGGCTAACCGGCACTGGTATAGCCTGATAACAAACAAGATGCAAGTTACGTTAAAATGCATAAAAAGGAATCTATGGAAAGATCAATTAAATCACTGCAAGATTTAATACAATAAAAAGATGCTTCAATACAGTTACTCTAAACAACAATAAACTCTTCACTCCTATCTGAAAGAAGGTGAAGTATAGTCCTACAGCATAGACCTGGAAACTTCTGAAGAAAGTCTGATGCTCATAAGATGCTCGTACTGATCTTGAACTATATAAAGGCAGGAGGCAGGACACCACACGTGTAAATCGAATACACTAAAAGATAGGACATATAATGTTAACTGACACGAGAATACTATAAATGCGCAACGGTAGCAATGCTCGACACTAAAAGAAGTACTTCCTCATCAACGAAACGGTCTGCTATGGTTGTGCGGCTCAACAACAACCTAGACTAATAAATGCTGTGAATATTAATGCGCACATATCAAAGAGCTTATATTAAATACTAACAAGTGTCTACTCGATTAATAATGTCTAGCTGGGATACTCTAGGTAAGGAACTGGGGATGAGCAAAACAGGCTCGTAGCCTAGCGATGTCCTTAAGACTGCATCCTTTAAGTTACGTTAATTGACATGGGGGCTCTCTTGATAGATCCAGATCACAAGTATCTGGTTCTATCCTGGCGACCCTCTAAAGACAAGCAAAGAGGCAGCAAAGTGTGGAACTGGTACAGGCCAAAACCCTCAGTCAACACAATGCTGCACTCGCAAAGGACGCAACCGAAAAGACAACCCAGGCTACCACAGGACCGGTCGAAGTCGTGTAGGTATAAGCAAACCGTACACACATCGGAGACAACGACTACAGTTACCTTATCCCAGTCTAGCATTAAATAAAAGAACAGAAACACTAAATCAATAATGGAGACACACAAAGTTCTTAACCTATACTAACTAAGAACCCTCAAACCTATTCTAAGTACATGTAAATATCTCTGAGGACGGCGCATGCAATACAATGGGCCGGCTATGAAAACCGTATGCAGAATCCAAGGGGAGTGTTGTGCAGTTAATAAAAGTTAGAGTATGGAAAGAGTGAATTGAGTGAGAGAAACAGTGGTAAAGGGGGTGATCGGGAGAGAGTATGCAAAGGGATGTTAGAAGCACGCGCGCCAAGCCTGTCCTGACGAGGACAGCTCCTGGGGACCCTCATGGAGGAGGTAAGTTACACAGGAGCCCGCAAAGGCGCGATGGTCGGCCAATCACGGGCCGATACGTCACAAGACAGCAGGTGTCACGTGACACAGCAAGACACGCCGGCCAATGGCGAGCGAGAGGCAGGAATGCACCCGTGACTCAGACACTTACTACCTCTTCACTCTGAAAGTCTTTCTCATTCCCACGCTGGTACTATTATCACTACTGTTGATATAAAATATAACCCGTTGTCACAGACGAAAACAAAGACCACCACTGGACTGTCTGTGACAATGCGATTACTAGGAAAGAAAGAGCAACATTCTCGGATAACTGTAGCCCATTTCGATGTCCCTGGCGAGCGCTAGTGGCTAATGAGAGGCGATTCTGCCAACGCTGGTAGACGACACACCCCGCCCAAGATATTTGACGCTCAACATTAGGCGAGCACCATATCTGACAAGGCAGAATGCCGACAAGACCCGCCACACCTAGCCACTCCACCAGAAATGAAATGCAAAGCTCAATCTTAAATAAAACAACATATTAGCATAAAGAAAATCTTACAACCCCTCCCAAAAATAGTATAATTCAGCCTGCTATGCTCCCTGAGCGAGCTTCACAGAGCCCAGCCTACTAAGTGAAAGACAGGTTCAACTTAGGACTTTAGCTATAACATTGGCAACTTACAATTAACTATCAAATAGAAAGAGTTTTTATGTGATTTTTTTTTATTTAATTTTAATGTTGTTTTTGACGGCTGCTCTACAGGGGCAAGCCTGGTTTTTCTCGACTCAAACCCACACACCTGTGGTGATCTACGCCGGATCCTCCACCCTCGACAAACAGTCTGCAATCACATTCTCACAACCGGCAATATGGCGAATATCTAGATTGTATTCTTGCAACATGAGTGACCAATGTGTCAGCCTCATATTCCGGTTGTGGAATTGGTTCAGAAATTTAAGAGGGTGGTGGTCGGTGTAAATCACCACGACTGGCCCGTAGGCAGGAACATATACTTCAAAGTGCCTGAGCGCCAACACTATTGCCAGCAGTTCTTTCTCCACCACAGAGTAGTTTTTCTGAGCGGAATTAAACTTCTTGGAAAAGAAACTGACTGGATGCTCCAAACCTTCCTCGTCTGTTTGCATTAAGACGGCACCAGCCCCTACACTGCTGGCATCTGTTACCAGCTGGAATGGTCTTTCAAAGTCAGGGGCCCTGAGGATTGGGTGAGTGCATAGTAGGTGCTTGACCAGCGAAAAAGCCCTTTCACACTCAGGTGCCCACTTGAACTTTTTCTCTTTTGCTAGCAAATCTGTCAGGGGAGCCAACACTAGAATAACCCCGAATGAAGCGGCGATAGTAACCGGTCATGCCCAAAAATCTCATGATCTGCCGCTTGGTGGACGGCCTGGGGAACTGGTTAATAGCCTGTATCTTGTTTTTGGGGGGGGCACACCTGGCCTAACCCGACTACAACAAACCCAAGATACTGCACAGTTGCCCGGACAAAGTCGCACTTGCCCAGATTGACCACCAAGCTGGCCTCACTGAGCTTCCGAAACAAGGCTTCTATGTGCTCACAGTGACTCTCAAAGTTGTCATCGTAGATTATAACGTCATCTAGGTAGACAGTGCAGTTAGGGATGTCAGCTACTAACTCATTCATAAGACTCTGGAAGGTTGCTGGGGCATTTTTAAGGCCATACGGCATCACATTGCAAAGGTAGGTGTTCCCATCAACCACAAACCCGCATACCCCCTTCGCCCGCTCAGACAAGGGCACCTGCCAGTAGCCTTTCACTAGGTCTACCTTAGTTAGAAACTGTGCCTTACCAATCTTGTCTACACTATCGTCCACACGGGGAAGGGGATAAGCATTGCTGGGAGTCAACCCGTTCAATCTCCGAAAGTCAATGCAGAAGCGAACCTTCCCGTCAGGCTTGGGCTGCAGAGTGACAGGAGATGTCCACCTAACTGCCCCCTTCTCAATCAGCCCCCGTTCTAACATATACTCTAACTCCGCTCTGAGGGCTGGGAGTTTAATGGGTGGAATTCTGTAGGGTACTGATTTAAAGGGGGGGTGATCTCCCATGTCCACGTCATGCACCACTCGAGTTGTGAGGCCTGGATGCTCTGCAAACACAGTGGGGTATGAAGCAAACAGGCGCTGCACGGCTACACGCTGTTGCTCAGGCAGGTGCACTAGAGCATCGTCAGCCACCTGTCTGGAGTTCCCCGCCCACTGGTCAGCAGAGACATGACACTCCCAGTTATCCTCCACCTGGGCTTCACTGTCCCTCACTCCTTCTCCTCCATGACCGCTGCAGGTCAACACAGGGACAGCGAGAGGCTCAGGGGGGCGTCTCACAAACTCTTTCACCAGATTCACATGGCACAGCTGATTCTTTTTACGCCTATCTGGAGTAGCCACAAGATAGTCTAGGTCAGAGATCTTTTTTACCACCTTATAAGGACCAGCGTACTTGGCAGACAACGGATGACCTGGCAGAGGTAACAGAATCAACACCTCCTGCCCCACCTTAAACTCCCGGAGTTTTATCTTCTCATCGTACCTGTCCTTCATAAGTGCTTGCGACCCTACCAAATTCCTACCTGCCAACTCTAGGCTTCTCAGCATTCTCTCTCTACTCTCGAGGACATACTTTAACATGGAACATGGTTTTTCTGTGCCCTCCCAGATTTCTCTAACCATGTTGAGGGGGCCTCTGACCTGATGTCCGAAAACTAACTCATTGGGACTGAACCCTAGGCTTTCACCAGGTACCTCCCGAGCAGCGAATAATACATAGGGCAACCCAAGATCCCAATCCTTGCCATTTTCAACACAGTAACAACGCAGCATGCTCTTCAGAGTCGAGTGCCACCTCTCCAACACCCCTTGACTCTCTGGGTGATAGGCTGAAGAGACAACTGTACTGATACCGTGCTGCTGCATGGTCTGTTTGAAAAGGTTAGAAGTAAAGTTGGACCCTTGGTCTGACTGCAATTCCTGCGGGTACCCGTACCTAGAACAGTACAATAGCAAGTTACGAACAACAGTCTTAGCAGTACCATTTCGCATGGGGTATGCATCCGGATAACGAGTGGCAACATCCATGATTGTGAGGAGGTACTTGTTGCCTGCACTAGTAGGGGGTAGAGGGCCAACCATGTCGATTATAACCTTACTGAATGGTGGCCCGATTACAGGAATAGGGTGTAACGGAGCCTTGGGAATACACTGGTTTGGTTTACCTACTGTCTGGCAGGTACTGCACATTGCCACCCATGACGCCACATGTGCCTTCATACCTGGCCACCAAAACAATTTCGCCAATGCTGCTACCGTCTTACGTACACCCAAATGCCCTGCCAACGGTACATCATGCGCCAACCTCAGTCGGCATCACGAGGCTATCACGGCACACACTAGGCACTACCAACTGGTCAACCACTCTCGACCCACCCTCCCAACTCCGTCTGGGATCTAGAAAACGCCTGTACAATATGCCCTCCACATGAAAGAAGTCCCCCGGCTTTGCATCCCCGTCCTCCTCAAGTTCAATTGCACCGTTACTACACTTCTGAAGCTCAGCATCATCTATCTGCAGCCGACAGATATCCGAAGGAGCCAATTTATCTAGGTGCTCCCGGAGCAACTTATGGCCTCCCCCGATACTGGACTGTTCGATCCTATCTTGCTTAAGTGTGTAACGGTGCTGTTTCAGAGTTTTCTCACGCCCTACCTCCTCACCAAGTGTGACAGGTTCTGGGGCCACTCCGGACCTAAACATTGGTGCTAATACTGAGTCGCCAAGAAGAGCCGCTGGATCAAAACTCACAAAACTTCTCCCAACTTTAGCTTTCTCCTTCCGACCGTTCCTCCACTGGTCTAGAGACTGAGGAATAGGCTGTGACACCTTAGATGCACGAGATCGGGTGACAACACACGCCATCTGCTGTAATTGACACCTCTCGACCAACTCCTGCCCCTCCCTACTCACGTCGGCCGCCCTCTCGGCAACGACTAAGGGTGGAACCTCAGAAGTAGGCACCACAAAGTCGTTGCCGAGAAGAAGGTCGATGCCCTCTACTGGCAGTTTCTCTACGATTCCAACATCTATCTCTCGTGTCACACCATCAACCTCCAGCTCCACTCGAACCAACGGGTATGACCGTGTAGCATTAATACCCTGCACCACAACTACCCGTGCCGCGTTTATAGTTTGGCCTGTAAAATTTTTCATCAGAGTCTGGGATGCACCTGTATCACGCAACAACTCCAACCCATGCTTGCAACCAGCCCAACTCACACAGCCACGCCCTCTATGGTCTCAAAAAGCATCGCGGACAGGTTTCGAGCCTTCCGGACACTCCTTCACTGGCTGTGCACCCGCATCTGACATATCACCCCGGGTAAATACAGAAGACCTCAGAGACACCCCAATGTTGCTAGCCAAAGACACGACTGCTGTAGGTTGGTTACTAGGGCAGGAACGTGCGAAATGCCCCTTGTTGTGACACTTAATACACTCTACTTCACCCTTGGACTTCCGCTGAGGTGGGGAAGGGCCCTGACCTTTCTTAACCCAGTGAGACCCAGCGTCGCACGTGATGCGTCGGCAGTGTTTGATCACCAACTCCCAGCGACGCATCACGTGCGTCCGACATATTAAAATCAGTTACGTGGCTCGTAAGGTAGGAAATGGCGGGAGAATAGGAGGGGGAGGTACCGTAGTGTGTGTGGGAGCCGGGCCGGTAGGTGTGAGCGGGCCAAGACAGCCGCGCGGCTGGTGGTGGTGGGCTTAGTGGGGATACTTTACACCCTTAGTTCATCGCCACTTTGAACCTTCACTACTCCGGTCGTATGGGAGCTAGAGGCTTGAGATTTATGTGAGACACTCCTTAGGATGTATGCCGTACAATGCCATACTCAGTTTTTACCCTAGTGCTCCCGGGCGGGTGGTCATGCGGGGGAGACGAACTTTCGACCCCCCCGCCCCCCAAATGACCAAGGTGAGTTTTTTATTTTTTTATTCATTTCTCACCATTCTCTTCCATTTTGGCTCAACAATTTTTTTTGAGGGGCCCCCCCCCCCCCAAATATCCGAGGTGTTTTTTTTTTTTTTTTTTTTTTTTTTTTTTTTTTTTTCATCCTTGTCTTCCATTTTAGCAAACAAAAATAAGAAGTGAAAATGGCTTGGGACTGGGGTGAACAAAATATTATAACTAGCCGGGGCTCAACGGGTTAAACGGGACGGTTTTTGGTTTGTGATCAAAATTAGTATCATTGCTCTTACTTTTGTTATTAAATGTTGCATCACTGACTCGGGGGGGTGGAGTGTTGCGCCCCTTGTTAACTGCATCGGTCCGTTGTGCAGACCCGCACCCACGAATCAGCGATAATCTCAGGTCAGCCAACTCAGCTGCCTCTTGTAGAGTTTTAGGATGTTTCTCTTTGAGGTTCAAAGTCAGGTTGCCGCCTGTGCATTTAAAAAATTGCTCTAGAAGGAATAACTGCTCAAGCTCTTCGAACGTCGTCACCTTCTCTGACCTCAGCCAATTTCTCAAAGCATCAGACAGTTCCCGGGCATGTTCTAGAAAAGTGCACTCACGACCCTTCGTAACACCCCGAAACTTCAACCTATATGTCTCTGGTTGTAACTCGTATGCCCGCAGAACAGCTTCCTTCAATACCTCATAATCGATGCAAGACTCCAAGGGCAACGCATCATATGCCTTGAGTCCTTTGCCAACCAACCTAGAGGAAACAAGGGCTGCCCACTTAACCTCGGGCCATTGGTGCTCCCGGCACTTCTTCTCAAAATGCAGGAAAAACTCGGTGACACCCGACTCGTCAAATGCAGGGACTAACTTAAGAAGGTGCGATAAAGACTGATCAAGACCTCGATTCCCAGAACCGAGACGCTGCCCTGTCGACTCCACCCGAGACTTCTCAAGCTCTATGTCTGCACAGTACTTCGTAGCCTCAACCTGAAGCTCAGCCTCACGTATGGCCTTTCTCTCCTCAGCCTGAATCCTAAGCTCAGAGCCTCATACTTTCGTTGCTCGAGCTCAGCCTTTCGCTGCTCGAGCTTCTGCTGCTCAATCTCAGACTGCTGCTTAAGTTTGGCGAGCTCGAGCTGAAACAACATCTCGGAAGACAAACCCTGAGGAGGGGGTGCTACTATTGGGGACCCACCCCGTGAATCACCTAGAGGCATACCCAACCGCCAGCGGGCATCGGCCTGCGGGAACGTACCCGGCTCCGGAGCCCGAGGGGGCGCCATGGTAGGAGTCGAGTGGAATGGGGGCTGGGCCGAAGGTGCCCCAGCTCCCGCTCCACCCGAACCCCCATGCACCCCACCCAGCACACAGGCAACCAGCTCACTTCTCGACAAACCGCTAGTTCCGGGAAACCCTAAGACCGTGGCTACACACTGCAGTCCGTACCGGTCTAGCCCCGACACACGATCCGCTGACACAGGCTCCTCCAAAAATATCCGAGCATCCTCCCCATTGTTCACCACCCGAACGCCGCTTAACAACTCCACCTTCTCCACCTCCTCGCCTGCTTCCCGTACTGTGTCCTCACTGTACACTGATCCGTCGTTCGACATAGTGTCCACCGGAAATCCTCAACGTTTATAAAAAAAAAGTACCTAAACTCTCATGTAGCACTATTCACTCAAAAAATGCTTGAAGACAACTCAAGTGCTATACTACGTTGCCGAGAGAAATTCCGTGTCCAAAATATCTCAAAAACAAATGTCCAAAAATCCTGCAATTATTTCTTAGTTCACTAAATCCTAGACTAAGGTCGCCATTTGGTATGACGACTAAGATACTAGGCAGGTCGCCATTTGTTACGACCGGGACTACGAATAAAACAAGGGCACTAATGATTGGACTAGTAATAGGGCACTATGCAACAACGGTACGCTAGATCCAAACCCTCGAACTTATATGCCGGCGAACAAACACCTATACCCTCCAGAGTTAATCTGCGATAGCGGGGTATCCTTAACTGGGCATAAATGTACTCTACTTCAGGCTAACCGGCATGGTATAGCCTGATAACAGCAAGTTACGTTAAATAAAAAGGAATCTATGGAAAGATCAATAACCTCCAGCTATGTATTATATATATTCCTCGAAACCCGGGTGTTTTGGCCGAAAAAACGTCTAGGCTAGGCGACCGTATATGTGTTAATCTGACTGCTTCCTTCCCGCATTCCCGTGCATCCCCAAGCGTAGCTGTGTTATTTACCTGTAGAATGGCATAAGTAGAGCTCTCAAGTCAACTGAGTTGTGATGATGATTTCATTGGAGATAACTTTATGCCAAAACAGCCACTTTACACTACTTTTCGATACTTAACAACAACATACAGGCACACACGAACAAGCGACGCTCTCCTTCTTGTGGCCGGAGATGCGGGGCGTCGGTCCAGCCGGCTGTTGTTTACATGCGTCGGACCGACGCCTCGCACACGAAGCTCACAGGCTTTCAACCACTGCGTTCAAAGGAATCTATGGGAGAGTCAATTAAATCACTGCAAGATTTAATACAATAAAAAGATGCTTCAATACAGTTACTCTAAACAACAATAAACTCTTCACTCCTATCTGAAAGAAGGTGAAGTATAGTCCTACAGCATAGACCTGGAAACTTCTGAAGAAAGTCTGATGCTCATAAGATGCTCGTACTGATCTTGAACTATATAAAGGCAGGAGGCAGGACACCACACGTGTAAATCGAATACACTAAAAGATAGGACATATAATGTTAACTGACACGAGAATACTATAAATGCGCAACGGTAGCAATGCTCGACACTAAAAGAAGTACTTCCTCATCAACGAAACGGTCTGCTATGGTTGTGCGGCTCAACAACAACCTAGACTAATAAATGCTGTGAATAATAATGCGCACATATCAAAGAGCTTATATTAAATACTAACAAGTGTCTACTCGATTAATAATGTCTAGCTGGGATACTCTAGGTAAGGAACTGGGGATGAGCAAAACAGGCTCGTAGCCTAGCGATGTCCTTAAGACTGCATCCTTTAAGTTACGTTAATTGACATGGGGGCTCTCTTGATAGATCCAGATCACAAGTATCTGGTTCTATCCTGGCGACCCTCTAAAGACAAGCAAAGAGGCAGCAAAGTGTGGAACTGGTACAGGCCAAAACCCTCAGTCAACACAATGCTGCACTCGCAAAGGACGCAACCGAAAAGACAACCCAGGCTACCACAGGACCGGTCGAAGTCGTGTAGGTATAAGCAAACCGTACACACATCGGAGACAACGACTACAGTTACCTTATCCCAGTCTAGCATTAAATAAAAGAACAGAAACACTAAATCAATAATGGAGACACACAAAGTTCTTAACCTATACTAACTAAGAACCCTCAAACCTATTCTAAGTACATGTAAATATCTCTGAGGACGGCGCATGCAATACAATGGGCCGGCTATGAAAACCGTATGCAGAATCCAAGGGGAGTGTTGTGCAGTTAATAAAAGTTAGAGTATGGAAAGAGTGAATTGAGTGAGAGAAACAGTGGTAAAGGGGGTGATCGGGAGAGAGTATGCAAAGGGATGTTAGAAGCACGCGCGCCAAGCCTGTCCTGACGAGGACAGCTCCTGGGGACCCTCATGGAGGAGGTAAGTTACACAGGAGCCCGCAAAGGCGCGATGGTCGGCCAATCACGGGCCGATACGTCACAAGACAGCAGGTGTCACGTGACACAGCAAGACACGCCGGCCAATGGCGAGCGAGAGGCAGGAATGCACCCGTGACTCAGACACTTACTACCTCTTCACTCTGAAAGTCTTTCTCATTCCCACGCTGGTACTATTATCACTACTGTTGATATAAAATATAACCCGTTGTCACAGACGAAAACAAAGACCACCACTGGACTGTCTGTGACAATGCGATTACTAGGAAAGAAAGAGCAACATTCTCGGATAACTGTAGCCCATTTCGATGTCCCTGGCGAGCGCTAGTGGCTAATGAGAGGCGATTCTGCCAACGCTGGTAGACGACACACCCCGCCCAAGATATTTGACGCTCAACATTAGGCGAGCACCATATCTGACAAGGCAGAATGCCGACAAGACCCGCCACACCTAGCCACTCCACCAGAAATGAAATGCAAAGCTCAATCTTAAATAAAACAACATATTAGCATAAAGAAAATCTTACAACCCCTCCCAAAAACAATAGTATAATTCAGCCTGCTATGCTCCCTGAGCGAGCTTCACAGAGCCCAGCCTACTAAGTGAAAGACAGGTTCAACTTAGGACTTTAGCTATAACATTGG
Organism: Paralithodes platypus; assembly: GCA_032716605.1. Classification (NCBI taxonomy): domain Eukaryota; kingdom Metazoa; phylum Arthropoda; class Malacostraca; order Decapoda; family Lithodidae; genus Paralithodes; species Paralithodes platypus. Next base: position 24,220,694 of record CM064503.1, on the reverse strand, counting down.
CAACTTACAATTAACTATCAAATAGAAAGAGTTTTTATGTGATTTTTTTTTATTTAATTTTAATGTTGTTTTTGACGGCTGCTCTACAGGGGCAAGCCTGGTTTTTCTCGACTCAAACCCACACACCTGTGGTGATCTACGCCGGATCCTCCACCCTCGACAAACAGTCTGCAATCACATTCTCACAACCGGCAATATGGCGAATATCTAGATTGTATTCTTGCAACATGAGTGACCAATGTGTCAGCCTCATATTCCGGTTGTGGAATTGGTTCAGAAATTTAAGAGGGTGGTGGTCGGTGTAAATCACCACGACTGGCCCGTAGGCAGGAACATATACTTCAAAGTGCCTGAGCGCCAACACTATTGCCAGCAGTTCTTTCTCCACCACAGAGTAGTTTTTCTGAGCGGAATTAAACTTCTTGGAAAAGAAACTGACTGGATGCTCCAAACCTTCCTCGTCTGTTTGCATTAAGACGGCACCAGCCCCTACACTGCTGGCATCTGTTACCAGCTGGAATGGTCTTTCAAAGTCAGGGGCCCTGAGGATTGGGTGAGTGCATAGTAGGTGCTTGACCAGCGAAAAAGCCCTTTCACACTCAGGTGCCCACTTGAACTTTTTCTCTTTTGCTAGCAAATCTGTCAGGGGAGCCAACACTAGAATAACCCCGAATGAAGCGGCGATAGTAACCGGTCATGCCCAAAAATCTCATGATCTGCCGCTTGGTGGACGGCCTGGGGAACTGGTTAATAGCCTGTATCTTGTTTTTTTGGGGGGCACACCTGGCCTAACCCGACTACAACAAACCCAAGATACTGCACAGTTGCCCGGACAAAGTCGCACTTGCCCAGATTGACCACCAAGCTGGCCTCACTGAGCTTCCGAAACAAGGCTTCTATGTGCTCACAGTGACTCTCAAAGTTGTCATCGTAGATTATAACGTCATCTAGGTAGACAGTGCAGTTAGGGATGTCAGCTACTAACTCATTCATAAGACTCTGGAAGGTTGCTGGGGCATTTTTAAGGCCATACGGCATCACATTGCAAAGGTAGGTGTTCCCATCAACCACAAACCCGCATACCCCCTTCGCCCGCTCAGACAAGGGCACCTGCCAGTAGCCTTTCACTAGGTCTACCTTAGTTAGAAACTGTGCCTTACCAATCTTGTCTACACTATCGTCCACACGGGGAAGGGGATAAGCATTGCTGGGAGTCAACCCGTTCAATCTCCGAAAGTCAATGCAGAAGCGAACCTTCCCGTCAGGCTTGGGCTGCAGAGTGACAGGAGATGTCCACCTAACTGCCCCCTTCTCAATCAGCCCCCGTTCTAACATATACTCTAACTCCGCTCTGAGGGCTGGGAGTTTAATGGGTGGAATTCTGTAGGGTACTGATTTAAAGGGGGGGTGATCTCCCATGTCCACGTCATGCACCACTCGAGTTGTGAGGCCTGGATGCTCTGCAAACACAGTGGGGTATGAAGCAAACAGGCGCTGCACGGCTACACGCTGTTGCTCAGGCAGGTGCACTAGAGCATCGTCAGCCACCTGTCTGGAGTTCCCCGCCCACTGGTCAGCAGAGACATGACACTCCCAGTTATCCTCCACCTGGGCTTCACTGTCCCTCACTCCTTCTCCTCCATGACCGCTGCAGGTCAACACAGGGACAGCGAGAGGCTCAGGGGGGCGTCTCACAAACTCTTTCACCAGATTCACATGGCACAGCTGATTCTTTTTACGCCTATCTGGAGTAGCCACAAGATAGTCTAGGTCAGAGATCTTTTTTACCACCTTATAAGGACCAGCGTACTTGGCAGACAACGGATGACCTGGCAGAGGTAACAGAATCAACACCTCCTGCCCCACCTTAAACTCCCGGAGTTTTATCTTCTCATCGTACCTGTCCTTCATAAGTGCTTGCGACCCTACCAAATTCCTACCTGCCAACTCTAGGCTTCTCAGCATTCTCTCTCTACTCTCGAGGACATACTTTAACATGGAACATGGTTTTTCTGTGCCCTCCCAGATTTCTCTAACCATGTTGAGGGGGCCTCTGACCTGATGTCCGAAAACTAACTCATTGGGACTGAACCCTAGGCTTTCACCAGGTACCTCCCGAGCAGCGAATAATACATAGGGCAACCCAAGATCCCAATCCTTGCCATTTTCAACACAGTAACAACGCAGCATGCTCTTCAGAGTCGAGTGCCACCTCTCCAACACCCCTTGACTCTCTGGGTGATAGGCTGAAGAGACAACTGTACTGATACCGTGCTGCTGCATGGTCTGTTTGAAAAGGTTAGAAGTAAAGTTGGACCCTTGGTCTGACTGCAATTCCTGCGGGTACCCGTACCTAGAACAGTACAATAGCAAGTTACGAACAACAGTCTTAGCAGTACCATTTCGCATGGGGTATGCATCCGGATAACGAGTGGCAACATCCATGATTGTGAGGAGGTACTTGTTGCCTGCACTAGTAGGGGGTAGAGGGCCAACCATGTCGATTATAACCTTACTGAATGGTGGCCCGATTACAGGAATAGGGTGTAACGGAGCCTTGGGAATACACTGGTTTGGTTTACCTACTGTCTGGCAGGTACTGCACATTGCCACCCATGACGCCACATGTGCCTTCATACCTGGCCACCAAAACAATTTCGCCAATGCTGCTACCGTCTTACGTACACCCAAATGCCCTGCCAACGGTACATCATGCGCCAACCTCAGTCGGCATCACGAGGCTATCACGGCACACACTAGGCACTACCAACTGGTCAACCACTCTCGACCCACCCTCCCAACTCCGTCTGGGATCTAGAAAACGCCTGTACAATATGCCCTCCACATGAAAGAAGTCCCCCGGCTTTGCATCCCCGTCCTCCTCAAGTTCAATTGCACCGTTACTACACTTCTGAAGCTCAGCATCATCTATCTGCAGCCGACAGATATCCGAAGGAGCCAATTTATCTAGGTGCTCCCGGAGCAACTTATGGCCTCCCCCGATACTGGACTGTTCGATCCTATCTTGCTTAAGTGTGTAACGGTGCTGTTTCAGAGTTTTCTCACGCCCTACCTCCTCACCAAGTGTGACAGGTTCTGGGGCCACTCCGGACCTAAACATTGGTGCTAATACTGAGTCGCCAAGAAGAGCCGCTGGATCAAAACTCACAAAACTTCTCCCAACTTTAGCTTTCTCCTTCCGACCGTTCCTCCGCTGGTCTAGAGACTGAGGAATAGGCTGTGACACCTTAGATGCACGAGATCGGGTGACAACACACGCCATCTGCTGTAATTGACACCTCTCGACCAACTCCTGCCCCTCCCTACTCACGTCGGCCGCCCTCTCGGCAACGACTAAGGGTGGAACCTCAGAAGTAGGCACCACAAAGTCGTTGCCGAGAAGAAGGTCGATGCCCTCTACTGGCAGTTTCTCTACGATTCCAACATCTATCTCTCGTGTCACACCATCAACCTCCAGCTCCACTCGAACCAACGGGTATGACCGTGTAGCATTAATACCCTGCACCACAACTACCCGTGCCGCGTTTATAGGTTGGCCTGTAAAGTTTTTCATCAGAGTCTGGGATGCACCTGTATCACGCAACAACTCCAACCCATGCTTGCAACCAGCCCAACTCACACAGCCACGCCCTCTATGGTCTCAAAAAGCATCGCGGACAGGTTTCGAGCCTTCCGGACACTCCTTCACTGGCTGTGCACCCGCATCTGACATATCACCCCGGGTAAATACAGAAGACCTCAGAGACACCCCAATGTTGCTAGCCAAAGACACGACTGCTGTAGGTTGGTTACTAGGGCAGGAACGTGCGAAATGCCCCTTGTTGTGACACTTAATACACTCTACTTCACCCTTGGACTTCCGCTGAGGTGGGGAAGGGCCCTGACCTTTCTTAACCCAGTGAGACCCAGCGTCGCACGTGATGCGTCGGCAGTGTTTGATCACCAACTCCCAGCGACGCATTACGTGCGTCCGACATAAAATCAGTGACGTGGCTCGTAAGGTAGGAAATGGCGGGAGAATAGGAGGGGGAGGTACCGTAGTGTGTGTGGGAGCCGGGCCGGTAGGTGTGAGCGGGCCAAGACAGCCGCGCGGCTGGTGGTGGTGGGCTTAGTGGGGATACTTTACACCCTTAGTTCACCGCCACTTTGAACCTTCATTACTCCGGTCGTATGGGAGCTAGAGGCTTGAGATTTATGTGAGACACTCCTTAGGATGTATGCCGTACAATGCCATACTCAGTTTTTACCCTAGTGCTCCCGGGCGGGTGGTCATGCGGGGGAGACGAACTTTCGACCCCCCCGCCCCCCAAATGACCAAGGTGAGTTTCATTTCTCACCATTCTCTTCCATTTTGGCTCAACATTTTTTTTTGAGGGGCCCCCCCCCCCCCAAATATCCGAGGTGTTTTTTTTTTTTTTTTTTTTTTTTTTTTTTTTTTTTTTCATCCTTGTCTTCCATTTTAGCAAACAAAAATAAGAAGTGAAAATGGCTTGGGACTGGGGTGAACAAAATATTATAACTAGCCGGGCTCAACGGTTAAACGGGACGGTTTTTGGTTTGTGATCAAAATTAGTATCATTGCTCTTACTTTTGTTATTAAATGTTGCATCACTGACTCGGGGGGTGGAGTGTTGCGCCCCTTGTTAACTGCATCGGTCCGTTGTGCAGACCCGCACCCACGAATCAGCGATAATCTCAGGTCAGCCAACTCAGCTGCCTCTTGTAGAGTTTTAGGATGTTTCTCTTTGAGGTTCAAAGTCAGGTTGCCGCCTGTGCATTTAAAAAATTGCTCTAGAAGGAATAACTGCTCAAGCTCTTCGAACGTCGTCACCTTCTCTGACCTCAGCCAATTTCTCAAAGCATCAGACAGTTCCCGGGCATGTTCTAGAAAAGTGCACTCACGACCCTTCGTAACACCCCGAAACTTCAACCTATATGTCTGGTTGTAACTCGTATGCCCGCAGAACAGCTTCCTTCAATACCTCATAATCGATGCAAGACTCCAAGGGCAACGCATCATATGCCTTGAGTCCTTTGCCAACCAACCTAGAGGAAACAAGGGCTGCCCACTTAACCTCGGGCCATTGGTGCTCCCGGCACTTCTTCTCAAAATGCAGGAAAAACTCGGTGACACCCGACTCGTCAAATGCAGGGACTAACTTAAGAAGGTGCGATAAAGACTGATCAAGACCTCGATTCCCAGAACCGAGACGCTGCCCTGTCGACTCCACCCGAGACTTCTCAAGCTCTATGTCTGCACAGTACTTCGTAGCCTCAACCTGAAGCTCAGCCTCACGTATGGCCTTTCTCTCCTCAGCCTGAATCCTAAGCTCAGCCTCATACTTTCGTTGCTCGAGCTCAGCCTTTCGCTGCTCGAGCTTCTGCTGCTCAATCTCAGACTGCTGCTTAAGTTTGGCGAGCTCGAGCTGAAACAACATCTCGGAAGACAAACCCTGAGGAGGGGGTGCTACTATTGGGGACCCACCCCGTGAATCACCTAGAGGCATACCCAACCGCCAGCGGGCATCGGCCTGCGGGAACGTACCCGGCTCCGGAGCCCGAGGGGGCGCCATGGTAGGAGTCGAGTGGAATGGGGGCTGGGCCGAAGGTGCCCCAGCTCCCGCTCCACCCGAACCCCCATGCACCCCACCCAGCACACAGGCAACCAGCTCACTTCTCGACAAACCGCTAGTTCCGGGAAACCCTAAGACCGTGGCTACACACTGCAGTCCGTACCGGTCTAGCCCCGACACACGATCCGCTGACACAGGCTCCTCCAAAAATATCCGAGCATCCTCCCCATTGTTCACCACCCGAACGCCGCTTAACAACTCCACCTTCTCCACCTCCTCGCCTGCTTCCCGTACTGTGTCCTCACTGTACACTGATCCGTCGTTCGACATAGTGTCCACCGGAAATCCTCAACGTTTATAAAAAAAAAAGTACCTAAACTCTCATGTAGCACTATTCACTCAAAAAAATGCTTGAAGACAACTCAAGTGCTATACTACGTTGCCAACAAAAATTCCGTGTCCAAAATATTCCTCAAAAACAAATGTCCAAAAATCCTGCAATTATTTCTTAGTTCACTAAATCCTAGACTAAGGTCGCCATTTGGTATGACGACTAAGATAAGATACTAGGCAAGGTCGCCATTTGTTACGACCGGGACTACGAATAAAACAAGGGCACTTAATGATTGGACTAGTAATAGGGCACTATGCAACAACGGTACGCTAGATCCAAACCCTCGAACTTATATGCCGGCGAACAAAACACCTATACCCTCCAGAGTTAATCTGCGATAGCGGGGTATCCTTAACTGGGCATAAATGTACTCTACTTCAGGCTAACCGGCACTGGTATAGCCTGATAACAAACAAGATGCAAGTTACGTTAAAATGCATAAAAAGGAATCTATGGAAAGATCAATTAACCCTCCAGCCCCGGCTATGTATTATATATATATTCCTCGAAACCCGGGTGTTTTGGCCGAAAAACGTCTAGGCTAGGCGACCGTATATGTGTTAATCTGACTGCTTCCCGCATTCCCGTGCATCCCCAAGCGTAGCTGTGTTATTTACCTGTAGAATGGCATTAAGTAGAGCTCTCTAAGTCAACTGGTTGAGTTGTGATGATGATTTCATTGGAGATAACTTTATGGCCAAAACAGCCACTTTACACTACTTTTCGATACTTAACAACAACATACAGGCACACACGAACAAGCGACGCTCTCCTTCTTGTGGCCGGAGATGCGGGGCGTCGGTCCAGCCGGCTGTTGTTTACATGCGTCGGACCGACGCCTCGCACACGAAGCTCACAGGCTTTCAACCACTGGGCGTTCAAGAGCCCTTCCGGGCAGCTGTTATATGCTTTTTTATGGGCGTTCAAGAGCCCTTCCGTGGTGAGAGGGTTAAATCACTGCAAGATTTAATACAATAAAAAGATGCTTCAATACAGTTACTCTAAACAACAATAAACTCTTCACTCCTATCTGAAAGAAGGTGAAGTATAGTCCTACAGCATAGACCTGGAAACTTCTGAAGAAAGTCTGATGCTCATAAGATGCTCGTACTGATCTTGAACTATATAAAGGCAGGAGGCAGGACACCACACGTGTAAATCGAATACACTAAAAGATAGGACATATAATGTTAACTGACACGAGAATACTATAAATGCGCAACGGTAGTAATGCTCGACACTAAAAGAAGTACTTCCTCATCAACGAAACAGTCTGCTATGGTTGTGCGGCTCAACAACAACCTAGACTAATAATGCTGTGAATAATAATGCGCACATATCAAAGAGCTTATATTAAATACTAACAAGTGTCTACTCGATTAATAATGTCTAGCTGGGATACTCTAGGTAAGGAACTGGGGTTGAGCAAAACAGGCTCGTAGCCTAGCGATGTCCTTAAGACTGCATCCTTTAAGTTACGTTAATTGACAAGGGGGCTCTCTTGATAGATCCAGATCACAAGTATCTGGTTCTATCCTGGCGACCCTCTAAAGACAAGCAAAGAGGCAGCAAAGTGTGGAACTGGTACAGGCCAAAACCCTCAGTCAACACAATGCAGCACTCGCAAAGGACGCAACCGAAAAGACAACCCAGGCTACCACAGGACCGGTCGAAGTCGTGTAGGTATAAGCAAACCGTACACACATCGGAGACAACGACTACAGTTACCTTATCCCAGTCTAGCATTAAATAAAAGAGCAGAAACACTAAATCAATAATGGAGACACACAAAGTTCTTAACCTATACTAACTAAGAACCCTCAAACCTATTCTAAGTACAGTGGAGCCCCCATTTTCGCTACACCGGTCTTCGTTGATTCAATTCTCGCACCACACACCAAATATTCCCCATTTCAATTCTCGCGCCAAAAGCCTCAATTCTCGCATCAAAATCCCAGCCGAAACCCGAAAAAATAGCAAAAATAACGAAAAACTCAACATAAAACTAGAAAACAAACAAAAAAAATAATTTTGTTTTAACATAACAAAAGAATCTGCCAGGCGCTTGCCGTTTAGAGACGAAATCCGAGTGAATCGGAGATCCGATCGTCAAATGCACAAGATGCCGCCATCTTTGTATGACGTCATCACTAAGCAGACGCTTGCAGTTTAGCTAGTATCTGTGTTGACAGAACAACCGTTTGCAAGCCTTTTTGTGCCTGAACCCCTTATCTCTCGCGTTTATTATAACCTCTAGTACATCTAGTGATAGGGATGGTTGGCCTGGTGGTAGCAATGAAGGAATTTCATGCTCAAAACACAGAGCAAAGACCAGTCCATGTCGGACGAAAGCGATTGAAATGCCTAGCCTAGACGATGTTAGCCTAGGCTACGCTAAATATGACAATGATTTATAATAAAATCTGTGTGGTAAGTAATCTTCTCATAATACGTATTTATACGTCTTTTCCTCATAATATGTATTTATTGGATGTATTTGGGGCGAAATGGGTACTTGAGGTGTGGCTGGACGAATTTAGAACCTAGGCCTAGGCTAGGCCTAAAATATTTCGCATGATAGAAACAATGCCCCAATCTACAGTATTTATGGTTAGGACTGTCATTTAGCCATGTCTATATTATTATTTACAATGCATAAGATTTAGGCCTAGGCTACTTGATGTAGCCTAGACAAAAAACATGTTTTCATAGCCTAACACTGGGAAAAAGTGCGGTAATTTTTTAGATATTGGGCCTTTTTTTTCTAGTTATTAAAAACTTATTCTATGGTGTATTATATGATACAGTATAATGCATAAAATTTAATTTGTGTACAATAAAACATGTTTTCATAGGCAAAAAATAGAAAAAGACGCAAATTTTGGCATGAGGACGGAACCGATTGAATTTTCCCCATAAGAACAGTGCCCCGATCTTGGCTGTTTCAATCCTAGCTCTATTTCTGCGGAATCGATTAGCAGCTAGGATGGGGGCTCCACTGTATACAGAACCCAGCCACCTAATATTTTACATAGGAGTATGTTGTACATTGACAATGACGATTCTGGGGATCTATCTATCTATCTATTGCCTGACGCCGTGATCCCCGAAGGGGTGGCCACGAACGAACCGCCCCCATGCACCTCTGTCCCCAGTCAGTCGACGCCCCTCCCCCCAACCAGCACCGCCTTCGTTCATGTAGTTCCTCACTCCATCCTTCCACCTCATATTCGGTCTACCTCTCCCCCTCTGTCCCTCCACCTCGCTCTCGTACACCCTCTTAGTCATTCTCTCGCTTTCCATACGTTCCATATGGCCGAACCATCTCAAGTTGTTCCTTTTCACACTTTCCAGCACATCTACCTCCACACCACACCTCCTTCTTACTTCCTCATTAGTCTGTCTATCCCTCCATGTAACTCCGCACGTACTCCTTAAGTAATTCATTTCCACTGCTCTCACTCTTGGTCTGAGTCTCTCAACCAACGTCCATGCTTCGCTTCCGTAAGTCAGTGTCGGGATTACCACACTGTCATGCAAGGACTTCTTCACTTCCATACTGACCACCCTATTTCTTGTTACTGCTTTTAGCGTTCCTACAACCCTCTTCCCCTGTTGTACCCGCACCTCTTCATCTATAGTCCCATCTTTACTCAACACACTGCCCAGATACTTAAAAGAGTTGACGATCTCCATAGCCTGACCGTTCAGCTTCACCTCACACTCTGTGACTTCACCCCTTTCGAAGACCATAACCTTGCTCTTCCCCGTATTTACCTTCAAATTCCGTTTTTCGCACACTGTTCCAAACTCATTTACCAGACCCTGCAACTCCCTGAGTAATAATATATTACGAGCTATGCCCTTTAAGGGGACCGACCGGTTATTTACTAACTTCCAGGCCTTACTTCCAATGTAAATGCAATTTGGCACAGGTGTATGTGACCATAAAACTAGGTCAATTTTTTTTTTTCCTACAATTTAGGTAAAAAAAGGTTGCAAACTATAGCACTGCTACGACCCATTCTACTCATACAGAAATCCCTATAACACGTGCTGTATGTGATCAAACAACTCACAATAGGTGTGTCTGAAGTTGCTATAAAGAAAATGTTATATATTTTGTGTATTTTTGGATTTAGGTGATTATGAATTAAGGTGAAATTATTTTGTAGAATTTTTTACGACTGTGACAACATGCTGCAACCAAACAAAGTTGGCTAGAGTAAATTGGTTTTATAGGACTTGTAGTGTTTTTAATTACCTTTCCAATGGTATATACACCATTCCTATAGGTCCAATAAACATTTTAGAGTAACATCCGAAAGTACGACAATATAGGTTCTGAGAAAAACATGTGAAAGTCTAAGGTAATTAGGTGAATTTTTTTTTTTTTTTTTTTTTAGTTTTACAATATTTTACGCAGGAACATGACAAAGTAGAAGATAAAGCGTATGGGAGGTTGTAGAGTAGCTTACGCTCTTTCCATTTATATAGGTATGCTCCTCGTACGACCAGTAGTTAGTGAGCATGTTAATTTCAAAGTTCGCTATATAACGTTTTTAGAATTACAGGAAAAGTTTGGAAAACATAAAAAAAAAAAAAAAAAATCCAATGGGTTTTCACTAATAATATTTCACTGGCTTATGAAGGGATGTTTACTCTTGTTGAGTAAACACCTATTGGTATTTTCAGGATTTCGAATTTTTTAAGCCTAAATTAACCGGTCGGTCCCCTTAAAGTAAGTCAACTCTTATAAGTTTTAGGTAAATTAGACTTGTTTACTCTTGAATTCTTTAAATTGGTCCTCGAACTTCGGAACTTTTGCCATATGCTAGCGTTTCGTCTTTTCTTTTCTTGCTATTCCTTTTTTTTTTCCTACGTTTTACTTCCTTCTTGCGCCTGCTCCCGCTTCCCTAGTATTCGTACGTGCCTTGTGGCCGGTATTTTCGTGTCAGGACTTCGTTTTTGTCCTTACTATGGAGTACTTCATTACAATGATTGTTGACCACTGCGGCCTGGGAGAGCCTCGTTCGTTACCAGCCTTTGAAGCTTTGAAACAACGTAACAGCAGAGGACGAGGGGCGGGAAGCGGCGGTATTAAATTAGGCTAACCATCAAATTGCGTTCCTAATTTTCATGTTTTCTAGGCTAAATTTAATTGGATTTAAATTGGGTTAACCATTTAATTGGGTTCCTAATTTTAATATGTTTTCTAGGCTACATTGGGTAGATAAGGTATTAAATTCAACACTTAATTAAATTAAAGTGAAATACAATTGCCGACTTGCTAGTTTCGTTCTATGGGGGTGTTGTGCTTTGAATATCGCTATTAAACAGAAATGCTATAATGATTTAGGCTTCTGGTGAATAACAGTATGATTAATTGTGTTTTATACATATATAAATACACTGCAACTGTATTTTAGCCGATGATTTTGCATTATCGATGTCTAATACAACTTCCTTATGGCCTGAGACTCGCAAGTGGTCAATTAAAAGGGGGTAAAATGATTTTGTACGGTATTCTCAGGTAAATTTAAAGGGGTAACTGCCACAAACATATCTGGTAACAAGTAAATATTGGGCTAGCCTAGTTTGTTTCAATGTTTATAGATTAAATTGGCTTGTCTTATACCATTTTGGGCATCCCTTCCTTAGTGTACTTTAACAAAAAAAAATCCGCATTTAATGTAGGGTTATCTACTGTACTTTCATTTTGTGAGAGGATATGATATAGGCATTCGTTGTTGTTGTTGTTCCCCAAGCTGCCTGGCCGAACAGCCCCATGGCCCCGAGCAAGGCCAAGGCCATAACCGAGCACCCCCACAGAACCCTCCCTGCCGACCACAATAAAGCCTGGGTGACCGAAGCCACTCCATGGCGGGGAGCTGAGGAGGGCGCGGAAACGCCCAGGAAACCAAAGCCCCACCCAGGGCCCTGTGCCCCTCAGCAATTATGAAGAAAAAGTTGAGGGGCAAAGGAAAAATGTGACGCTTTGGCTTCAAATCTTGGTAGATTGGGAGGTCAATCCACGGAAGAGACGCCGTCACTTGAGATCTAGAAGATATATAAGTAAAAGGAACAGTCAGAGTAAGCTATGGGTATGACAGAGATCGCTCAGTTCTCACTCTGATAGACCAGCCCATCACCAGAATAGGCATTCGTTAACTTTAATTATTGCGCTCCGCATTATATTTCCCTCTTATTGCCCTACACCGACATCACGCGTTTATTTAATTATTACGTTTTAGAGTCGGGTTCCCTATAATTTGCCTTTATTGACGTCAGCTAACTTTCTGAGTGCGCTTCACGTCCATATAGGTAAATTAATTTGTTATGGCCTTTAAGTTCTATTTCCTGTGTATTGCCATCATGTCGTTGACTCTATCCCAGTACAAACAACGCAAGGGGGGTATCAAGAGTGGTTTGACAAGGATCACCAAAGATATAGCTACATTTTTAGTTAATTCAGATAATGAAGCGATACAGGATAAATTGGCATCTGTATTGAGACAACTCGAAGATTTCAATTCATGTCGCTGCGAAATGGGAACACTATGAAACCGACGAGGAATATTTCGCGGACATAGAAGTAGACATGGAATATCTAGAGGATCTTGATCAAATTATCGTCTACCTTAAGGGTAAGCTGAAACTTAAGGAGCCAAATTGTGCTGCAGTTAATAAAAATGCCGGTATAAGATTGCCGAAGATCCCACTCTGTGGATGGGATTTTAGGATATGTTCCACTGTAGTGTCCACAACAATGAGGAGCTCAGTGACATCCAAAAATTCATCTACTTAAGAGGTCAACCGAAAGGCGAGGCGAAACAACTAATTGAAGGTTTCGCAATTGAAGGAGCCCGCTACCGAACAGCGGTTGCCTTTCTACAGAAAACCTATGGGCACAGGGATAGGATTAAGGCGGCACACATAACTAACCTTACTACTTTAAATCCTCCCTCTTTCAATGTCGAGGAACTAAAAGGATTCTATGCTAGTTTTGAAAGTACACTGAGGTCAATAGAGTCCCTAAAAATTACCCTTCAAGAAGCTAGTGTTGTAATTCTCATGCATAAATTGCCATCCCCACTAAAGGAAACTTTAAAAAGAACCTTAGGTGACGATGGTCTGGACCTAGAAAGGTTTGTCCAGGCTTACCAGACAGAGGTTTTTAATATGGAAAGTGTGGCAGATCGGACTACACCACACATACCAGTTGCTTCGGCATCCTTTGCGGTGCAGGAGGCCTTGGTGCGAAGTAAAGGATATAAGTTGTGCGAAGGGGCACACATGTGGTTTAAGTGTCTGAAGTACAAAACCAGTGCTCTGAAAGTTAAGCACGCAAAACAACTCAACCTTTGCACCGGGTGCTTGTCCTCAGCCCTTGGGAGCAATGGTTGTGTGAACCCTGACATCCGTAACTGCAAATTCTGTCATAACAGACACTACCATATCATCTGTCAGTCCATATCTCAATGGGACGGTGCAAAGAAGGAGCAAAAACCTCAACAGGTAACAAAGACCAAGACGCAAACTACCACAATGTCTGTGTCTTCTAAGAAGACTAGTATTATCCTCCTAACTGTTATGCTGCCAACAGTAAAGGAACCAAGATTCTGCTCTAGACTCTATCCAGTATGAAAATTTGGGTGTTGAAGAGCTAGAGTTGCGAGGGTTTACCGGAGCATGTGAGAGTAAAAAGTATCCAGTAGTGTCCTTCAAATACAAGTTCCGGGGCTGAAACTATCCTCTACAAGCAGTTGTGGTAGAAACTCTCACGGATCATAAAGGATCAGAATGCCTTGAAGCAGATATGAATGTGTTGCGAAGCAAAGGCTACAAATTAGCTGATCCTCTAATGACACAGACTTAGTGCGGCCAGGGTACAAAAAAGAGGGTGACATAATTCTCTTGCCCACTAAATTTGGCTATGCACTTAAGTGGCTCCTGCCATAACAACACGTCTAGTGCCCAAGTAGAAGTAGTTACAATATTGAAAGTCGCGGTCACCCCGATGGATCAATACATATCCACGGAATCATATAATCCATGTCATAATGAATTAAAATGTATGTGGGAACTGGATCATCTAGGAATTTCTCCGAACGAAGATTCAAAGGAAAACAAGACTGTGTTGGACATCTACAAAGAGACAGTAACATACTCTGCACAGAATCAGCAGTATAATGTCAGACTGCCATGGAACCAACAAAAGGAGAAGCTGCCCTCTAATTATGGTTTTGCAGCGGGCCGCCTAAGGAGTCTGCAGAAGCGATTTAAACAAGAGCCTGTATAATGTAGTCACTATGCCAACGTTATCCAAGATCAACTTCATCGTGGTTTTATTGAAGAGGTTCCTTTCGGTGTTACTGAAAACAGTAATTATTTGGCACATCACGGGGTCACCAAGAATAGCACAACGAAGCCCGTTCGTATTGTGTGCGACTGTTCCGCTAGTTTTGGCAAAGGCAGGCCAAGTCTTAATGACTGCCTTTACACAGGGCCATCACTAGTGCCAGATCTAGCAAAAATATTGCTGCGATTCAGGGTACACAAATTTGCCTGGATAAGTGACATCGAGAAAGCGTTTCTCATGTTGAGACTTCATGAAGAAGATCGTGACTACACCCGATTTCTTGCTCACAGTTTCTTCTTAATGCCACGGTCTTAAAGCATCTTTCCATTATAAAAGAGGATCCAGAAGTTGTGGAGGCTATTAAGGAAGGTTTGTACATTGACAACCTCCAGGGAACAGGCAGTGATGAAGAGACTGTCATTAAGCGTTACTGGGATGCCCAAAGAATAATGTCTCAAGCACATTTATGTCTCAGAGAGTGGGCTACCAATAGTCCTCAACTACGTGACCTCCTGCAATTGGATGGTGTTGCTGCCAAGAATCAAGAGCGAGTGAAGACATTAGGACTCTTGTGGTTACCTGACTCTGATCTGTTGACGTTCAACGCTAGTCTCCCAGAGACCAATAAGGCTACAAAAAGAGAGTGCTTAACCCGGCAAGTGCCGGAAGACTCTTAGAGTTTCCCCGGGCGACTGCGGGAAGACTCTTAAGATCCTGGGCCTAAAAAAATCCATTTAAAACACCCCAAAAAAACTCTAACCCTATTTTTTTTTTTTGCCCCTGGGCCATGCCAAATATCACTCTTCCACATCCCCTCCTTCCCCTCCCTCCTTCAATTATCACCTATTTTCCCTGTTATTCCCTTATTCTGTGGTCTATTTTCGTGCTAACATTAGCGAGTTGCAAGCAGGGTGTTGTCATCATTGTTACCAAGCGTGGGAAAGAGCGAGAGAGAGAGTATTGCGCAACAGTGTCTCTCCAGACATGTGGAGGAGTGGGAGGCTGCCTCAGCCTTTGGTTATGTAACTCCCGGCCTCTATCGCCGATTTTGACCATCCAAACGCTGTTTCCACTTGTTTTATTGTTATAACTGGTTAATATCTTAATATTAATGTTAAAATAGGCGCATATGAATAAGTATTAACGATATTTATGGTAAAATAACGATGTTAGTGATGGGAACAGCTCAAATATGTGCGCACAGGGGTGTGGTGTCTCATACCCCCCATGCGCAGCCGAGAGGTTAAGAGTGACGGCAGAACTTTTCGATTCACTCGGTGTACTACTGCCTGTTACAATAAGGTCCAGAAGTTTCTTACAGCAATTATGGAGACTGAAACTAGATTGGGACGCTCCGCTACCTGAAGACTGCGCTACCGAATGGTCTACAATTTCCAAGGACCTGAACCTCTGCTGTGACTTTACTTATCCTCGGAGGACGGTATATGCTGACTCAGTGGAACTTCATGCGTTTAGCGATGCAAGTGGTGTCGCCTATGGCACTGCAATATATTTTGTGAGCCCGGAATGTAGTAGTCTGGTCATCGCTAAAGCGAAGGTCGCTCCCATAAGGTCCATAACTATACCAAGACTAGAGCTAACTGCTGCTTTGCTAGCCGCCAGATTAATCAAATTTATGGAGGAAGCCTATCATAATATTGTAAAAGTCAACAAAATTGTTTTATGGTGAGACAGCCAGGTTACATTGCATTGGTTGCGTAGTATGAAGAAGCTTCCAGTGTATGTCGCAAACCGAGTTGACAAAATAAAATCCCTTCTTCCGACTGTAGAATTCCGGTACATGTCCTCTAAAGAAAACCCTAGTGACTTACTGTCTAGAGGTGTTTCGACAAAACATCCGAAATCTTCTGCGTTTTGGTGGGAGGGGCCCATGTGGCTCCGAAACAAAGACGAGTGGCCAAAAGATATATTACCAGATGACCCAATACTAAAAGTAACTAGCTAAGTCATTGGGACCAATGATGAACAGGACACACAGTTATGGAACTGGGAAAAATATGGCAGTTATGAGAAATTAATTCTGATAGTTGCATGGACTATTTGTTACAAGAATAATTTGAAGGCAAAAATTAAAGGGACGTCTCCCACAGACAGTGCCCTCCTCAGCATTAAGGAACTAAAAGTAGCAGAAAAGATTATAGCTCAAAGATGCCAGCAGGAATGCTTCCCAAAGGAGTATGAGATGCTGTCTGGTGACAAGGGTACTCACAATAATTTGGTAAACCAATTAGGACTTGTCATGAAAGGAGGTTTAATTGTATGTGAAGGTAGATTGAAGTTAGCGGCTCTTCCGGATTCAAGGAAATATCCGATACTACTGCCTTCCAAACACCCTTTCACTACCATGCTCATCAATATGTGCCATCGTTTCTGTTGTCACTATGGAGTTAATCACGTGGTCGCATATATACGGCAAAGGTGGTGGATTCCTAAGATAAGACAAGCTGTAAAACAAGTGACCAGTAAGTGTATAACCTGTCGTAAAATACAGGGTAATACCTACGCGATAGCTAGAGTAGGGTAGAGATACCAAAGGAGACGAATTGTCCAGTAGAGACGCACTTCATGCAAAAAAACTGCCATGCAAAAAACTAAAGTACCTGAAAAGAAAACAAATACATCAAAAAATACTTTATGCTATTAGTGATGTTCTCAAAGACTACCAGCCTAATAGGACACACATTTATCTTGAGAAAAAATAAACAAAAATAAAAATTAGATTTTCGGGGTATCTCTTAGCCCAAACCTAAGAAAGCGATTTTTTTACAGCTCATTTTTTTCCTACTTCTCTAACTCGGATCGTTTTTCTTTTGTTTCAAATGGAAAGAGCATGTCTTGAACTATACTCCTGCATGGTCTCATGACTCTTGCATGAACGAGTGCTCGTGAAAGTGGGTGCGTCCCCATTGGTTCATGATATGGTCCAAAACCAATGGAGACGCATTTTTTCAAACTGGGTTTAGAAGGGCATAAACCGCATGCATGGTAAACCCCAATCTCGCCCCACCTCCTCCTGTATTCATGGTCGAGTTTCCTTTGATGGTGGTGGAGCTACCTTCATTTGACTTTGAGGCCCAATGGAGACGCACACGTGCGGGCCATATAGAGACGCGTCTGGATGGGGTGGTGGTGTGCGTCTCCATTGGTTTAGTGATATTTATCAAAGTTATCTGCCCTATTTATAATATTATATCTTATTTCAGTTGCAAGAATATTGAATTAATAGTGCATGAACTACAACTACAAACTAACAGAAATGGAAAATAGATATAAATAGTGTATGAACTATCGAATAAAGACTAAATAATGACAGAAATAATCGTACAATTTGTTTTTGTCACGTAGGTCTAAGTGTGAGCTTTCGATACCCAGCTTCACAACACACACACACCCACACACTCCCCTCACTTGAAGAAACATATCCACAATATTGAGAGGGTACAGAGAGCAGCTACGAAGATGATCCCAGGTTTGGAAAATTTGGAGTACCAAGAGAGGCTCAAGAGATTGATTCTACCTACACTGGAACAGAGAAGGAAACGAGGACAGCAAATTCAGATATATAAATGTGTTAGAGGTATTGACAAAATCGACCAAGAAAACTTCATAGAGAGGGATGGAGGTGAGAGGACAAGAGGTCACAGCTACAAACTAAAAGTGCTAAATAGTAAATCTGAGCTGAAAAGTAAAAGATTTCCTACCAACTCGATTAGTGGGTGGAACAAATTGCCAGCCGAAGTAGTGTCTGCACCATCAGTGCATAGTTTCAAAGCACGGTATGACAAACATATCTTAGGAGGCGGGAATTAACGAGCATGCTCACTCCCGCAAATACAACTAGTGTAAGTACAACTAGTGTAAGTACACACTCAGGGGTCTAAATGTGGCCAAATTGCACTTTTTCATTGACCGTGACTGAACATCAACGAGACATAGGTCTACTTGTTTGGACGTCCCTCTGACTCCCTCACTGGAGTGACTCGTGCTGCCGTGCGGTGGGGCCAGTGGCACAACCCTTTAGTAGAGGGTTGTGCCAGTGGGGGGCGAAGGAGAGAGGGAAATCGACACTCCTTTATTTCTCTCTCCTCCCCCACTTCGCGAATCGGTAATTTGTGGGTTATTTCGCATATTTCTTTGTTACTATACATCTTCTATGCATTCATGTGCTTTGTAGTGATATAATATTGATATATATGAGATATAAGCGCTATTGCGTATTTTCCCCCTCCTTTCCTCCCCCCTCCCTCGCAAACTAGCTAGGCAGGGGAAGGGTGGCGGGGTTGCTTTTTACCAACAAATGTGCAATTCTCGACCATTGTA
Organism: Paralithodes platypus; assembly: GCA_032716605.1. Classification (NCBI taxonomy): domain Eukaryota; kingdom Metazoa; phylum Arthropoda; class Malacostraca; order Decapoda; family Lithodidae; genus Paralithodes; species Paralithodes platypus. The sequence continues at coordinate 24,202,003 of CM064503.1, read as the reverse complement.
ACTTCACTGCGGCGCGATATTTTAAAGAAAATATATATAGAGTCGGATGTTGGTATTCACTACACGTTGATGTAGTTTTCGTAGCTATTTGGAAATGTTGCCAAAAATGGCTTAGGATTCGGGCAAAGTCTCACAATTTATTTTCTCTATAGATGTACAATGTAGGCCCACTATCAGCATGCAACTACTTTAGTTTAAGCTAGAAGTATAAGTGGTATAAATATTATCTACTAAATAATCAAATTACTCACATATTAATACAAAAAAACAGACGTTCGTCTGCACTGGACTGGGGTGCGTCTACTTAGGGTTTGGTGGTCATAAGGAGACGCACTTGTTATTGGACCTCTTATCTTGGAAAATACTTGAAATATATCAAACATTGACACATCCATTAAAAGAATAACCATTTGGTAATATATCAAGTGAGTTTCAAGTTAAAAGAATGAATGAGCTTGACACACTGATTTTTTTCTTGAAAACTTTCACACTTTTTGCATCTCCTTTGGTGCCTCTACCCTACCTCCCCTGCCAGACATCAGGACTCCTCCTAGAGATCCTTTCGAGGTCACGGGGGTCGATTATACAGGAGCAATTCCTGTCCGGGACTCACACAACAACAAGGCTTATATGCTATTATTTACGTGCGCTACTACCAGAGCTATTCACATTGAAGTTGTTAGCAATATGACCTGTGATAGCTTTATTCATGCGTTCCGGAGATTTTGTAGTAGGCAGGGATTTCCACAGATAGTGTTAAGCGACAATGCTGCCACATTTTTAGGAGCTTAAGTAAGGCATTCAAAGCGATCCCAGTCTTCAGGCTCATCTTACCAAATCCGATGTGAATGGCGTTTTATACCAGCACGTGCGCCTTGGTTCGGAGCTATTTGGGAGAGAGCCATAGGTATTGTGAAGGCTGGGCTTAAAAAGGTACTAGGTCGCGCTCTTGTCTCCTTTGAGGAACTAACTACTGTCCTATTGGAGCTGGAGGCTACTGTGAATGATCGCCCTTTAACATATGTCTCGGGTGATCTGGAGGACCCTAGTCCTATTTCTCCATCCATGCTGGTTAAGGGTCGTAGACTTCGTGGTGACTTCCCAAAGGACGTGATTCAGCTAGATGAGCTGCAGGATCCTAGTTACGATAGTAAAGCCGCAATACACAGCAGGTACAATTACATAAATAAATTGATCCGGGACCTATGGAAGCATTGGTCTAGTGAAAACTTGGCATCACTACGAGAAGCCTATAAGACTAAAAGAGGCTCATCAAGCAGTGTATGGCCAAAAGTAAATGACATCATTCTTATACATGACGAGGGACCTCGTGTCCTTTGGAAACTTGGCAGGGTACTCAAACTCTATCCGGGACGAGATGATTTAGTTAGAGTGGTCCAGATTAGGACAAAAACTGGCCTGACCACTCGACCCATCGTCAAGTTGTATCCATTGGAACAGGATGTCGAAATGTTTCGCTGGACCATCCGCCGGTAACGATCCCATTAGAAAACTACCTCTTCGCCGGAATGACGCAAGGCGGAGCAGCGTCTGGGGGCAATCACGCACGGGAAAACATCCACAAGTTGGGAAGCTTGGTTTTAGCGATTATAATGATAATTTTTCTTTTTTATAATTTACACAGTTTTTTCGTAGTGAGCTCCCGATCATAAGGACGATTCCGTAAGAGAATTAGCGTACCCTTACAATGTTTGGTATCTCTCTCTCTCCCTGTGGCGGGTGTTTCAAACAGCTGACGCTAGGGTTTGAAGAGTGCCATTACTGTACAAGGCATATCGTCAATGATGAAGGGGCCACTAATAAATACTATTATGTCCATAGGGAATGTGGTTACAGTCTCATGTCCTAAATGGTGGCTTTCCAGGCGGCCCTGTCAAGGGCTGCCTTTCTTGTCAAGTTCTTTATTTTGAGGTCGGACCGGAGTACATACATTTCTTACAGTTTCTTACAGTAGATCCTCTGGAAAAGGCATACATACATAACATGTTAAGACTGGGTGTTCCACACATACAGCAGCCATCAGCTGATGCCGGGCGGCCTTCACGCTTCCCGCCCTTCAAGACACAGCTGAGCACGGCAGCATGGCAGATGTACGATGCGTCCAGTTTTAGAGTGACAGTTATTTACACCACCCGAGCATCATGTGTGCCTTCATAGTTCAGATATTAGCAACATGCATCACATATTGTCATTGTAAGTGAAGTTAGAGTGTGATGAGTGCATAGATTATAGGTTTGACTCCTGCAAGGAGATAAAGAAAACCTAATATTTAGTAGTGGCCCCGTAATCATTGACGATTATGCTTATTACATAAGGCTACCTCTTCAAACGCTCATAAGCGTAGTTTGAATCTACCGCCGCAGAGCTCCGAGGACCTTCATCATAAGCACACGCAAAATCACTCATGGTTCGTCTTTATGATTGGGTTCTCACTACGAAAAAACTTCGTAACAAATAAAAAATAAAAATAAAATAAGAATAACTATTCATAAGCTTTCCATATTCCGTGGATGTACTTCTGTGGATTCTTGGACCAGACGCTGACTAGCACATCTTTCCGCCTTCACTGACATTATCAAGTATAACAAAATCCTTAATACATCAACGAATGGGAAGGGGATGGTCGGGAGGGCCCCAGTCGTCAATGATTACGGGGCCACTACTAAATATTAGGTTTTCTTTATCTCCTTGCAGGAGTCAAACCTATAATTTATTAGTGGCCCCTCCATCATTGACGATTATGCCTGATATCTAAGACTGGAGGGGGACATTCGTAATCATATCATAACCATTGTAAATAGAATAGGCAGATAATCAAACAACCACATAGTATTATTACTTTGTAAAAATTATATATTTATGTATAAACTTTATACAACATATAAAAAGGGGTACAAGCAGGGGCGTGCTTAAAGAAGCCTGCTTGAGGAAAAAAGGTAACTATGAGAATCTGTTCACAGATCTGAAAGTTAAAGGCACCCCACTTAAATTAAGTGGTGAAAAATAAAACTTTATGTTTACATGTGCACATATAAACCCCATTATTCTAATGTGTATATTCCTTAAAATTAGACACAAAAAATAGAATAAATTCTTGTACTATCGCAGATGTACTTACTAAAATGCTACTCGTAGATGCAACTACCGAGAACTCTTAAAATTAAATTGCTTCAACAGTGTATCCCACTTAAAGAAACAATTGTTGTACTACATCCATTGTACCTCAACAACATTTCCCGTAGTCATTACTACAGAGAAATTTTAATCACAACACTTATACATTGTATCACAGCTCGTATACTCTGTACATATCCTCCGGCGGGGTCTAGGGTGTCTTATGTTTCACTGACTGCACCCCCCCCCACCCCCCTCTTTCTTAACCTAAACAATTAGTGACTTAGAGACCCATCTAGACCCTTTTCCGTAAAGCTACACATGGCATTGATGGTTTGTCTAGTGCTACCGACAGGTATCGAGTCAAAAACGTATGATTTGAAGCCCATAGTTGAGTAGTAGCTATGTCTTCAACATAATTTTTTTTGAGAAAACGTAAAGATACTGCCCATTTGCATAAATCGTGGGCCCTACTCACTACGCCGGGATTACTCTCTTTAATGACTTCTACTAGCAGAGAAGCCATTTTACGTTTCATTAATCTTTTACCTGTACTCGATACCCATAAAGCACCTTGTTGGTTAAGAGGTGCCACTCTCATATATTTGGTTAAAGCTTGTACAGGACACAAATTATGGTGCACTTTACCCCGTTTCAACGCCGGCACCGTGAACTCTGAGAAAACATGTTCACTATGTTCATTCTTGGCGATGAACCCTGGGGAAGGTGCAATATGAATGCAATCATTTAGTCTACCAAACCTTATGCAATTAGGGGTGTTGCTCATCGCCGCCAGCTCAGACACCCTGTTACCAGTTGCCAAAGCCATAAGGAACACAGCCTTTTTTAATAGCAATTCAAAATCTGCCGTATTCTGATACAGACGGGAATGAAGCAAAGATTATAGGTTTGACTCCTGTAAGGAGATAAAGAAAACCTAATATTTAGTAGTGGCCCCGTAATCATTGACGAACATGCCTATTACATAAGGCATCCTCTTCAAACACTAATCCGCCGTAGTTTGAATCTACCGCGCAGAGCATTTAAAAACTGAGGAGCCTTCATCATGAGCGCACGCGACCTCACTCATGGCTTCAGTCATTATGAATTGGGTTCTCACTACGAAAAAACTTCGTAAAAAATAAAAACAAAAAGAAAATAAGAATAACTATCCAATAAGCTTTCCATCATATCGTGGATGTACTTGTGTGGATTTCTGACCAGACGCTGAATCAGGCGTCATTCCTCCTTCACTGACATATCAAGTAAACCAAAATCCTTAATACATCAACGAATGGGAAGGGGACGGTCGGGAGGGCCCCAGTCGTCAATGATTACGGGGCCACTACTAAATATTAGGTTTTCTTTATCTCCTTACAGGAGTCAAACCTATAATTTATTAGTGGCCCCTCCATCATTGACGAACATGCCTGATATCTAAGACTGGAGGGGGACATTCGTAATCATATCATAACTCTAGAAAAGCAGATAATAAAAACAACCACATAGTATTCTTACTTTTGAAAAATGTATTTAATACGGCGTAGGCCGGAAATATACAAGAAAAAGGGGGTTCAGGCAGGTGCGTGCTTCAAAGAAGCCTGCCTGACAAAAATAGGTAACCCTGAAGATTCTGAACACAGATCTGTAGTTACAAAAGGCACCCCACTCAACGAGTGGTGACAAAAATAATAAGTTATAAGTTTATATGTGCACATCATAAACCCCAAAATACATGTGGAGATCAATTGCTAATGAACTCCATTGAACTAATGTTACATTGCTTTCGCAGCTAAAACTACTATAACAACACCGTTGTCTTGTACTAAACTTTGTACTAGCACAAATTCTCGCAGAGAAATTTTCATATCACATTTCAACCTTAAATTGTATCACAGCTCTCATACTCCGGCGGGATCTAGGGTGTCCTATGTCAACTGACTGCACCCCCCCCCCCTTCCTTGAAAATAAACATAAGTGACTGCAGGGCCACCTAGACCCTCTGCCTTAAAGCTATACATGGTAAGGAAGGTTTGTCTAGAGCAACTGACAAGTATCTAGAGAGAAACGTATGATTAGACGCCCACAACTGTGTGGACGCAATATCTTCAACTGAAAAGTTTTTCAGGAAACGTAAAGAGGCCGCCCACTTGCGTAAATCGTGGGCCCTACCCACAACGCCGGGATTACTCTCTTTAATGACTTCTACCAGAAGAGAGGCTAATCGCCGTTTAAGTAAGCGTTTACCCGTACTCGCTACCCATAAAGCACCTTGGGGGTTATGAGGAGCTATTCTTAAATATTTGGTTAGAGCTTGCACTGGACATAAATTATGATGCACCTTTCCCCTTTTTAACGCCGGCACCGTGAATTCAGAAAACACGTGTGCACTATGCTCATTCTTGGCTACAAACGCCGGGGAGGGTGCAATGGAAATTGAATCATTAAGTCTACCAAACCTAAGACAATTAGGTGTGTTGCTCATCGCCGCCAGCTCAGACACTCTGTTTCCGGTGGCCAAAGCCAAAAGGAAAACTGCCTTCTTTAAGATTAAAGCAAAGTCTGCAGTATTTTGATACAGACGAGAATGAAGTAAAGACAAAGCTTTGTCCAGAGACCAAGTAGGCATGAGCTGACGGGGAGGTGGGCGGAGTTTAAAACACGCTCTCATAAATCCTGTTTCCTCCGCCACCGGTATGGATAGACCTGTAAGGTCGAAAAAGGGCACTCTAATCGCAGTTAAGTGATTCTTCAAAGTAACCACAGATAAACGTTTCTGCTCAAACAGATAGTTCAAGTAATTAAAAACCAATGCCACTGAGGGTACAGTTTGTTCCGTTCTAACAATCCAAGAAGTAAAAGCTTTCCAATGAGATTGATATTGTCGCTTAGTAGACTGAGTATATTGATTGAGCAATTTATTGGTCACATCCCTACCGTATGGTGCTAGCCACTTGGCCTCCTGAATGTCCATAATGCAAAAGTCAGCGAGGTCTCTAGGTTGCCAATCGTGTCTAAGTGGAAGTACCCGACCGGGAGCGATACCGGGTCCGGGCACCACATTATTAACTGCTGGCACCACACCTGCGCCGGCCACAGGGGCGCGATTAGCGAGACTAAGCCTCGATAAACTCGTAGTTTGTTCACTACGTGGCACATTAGTGACGCATCTGGCGGCGGAAACAGATAGATGGAGCTCCATCTGTTCCAGTCTGTCACTAGGGCGTCTGGCCCCCCTGCCGGCGTTATCGCCCGGCGGGTGAGGTATAGAGGGAGCTTGTGAGTCTCCTCGGACGCAAAAAGATCCACTTGTGGATGGGAGAGCTCCGCAATCATTAGGTCGAAAATGGGTTGCTTGAGCTCCCATTCTACTGTCGTGCTCTGTCTCCGGGACAGAGCGTCTGCCCAGACGTTCGCTACGCCTGGGAGATAAGATGCGTGAAGATAAATATCTAGACTGGTGGCTAGAACAAAAATCTCTTCCGACACGAGTAGCAACTTCCTTGACCTCGTTGACCCTTGTTTCTGAATACAGTGAACTGCATTCAGATTGTCCATTCTGAAGGCCACTGACTTGCCCCGTAACGCCGGGCCGTGAGCCTGAAGGAAATACAAGGGGACTAGTAACTCTTTGACATTTATGTGAGAGATTTCTAAGTGGGACCAAAGTCCCTGACCCTGGTGCCCCTGATTTGACTGAAATCCCCACCCTATGGTGCCTGACGCATCCGTGTCTACCCATACCGTTGGAGGAGGAGAGGTCCATGACATGATTGAGTGCAATGTTTCCCTCTTCGCCCAGACCGCTAGTAAGGTGTGGATTAATTTTGGTATGGGCCATAATTTTCCCGCCGGTAAGAGTGGGAAATATTTGTTGCCTTCCAATATTAATCGTTTTACTTTCAACCGGCCCAACTTGACAGTTAGCTGAATCCAGTTGAGAGAGCCGACCAGAGACTCCCAGACTCTTCGTGTCGTAGTCAGACTGTGAAGAAACCTGAACAGTTTCCTGCGAAACCTGTTGCGATTGTCCACACTCTGACTCAGAGTGAGAGCGGCGGTGTCCCAGACCAGCCCTATCCACTGAATTACTCTTGAGGGAACAAGGTTTGACTTTACCAGATTTACCTTGAAGCCTAGAGTTTTGACATGATTTAAAATGATATTGACATGTTTTATGCATAATTGTTGTGTCTCTGCCACCACCAGCCAGTCGTCTAGATACCACAACACTCTGATTCCCTGTTTTAACAATGGCATCAGGGCTTGCCGGACTAGTTTCGTGAATAATCGAGGTGCTAGGTTCAAACCGAACGGCATCCTCTGAAAAACAAAATTTTGGTGCCTGATCCTCAAGGCCAGAAACCTTTGAAATCTTTTGTTGACCGACACGTGCCAATAGGCGTCTGTCAGGTCTAGGGAACACATCCAGCCACCCGGCGGAAGTGTTAGCCTGATTTGATGAACTGTTAACATTCTGAAAGACTCGTTGTAAATGTGAAGATTCAGATACGACAGGTCTACGACCGGCCTCATCTGAACACTGTCCCGTTTGGGAACCATGCCATGTTAAACACTGTTCGCCATACATCAGGGGACATTAAAGAAGGTGTAAGTACTGGGGACATTACCACCTGGTTAGCAATGCGATCAGGCAGCTTGCGAACTAATGACATCCTAAGATCCTGTCGTGCTCGCACCGCCTCAAGTAAGGCTGTGCGTATGTCACCTAAGGATTGAATTGACGACTGAAGAATCAGACGCCGGGATAATTCAACTGATCTTCGAGCATCCGCGTCTGCGATTGCCTGAGTAGACCTGAGTAAAGACTTAGCCACCTGTTGAGAAACTATGTACTGTGAAAACAGGCGGAAAGCTTTTCCCCTTAGCCTAAATTCTCTGTCTAGGTGAGAAGGGGTAGGGGTAATGAATGGTTCCTTTAGTTCACAAAGATTAATCTTAGGGGCAGCTAAAAAAGAAAATAAAGCTGACGGAACTCCGCCGGCAGAACCTACCGGCATTGAGAACCATGAATGTGTATCCTGAGGGATCTGGTGGGAAGATTTAGAAGTGAAAGTGGTTGCAAAGTTTTGAGCCTCTACCTCCCAATCCACCCAAGGTCCTGGTCCCAACTGTCCCACCTTCAACACTGGATTAGCTGTCTCGTCTGTGACGGTCTGTAAATCTAGTTCAGGAGTAATAGCCGACAGAGCCTTAATATCATTAAACCCATCCAGCTTAGACCAGTCTGAAAAAAGTTTTGAAGCTGAGGCAGGGGGTAAAGCAGGCTTAGATGCATAAACAAAATAATCCTGATGATAATAACTAGGTATAGCCTTGATATTTACGTCCAAAACATTACCCAAGGCATCCAATGCCCTTAATTTCTTAGACTTATTTCCCTGGATAAACCACTCACGTGGTACCGGGAGTTCCCCTGACAAGGTAGGCTGGGCAAGCTCTGGCTTAGAGGGGTTCAAAGGGACCCATGACTCGTCTGGCCCATAAAGCAGGGGCATAGCTACTTTTCTAAGAGGCGCTTTGTCTAGAGGGGGTGGATTAACATCCGTAATGACCCTGACATTTGACGTAGTGAATGCCGCCGTAGCTGGCTTAGAGCTCCCTGCCGGTGACAGAGTAGGAGGGTTAGGAATCTTAGATAAATCGATTGACGTTATCAGAGGCCGTACCGCAGAACCTGTCAAGGGAGCCCCCAAGTCCATTGTGGGGTTTTCTCGTTGTTGATTAAAGAATTTTGATAGAGCATGAGTAAGTAACCCATCAATTTCTTGTGCTGTAACAAACTGGTTAGGTGCAGAACTTTCAGGTGAATTAGTATTATCATGGGCGGCGTCCAGGCCTGAGCCTGACCCTTGTCCTTCCCTATCTGAAATTAATGACACTTCATCTTGTTCCTCCCGATCCTCCTGAGAAGACCCCGCCGAGGCAGGGGCACCTTGTTTCCAAGATAAATCAGGGATAGAGGATGGGGTCGCCGCGTCCCTGTGGACATCGGCTACTGTGTGACTCGTATGAGTCGGACGTGGATGGTCAGACCCTGGCTGAGCAAACCGCCAAACACCGAGGCTCTGGCCTACGCTCTCTTGAGAGTCTGAAACATTCTCAATTATTGAATATCCTGAACTTTCCATTTCTAGGGTTAAAATATCAATAGGTAAATCTTGTTTAGGGACAGGCGCTTCACTATACTCTGAGGCTGTAACAGAAACATTGTCAGGTGTAGAGGTACGATGAGATGCACTAGACTTAGTAGAATGTCGAGAGGACTTCTTATGGGAATCCTTTTTGGAGGATTTGTGGCTACGGTGTGACCGCGAACTAGACCTAGGTTTGGAAGAATCACCACCATGGCCACTGGGGGAAGCTTCAGTCTTGCACTTCTTACTAGCCGGGGAAGAGGCCCGACTTGAAGACCGTTGTCTGAGGGGTGACCTTGACCTCGATCTCGCCTGCGACGAGGAGGTGGCTGCCGGGGGAGTAGGCTCTCTCGGGCGTTTAAACGTATCCACAGACGATACAGAACCCTGGCTAGTCTCTGTCGGCTTAAAACCCCTTACTCTAGAGGTACGTTTAGGGGGAGGGTGCTCTGACAGCAACTTATCCCAAAGTGGGACATTGTCACATTGAAGTGACTTATGTGCGACAATGGTAGTGTAGGCCGACATTTGTTGTCTGACCTCTCTCAACGCTACCGCCGCGGTCTTGTCATTGTCACACAGGACTTTATTGGCTAATTGGGAGCAAAATGAACAATTAAGTGTAACCCAGAGACCCCTTGAACGGTCTAGACATCTAACACACCTTATGCAAAGGGTATGCGCAAAAATTGGGATACCCGCGCAAGTAGGGGTAATGCACAGGGCAAAAACTGGGGCCACATTAGCCATGACAGAGACTGGTGTGAGGAACTACCGCCGGGTCTGTATTGGTCCGCCGGAGCTCAGCTCTGGAAAAATAAAGAAAAATTTCCAGGAATTAATGCTCATAAGGTTAACCCAAGTGTTCGCATACAAGTGTTAATAACCCGCCGGGTAACGGGATGCAAAGACACAGCTAACACATCTCGCCACGCGGCTGGGTGTAAAGAGGCTAAACAATTCTTCTTAGCTAAAGAACATGAAGAATACCCTCTGATATAATGGTCCAGTATGGCACTTATAGTCTGTAGGAGGTGGTGACTGTCTCAAGATTCAATTTTGTAACAAAGCCCCCCCTCATAAAGACGCCGGCCCTTGAAATATTTTAGTAGAATAGCCCAGGGCAGGAATATACGAGATCTGATTTTTTTAACGAATTGTCCCAAACGATCGTCGTAAAAATAGAAGGCGGCGATACTGAAAGTATCACCCAATTAAGGTTAATCGAAATTGAATTTGTTTATAAATTCCTTAGTTCCTTTACTTAGGGGCACCCGCCGGGTGTGGAAATCGATTTGGTTAAACCTCACTGAACCTTCAATTGCCGTAAGAGTAAAGGCAGCGATACACAGAGTATCACTCAAATGGATTGGTTAACTATAAGAGACCTAAGTCGTTTTATCCCACCCTGCTCAGGTGCACCCGCCGGGTGAGAAGTCTAAAAGTTAACCCCACAAGTTCCTGACCCCACTTCTTTGAAAAGATCGCCGGGGAGGAACGCCTAAACAACAGCTAGGTTTTCCCTGTGGTTGTCGTAAACCAGGTAGAAAAACCTATAAAAAACAAGTGTTCTCAAGAACGTCGTTTCTTTATATATAACTAAATATATATGTAAGGATGGGTACAGCCATCCCGCCGGGAATTTTAAAGGAGGCCTGCAACCAGGCACCCACAGAGACGCAGTCCTGGAGAGCCACAGACACCTCCCCTCGCCGGGGAACCAGCCAGAGTTAAAAACCACGTGTGGCCCAACACTGCTCATCGGTCAGGATTTTTCATGGTGAAACCGAGAAAAACCCGCCGGAAGGCAAACCCCACCCAGAACAGACACCATCTGAACAAAACGACAGGAGGAGAGACACGCACGACTAACCAAGGTCACAACATAATCCGTGGAATTAGCCAATACACAACTAAACCAGGAAACAAATATAGTCCGAGGAATTAGCCAATACACAACTAAAACCCGGATACACATGACACAGTAGGGCATATTTAAAAATAAAGAATAACACTAGACATGTGGCAAAGCTACGAGCGGCTGGCTAGGCCTAGGTAGACGGCATGAAAATAGTTGAAATATAAACACACACTGGAATATCACAACAGGAACCACCGCCAACACACCACCGAAGCGATAACTTCCCAACCCCGGGAAGCCTGACACGGACCCAGAAAAAACTTCACTAAGTGAAGAAAAATACGCTGGGAACGTCAGCAAACACAGCTTACCTCATCAGAAGGATAAAAGGCAGCAATAATTAACGCGTAATGAAAGCCGCCTGCATCACCAACTAACCCAACTGTGAAAAGTTCACGTGTCCACAACAGGACCACGAGGGTACATCCGAAATAGATGCCCCATACAAACGACCCAAAATACATTGCACTGCGGGCAACCAGCCCAGGACACTCCTGCTACGCCTATCCTAACCTTACTCGATACATCCCAGAGTAAACAAATGAGAAAAAACTCACTAGGGACGCCACGAATGCGGAACCAGCGGAGCCTGAAAGGTACGTCCGGGCAGGCTGAGCGCAGAGCAAAGAAGGAGGAATGACGCCTGATTCAGCGTCTGGTCAGAAATCCACACAAGTACATCCACGATATGATGGAAAGCTTATTGGATAGTTATTCTTATTTTCTTTTTGTTTTTATTTTTTACGAAGTTTTTTCGTAGTGAGAACCCAATTCATAATGACTGAAGCCATGAGTGAGGTCGCGTGCGCTCATGATGAAGGCTCCTCAGTTTTTAAATGCTCTGCGCGGTAGATTCAAACTACGGCGGATTAGTGTTTGAAGAGGATGCCTTATGTAATAGGCATGTTCGTCAATGATGGAGGGGCCACTAATAAATAACGCTTTGTCAAGAGACCAGGTAGGCATGAGCTGACGGGGAGGTGGGCGGAGTTTGAAGCATGCTCTCATTAAACCTGTTTCTTCCGCTTGTGGTATGGTTAGACCTGTAAGGTCAAAGAATGGCACCCTGATAGCTGTTAAGTGATTTTTTAGAGTCACTACAGATAGACGTTTCTGTTCAAACAAATAGTCTAAATAATTAAAAACTAATGCCACCGAAGGTACTGTCTGTTCTGTTCTAACTATCCAAGAAGTAAAGGACTGCCAATGAGATTGATATTGCCTCTTGGTAGATTGTGTGTACTGATTCATAAATTTATCTGTCACGTTTCTACCATACGGCGTTAGCCACTTGGCCTCCTGAATGTCCACAATGCAAAAGTCAGCGAGGTCTCTAGGTTGCCAATCGTGTCTAAGTGGAAATACCCGACCGGGAGCGACACCGGGTTCGGGCACCACGTTATCAATTGCTGGTACCACAACTGCGCCGGCCACAGGGGCGCGATTAACGAGACTACGCCTCGATAATCCTGTAGTTTGTTGACTACGTGGCACATTAGAAAAGCGTCTGGTGGCGGAAACAGATAAATGGAACTCCACATGTTCCAATCCATCACCAATGCGTCGGGCCCCCCCGCCGGCGTTAATGTCCGGCATGTGAGGTACCGAGGGAGTTTGTGAGTCTCCTCTGGTGCAAACAGATCCACTTGTGGACGGTAAGGCTCTGCAATCATTTGATCAAAAATGTTCTGCTTGAGTGCCCACTCTACCGTTGTGCTCTGTCTCCGAGACAGAGCGTCTGCCCAGACGTTTGCTACGCCTGGGAGATATGATGCATGAAGATGAATGTTCAGCTTGTCGGCTAGAACAAAAATCTTTTCTGACACGTCTAGCAACTTCCGAGACCTCGTTGACCCTTGTTTCTGAATGCAGTGAACTGCATTGAGATTGTCCATCCTGAAGGCCACCGATTTTTCCCGTAAAGTAGAGCCGTGAACTTGAAGGAAATACAAGGGGACTAGTAACTCTTTTACATTTATGTGGGAGGTTTCTGAATGGGACCAAAGCCCTTGACCCTGATGCCCGAGGTTTGACTGAAAGCCCCAACCTATCGTCCCTGACGCATCCGTGTCCACCCATACCGTCGGCGGAGGAGAGGTCCATGACATGACTGAGTGCAACACTTCCCTCTTCGCCCAGACCGCTAGTAAGCTGTGTATTAATGTTGGGATAGGCCATAATGTTCCCACCGGTAATAGTGGGAAATATTTGCAGCCCTCCAAGATTAAACGTTTGACTTTCAACCGGCCCAACTTCACAGTTAGTTGAACCCAGTTGAGAGAACCGACTAGAGATTCCCAGAGTCTCTGTGTCGTAGTCAGACTGTGGAGAAACATAAACAGTTTTTTGCGAAATCTGTTTCGATTGTCCACACTCTGACTCATAGTGAGAGATGCTGTGTCCCAGACCAGCCCTATCCACTGAATTACTCGTGAGGGAACAAGGTTTGACTTTACTAAGTTGACCTTGAATCCGAGAGATTTGACATGGTTTAACGTAATGTTGACATGAGTGTTGCATAACTTTTCTGTCTCTGCCACCACCAGCCAGTCGTCCAGATACCACAAGATCCTGATCCCCTGTTCTAAAATGGGCATCAGGGCTTGCCGGACTAATTTTGTGAATATGCGTGGCGCTAGGTTCAATCCAAACGGCATCCTTTGAAAGACATAAGTCTGATGCATTATTCTTAACGCCAGAAATTTTTGAAATCCGGGACGTGCCAATTATAGGTTTGACTCCTGCAAGGAGATAAAGAAAACCTAATATTTAGTAGTGGCTCCGTAATCATTGACGATTATGCCTATTACATAAGGCACCCTCTTCAAACACTCATCCGCCGTAGTTTGAATCTACCGCGCAGAGCATAACAAATTGAGGAGCCTTCATCATGAGCGCACGCGACCTCACTCATGGTTCAGTCATTATGAAATTGGGTTCTCACTACGAAAAAACTTTGTAACAAATAAAAAAGAAAAAGAAAATAAGAATAACTATTCATAAGCTTTCCATATAATCATGGATGTACTTGTGTGGATCTTTGACCCGACGCTGACTCAGGCGTCATTCTTCCTTCACTGACATATCAAGTAAACCAAAATCCTTAATACATCAACGAATGGGAAGGGGATGGTCGGGAGGGCCCCAGTCGTCAATGATTACGGGGCCACTACTAAATATTAGGTTTTCTTTATCTCCTTGCAATAGTCAAACCTATAATTTATTAGTGGCCCCTCCATCATTGACGATTATGCCTGATATCTAAGACTGGAGGGGGACATTCGTAATCATATCATAACTCTAGCAAAAGCAGATAATCAAACAACCACATAGTATTCTTACTTTGTAAAAAAGATATATTTGTGTGCATAAACTTTATACAGCCTATGTATTCAAAAAGGGGTACAAGCAGGAGCGTGCTTCGAAGAAGCCTGCTTGAAAAAAGGGTTAACTCTGAGACTCTGTACACAGATCTGCTAGTTAAGAAGGCACCCTACTTGCTGAAATGGATGGAGAGCTATTTAACAGATAGGGAAATGAGGACCAACATTAGAGGAACTTACTCATCGTGGCGGAAAGTTGAGAGTGGTGTGCCGCAGGGATCTGTGTTGGCACCTCTCATGTTCCTTATGTACGTGAATGACCTGCCGATAGGCATAAACTCTTACATGTCAATGTTTGCAGATGACGTAAAAATTATGAGACAAATAACAAATAAAAGTAGTTGTGAGGAGCTGCAAGGGAATTTAGATAAAATATACGAATGGAGCACCAAGTGGAAAATGAAATTTAATATAAGTAAATGCCATGTGTTAAATATGGGAAGAAGTGTGAATAGACCAAATTGGGAGTACAGGATGGGAGATAATATAATTAGCAAGGCCGAAAAAGAAAAAGATTTAGGGTTGATTATACAAGATAATTTGTCGCCAGAGAAACATATTAACAAGCTCTTTAGCGGAATGTATGCAATGGCCGGGAATATGAAAGTTGCTCTGAACTACTTGGATGAGACCATGGTAGCGAAAATTATGAAGAGTATGATTAGACCAAGATTGGAGTATGCAGCAGTGGTGTGGTCCCCGCATCTAAAGAAGCATATTCACAAGTTAGAAAGAATCCAGAGAGCAGTCACTAGATTGGTTCCAAGTCTCAGAGAACTGCCATATGAAGGGAGGCTAGACAAATTAAATCTACCGAGTCTAAAAGAGAGGAGAGAGAGGGGAGACATGATAATGATGTACAAATGTGCCCGGGGGCTGGATAGGGAGGATATATTAATTATGGATACAGGAATAACTAGAGGCCACAGCTACAAAGTAAAAAGACCTACCTGCAAGAACGATATCAGGAAGTTTAGCTTCCCCTATAAATGTATTGACAAATGGAATGGGCTGGAGGAGGAGGTGGTAGGGGCAAGGAACATCCATATTTTCAAGAAAAAATTGGATAAAAAGTAGACTGAGAGACGGGACAACACGAGCTTAGCTCAACTCCTGTAAACTACAATTAGGTAAATACAATTAGGTAAATACTTAAAGTAAGTGGTGAAAAATAAAACTTATAAGTCTACATGTGCACATATAAACCCCATTAAACTAGTGGATATATTCCTAAAAATATACCCAAACATAAAATGAATTCTTGCACTTTCGCAGAAGTACTGAACTTGTGTACTTATGCAGAAGTACTTACATCAAAAATAAAAGTCGTAGTTGCAACTACTGAGATTTCTTAAAATTATATTGCTTCACAGCCAAAACTACTTACAACAAGAATTGTTGTTTTACTACTATTGTACTTTAGCACAATTTAGTAGTAGTAGGGGTAGGCAGCCCCGCCCAGGGAAGTACTACCGCCAAGGTTTCGGGAGACTCAGGGAATAGCCTGAATTCCATTTTCTCTCCCAGGCCTTGGTAGCTGGATACATATCTTTCTGCCTCACACATAAGGGGTATCAGGAAAACCCTCTTCATATAACATACACATCCAACTTCACGACATTGCCCTACATTGCTATCCTCTATCCATAAAACACTACTCTTCCCACTACATATCATACATGTAACACCATACACCTTACCCAATAAATATGGCAGTACAATTGTTAAGAGCAAACCTGGTGGTCCCTCGGATAACCACCCCCGGCAGGGTTGGGTCATTGACACAGGGCCCTCCCGGTCGTCATCATGCGACTGTGTCTAGAGCATTGCAACGTCCCAAAGCTGCTCGTCGGTGCAGCTTTTTCTTTAGCAATATAAGGGGACATCACTCTAACATCAATTCTGTACACCAATTTCTTCAAGCAGAATCCCCTACTCTCCTTTTTTTGACAGAGACTCAAGTAACATCCACATCTGACACGTCTAGATTTAATTTTCCAGGTTATCAACTGCTCCAAAATTTCAGACCTAAAGGAGGTGTATGTTGCTTCGCAAAATCTGAAATTGCCCTGGAGGAGGTTACTAGTTTCAATTGTCCCTATTTTGATTATTCTATATACAAATTAATTTCTGCTGGTAAATTTAAATACATATGTTGCATCTACCGTTCCCCAAATACTCCTCCAGAGCAAAGTCTTTTTGATTCTCTGTCCTCACAACTCAGTGTCCTCAACTTAAATGCTTCTTCTGAAATCACTGTGTTGGGTGATTTTAATGTCCATAATGTTGAATGGCTCACTCATTCAGCCAGGACTGATGATGCTGGTCTTGAATGTGAGCTATTTGCAGACTCATTTAATCTCACTCAACTAGTCAACCAACCCACCCGTGTACCAGATAATCCTAATCATAATTCCCACCTACTGGACTTATTTTTAACAACCAATTCAGAAAATTATGATGTTACAGTGAGGTCCCCGCTTGGATCTTCTGATCACTGTCTGATACAGGCCACCTGTCTATCACCTACCACACCTTCCCACTCTGAACCTGTTTTGGTGACTAAATGGCATTACGATAGGGCAGACTGGGAGGGTCTTCAAGGTTTCTTTATTGATATTCCCTGGACCTCTTTCTTTTCTAATGATGCACACTCCACCTTGAGCCACATACAAGATTTTGTAAAAATTGGAATGGAAACTTTTATTCCTCATCAAAAGTACAGTAAAAGATCTAATTCACCTAAATGGTTTGACCATAATTGTGCTAGAGTAACTGAACAAAAAGCAATAGCCTACAATGCATACACAAGATCAAAAACACATGAAGCCTTTAATTACTTTAGAAACATCAGAAATCATGCCAAAACTGTATTAAACCTAACTAAATCAAACTTTCTCCACAAGCAGGCAAATAAACTTCTAAATAATCCAAATGATAAAAAAATATTTTGGTCTACTCTTAACTCATTTAAATCCAACTTCACTACTGCTTCATCCATTCCACTATTAAAATCTCCGACTGGCAATCTTGTAAGTGACCCACGAGGTAAAGCTAACCTTCTTGCGGATATTTTCTCCACCAACTCAACCTTAGATGAAATAAATCAAGATGTCCCTGTACTTAATTTTAATTCGCCTGAAATTCCCTCACTTAAGATCCACACCAGACATGTCAAAACTATTTTGCAGAATCTCTCAGTAGATAAGGCTCCTGGTCCAGATGAAATTCCTCCAATAGTACTTAAGAATTGCTCCTTGGTGCTCGCTCCTGTATTGGCAAAATGTTTCCGTCTGTGTACTCATACCTCATGCTTCCCAGTACCCTGGAAAGAAGCAAACATCCATCCAGTTCCTAAAAAAGGTGCCTCTTCAGATCCATTAAACTACAGACCAATAGCTATAACTTCCACTCTTGGTAAAGTCTTTGAAATTATATTAAATAATCACATAATTAAGCATCTTGAGAATAATAAATTAATCAGTGATAGGCAATATGGTTTTAAACGATGTCGATCAACTGCAGACATGCTTTGCCTTCTTACGCATCAAATTAACCAAGCTACAGACCAACATGGTGAAACACATACAATAGCACTGGATATATCAAAGGCATTTGATAGAGTCTGGCATCAATCCTTATTGTCGAAGATGTCACACTACGGCCTTGCATCATTAGTTCCACTAATTTCTTCTTATCTTCATAACAGAAAAATACGTGTAATGGTAGATGGCCTTTATTCTCAATTTCACTCAATAAATGCTGGTGTTCCCCAGGGATCAGTTTTGGCCCCAATTCTGTTCCTCATTCATATCAATGATCTCATATCTACCACTCATAATCCAATACATTCCTACGCAGATGACTCAACACTCCACAGTTCCTTCACATTTACCAATTCTTTCACCCAACCCGATCTTATAAATTCAAAAATAAACACTGCAATTTCTCTGAACCAGGACCTTTCTAGAATTAATGGATGGGGACAAAAGAATCTAGTTTCCTTTAATGCACAGAAAACCAAGTACATTCAATTTTCTAACCGACAGAATCTCACTGACTCCCATATATTTTTTAATGATGTAAATATTCCCACTTCCCCTAGTATTGACATTCTCGGTGTAACATTAACTACTAACTTGAGCTGGACACATTATGTTAGAAGCATTGCTAAGAATGCCTCTAAAAAACTGGGACTCCTGTACAGAGTTCGAGAATTCTTCACTGACGAGCAGTTGGCCGTGATATATAAAAGTCATGTGCGTTCTCAGATGGATTACTGTTCACCTCTGTGGTGTGGGGTGGAAGTGGAGTGGTTGCATTGAAGCAGTTGGACAAAATTCAAAATAAAGCTATTAGATTAATCAATAACCCTGCAATCACACAGGACCTTCCTACATTATCCATACGAAGAAACGTTGCATCCCTTGCATTATTCTACAGATATTTTCACAGCAATTGTTCCGAGGAACTTGCTTCAATTGTGCCGCCTCTCCACATCTTTCCCCGTAGAACTAGGGCAGCTGAGAGCACCCATGAATTTACACTTTCTCCTCCACAATGCAGAACTTCTGCTTATCAGAATTCATTTATCCCCAGAGCTACTACTCTTTGGAATTCACTTCCCTCGAATTGCTTTCCACAAACTTACAATCTACAAATGTTTAAATCCAGTTGTTACAAACATTTTATGAATGGAGGATGCCTTTAGGCACATGGACCTTTTTGTTTTATCTGTGTTTTTCCTTCCTCCGTTCATTGTCTCTTAAATTTTTTTTTTTTTTTTTTTCCTGTAATGAATACTACAGAGAAATTTTATATCACAACACCTACAAACAGTATCACAGCTCGTATGCTCCGTACACATACTCCGGCGGGGTCTAGGGTGTCCTATGTTACACTGACTGCACCCCCCCCCCCCCTTTTCTTGAAATTAAACAATAAGTGACTTAGGGGCCACCTAGACCCTCTGCCTTAAAGCTATATATGGCAAGGAAGGTTTGTCTAGAGCTACTGAAAGGTATCGAGTCAAAAAACGTATGATTAGAGGCCCACAACTGTGTGGACTTAATATCTTCAACAGAAAAATTGTTAAGGAAACGTAAAGAGGCTGCCCACTTGCGTAAATCGTGGGCCCTATCCACAACGCCGGGATTACTCTCTTTAATGACCTCGACCAAGAGAGAAGCCAGTTTACGTTTCATCAAGCGTTTACCCGTACTTGCTACCCATAAAGCACCCTGGTGATTTAGAGGTGCCACTCTCAAATATTTGGTTAGAGCTTGCACTGGACATAAATTATGGTGCACCTTTCCCCTTTTCAACGCCGGCACCGTGAACTCTGAAAACATGTGTTCACTGTGCTTATTCTTGGCTATGAACCCTGGGGAAGGTGCAATGAGAATACACTCATTAAGCCTACCAAACCTGAGGCAATTAGGTGTGTTGCTCATCGCCGCCAGCTCAGATACTCTGTTCCCGGTAGCCAAAGCCATAAGGAATACTGCCCTTTTTTTAAAAGCAATGTAAAATCTGCAGTATTTTGGTACAGACGGGAATGAAGTACCGACAATGCTTTGTCCAGAGACCAGGTAGGCATGAGCTGACGGGGAGGTGGGCGGAGTTTAAAACATGCCCTCATAAAACCTGTTTCCTCCGCGACTGGTATGGTGAGACCGGTAAGGTCCAAAAATGGCATCCTAATCGTTGTTAATTGTTTTTTAAACGTTACTACAGATAAACGTTTCTGCTCGAACAGATAATTTAAATAATTAAAAACCAAAGCCACCGAGGGCATAGTTTGTTCTGTTCTAAGAATCCAAGAAGTAAAGGCTTGCCAATGCGATTGATACTGTCGCTTTGTAGACTGGGTATATTGATTCATGAATTTATTGGTCACGTCTCTACCATACGGTGCCAGCCACTTGGCCTCCTGAATGTCCATAATGCAAAAGTCAGCGAGGTCTCTAGGTTGTCAATTGTGTCTAAGTGGAAAAACCCGACCGGGAGTGACACCGGGTACGGGCACCACGTTTTCAATTGCTGGTACCACAACTGCGCCGGCCACTGGGGCGCGATTAGCGAGACTACGCCCCGATAATCTTGTAGTTTGTTTACTACGTGGCACATTAGAGACGCGTCTGGCGGCGGAAACAGATAAATGGAACTCCACCTGTTCCAGTCTGTCACCAGTGCGTCTGGCCTGCCCGCCGGCGTTATCGTCCGGCGGGTGAGGTACAGTGGGAGTTTGTGAGTCTCCTCTGACGCAAACAAATCCACTTGTGGATGGTAACGCTCCGCAATCTTTTGGTCGAAAATGGTTTGCTTGAGCGCCCATTCTATTGTTGTGCTCTGTCTCTGAGACGGAGCGTCTGCCCAGACGGTTGCTACGCCTGGGAGATAAGATGCGTGAAGATGAATGTCCAGCCTGTTGGCTAGCATAAAAATCTTTTCTGACCCGTTTGGCAACCTCCGAGATCTCGTTGACCCCTGTTTCTGAATACAGTGAACCGCATTCAGATTGTCCATTCTGAAGGCCACCGACCCGCCCCGTAAAGTAGAGCCGTGAGCCTGAAGGAACTATAAGGGGACTAGTAATTCTTTGACATTGATGTGGGAGATTTCTAAATGGGACCAAACCCTTGACCCTGGTGCCCTTGGTTTGACTGAAAGCCCCAACCTATCGTTCCTGACGCATCCGTGTCTACCCATACCGTCGGCGGAGGAGAGGTCCATGACATTACTGAGTGCAACGTTTCCCTCTTCGCCCAGACCGCTAGTAAGTTGTGGATTAATTTTGGTGTGGGCCATAATTTTTCCGCCGGCAGTAGTGGAAAACATTTGTTGCCTTCCAATATTAAACGTTTGACTTTCAACCGGCCCAACTTTACAGTTAGTTGAATCCAGTTGAGAGAGCCGACCCGAGACTCCCAGATTCTCCGTGTCTTAGTCAGATTGTGAAGGAACAGAAACAATTTCCTGCGAAATCTGTTTCGATTGTCCACACTCCGACTCAGAGTGAGAGTAGCTGTGTCCCAAACCAGCCCTATCCACTGAACTACTCGTGAGGGAACAAGGTTTGACTTTACCAGGTTTACCTTGAATCCTAGAGATTTGACATGATTTAATGTTATGTTGACATGATTGACGCATAATTGTTCCGTCTCTGCCACCACTAGCCAGTCGTCTAGATACCACAAAATCCTGATCCCCTGCTCTAACAAGGGCATCAGGGCTTGCCGGACTAATTTCGTGAATAAGCGAGGTGCTAGGTTCAATCCAAACGGCATCCTCTGAAAGACATAAGTCTGATGCATTATTCGTAAGGCCAGAAACCGTTGAAATCTTTTGTTTACCGAGACGTGCCAATACGCATCTGTCAGGTCTAATGAACACATCCACCCTCCCGGCGGAAATGTTAGCCTGATTTGATTCACTGTCAGCATCCTGAAGGACACGTTGTGAATGTGGAGATTCAAATAAGACAGGTCTACGACCGGTCTCATCTGAATACTGTCCCTTTTTGGTACTCGAAATAGTTTGGATGTAAACACCGGGTAAGTCGGGGGGACGGGGATAATGACACTATTGGTAATCATCTCCTGAACTAGTGACTCCACCTCTAAAGAAACATGATTGGCCTTTGTTGGTTGACGTAAGCGAGGTCGCCGGAGCCACTGCCAAGTGATGCCTTATCGTACCACAGTCCTCGCCCATGTGAAACTTGTGGCCTTTACCTGAGAAATTACCCTGTTTATACCTGAACTGAGCCTGACCCTGGGTGGAAGGGGAGACTGATGAAAAGGCTTAGACCCACTAGTTTGAGCTTTCGAAACTGGTTTGGGTTTTAGGGAGAGTGAAGGTAGGTTTCTTAGGTTGAGAGGGACTTTGTTTGAATGCTTGTGCCATATTGAAAACAGTCTTCCAAACTGCTGGTGAAATCAAAGAAGGAGTTAGAACTGGAGACAGAACTACTTGGCTTGCAATACGGTCAGGAAGTTTCTTCACTAAGAACATCCTCAGATCCTGCCTTGCTCGAACTGCCTCTAATAAGGCCGTCCGAATATCTCCAAAGACTGTATGGAAGTCTGGAGAAGCAAGCGCCGGGAAAGTTCAATGGCTTTCTTGACTTCCGGGGCTTCTATTGCCTGAGAAGAGCGTAACAGAGACTTTGTTACTTGCTGGGTAACTATATATTGCGAAAACAGTCTAAACGCTTTTCCTCTTAACCTAAACTCGCGGTCTAGGTGAGCTGGGGAAGGCGTGCTAAAAGGATCTTTTAATTCGCACAAATTGATTTTAGGGGCAGCCAAGAAATCAAACAAAGCAGAGGGGACTCCGCCGGCACTAAAAACCGGAAGAGAGAACCCAGAATGGTGTTCTTGAGGGATTTGGTGGGAAGATTTTGACGTGAAAGTAGTGGCAAAATTTTGAGCCTCTGTTTCCCATTCCACCCAAGGTCCCGTACCCAACTGCCTCACCTGCAAGACTGGATTAGAGGCTGAGTCTGTGATCGGAAACATATCCAACTCCGGCGTCAAAGCAGAAAGTGCCTTGACGTCGTTAAAGCTGTCATTCTTAGTCCAGTCAGAAAATAGCTTTGAAGCTGAGGCAGGGGGTAGGGCTGGTGTTGATGCATACACAAAAACGTCATGGTTATAATAACTTGGAATGGCCTTAATATGAACATCCAAAAAATTTCCTTGACTATCCAAAGCTCTGAGTTTTCTAGACTTATTGCCTTGGATTACCCACTCATGTAGTACAGGGAGCTCCCCCGAAATAGTAGCTTGTGCTGCCTCTGGCTTAGTTGGTAACATTGCTACCCAAGACTCATCAGGCCTGTATAAAGAGGCATAGCTCCTTTTTTGACTGGCGCCTTGTCTAAAGGAGGGGGAGTTATGTCTGATATGACTCGCACATTGGAAGTAGTGAGAGCTGCTGTGCCTGGCACATTGAAAATTGGATCTGACACAAGAGGGGGGGTTAGGTATTTTAGCTAAAGCAATGGATGTAGCCAGAGGTCGCACATTCGTCGACGTCGCGGGAGCTCCCGTACCAACTGTAGGAGTTTCCGGCGTAGGGCCAAAGAACCTATTAAGTGCATTCAATAGTAATCCATCAATCTCTTCTGCCGTTACATACCTAGCCGATGACGAACTCCGTGGAGATTCGACAGTACCCTGAGAGTCGTCTAGAAGGTGACTGGACTCTTCAACCTCCATCTCTGAGACCAGAGATCGTTGTTCTTCATCCGTTAAGTCTGGCCTATCATGGGAAGATCCCGCCGAAGCCGGGACCTCCACATGCTGCCATGTTAAATCTGGGATAGAAGATGGTACATCGGCATCCCGGTGGACGTCAGCCACTACTTGAGTCACAAAGGGATGTGTTCTGTCCTGCCAGGACTGTGAGTATCGCCATACACCTTGACTGTGGCTGTCACTCACTTGCGAGCTTGGTATACTCTCCGATTGAGAGCCCTCAGCCGAGCCCCCTAGAGGTTTATGATAATTAAAAGCTCCCATAGCTCAAGGTTATCACATTGCAATGCTTTATGTGCTACATTCATTGAGTAAGTAGCGAGAAGTTGTTTCACTTCTTGTAAAGCCACCGCCGCAGTATTATCTTTCTGAATTAGAACTTTAACACTTAAGAGGTTACAAATAGTGCAATTCTTTGTCACCCATATCCCCCGTGACCGATCTAGGCATTTAACACATTTAATGCAGAGCTTGTGAGCAAAAATAGGTATACCTGAGCATAACGGCGTTGAACATTAAACAATGAGAGGTTCAAGTGCCGACATGACAGAGACTGGGGGAAAACTACCCCGCCCCTGGGAACTACCTGGTCACCTGGCGCAACGCCGGTACTCCGCCCTGGAAAGAGAAATGTCCAGGAATTAATGCTCATAAGGTTACCCCAAAATGGTACAAAACATGTGCCACAAAACCGCCGGTCAACGAACCGTAGCATTCCACCACCACTACGTTTCGTTTTCCTTTAGTTTCATATTAAAGATTTCAGCATATCTTTACCTGCCCAAAAGATTTAAGCATATCTTCTGAATCCTCATAAAGATGAAGCATATCTTTATTAAAGATGAAGTCTTTCAAGTATCCCTTTACACTTGAAACACTAGTAAGATTCAGGCATCTTTTTTCCCATAAAAAGTCTAAGCCTACCTTAATCTCTAATCCGGCTTCTCCCAGAAGCCCTCATAGATCGCCATCTTGAAGGCCGTGATACCCTATTGTATCAATCAATTGTTTGGCAAATTATCGTGAATTGCAAATCCGTTAATATAACCACCCGAAGGTACAACCGCCGGGTTTTATATGCAATGTCAAACCAATTGTACCTGCCCCAGACCTCTTTGTAAAAAGGGTCGCCGGGAGGGAAAGACCAAACAAACAAACAGCATTGTTTCAATGGCTTATTAAAGATTTCAGCATATCTTTTACCTGTCCAAAAGATTTACGAATATCCTCTGACATGATATGAAGACCAGCATGGCTTTTATAAATGACGCAGTCTTCCCAGTGGTGTTTGTTAAGTTTTACTGGAAAACCCATAAAAAGACGCCGGCCCCCGTATTATCTCGCAGATCAAAAACTGAGAAGCCTGTCTTAAATGCTAGATCTGACTTCTCCCGAAGTGTCCTAGATCGCCGTATTGTCGAAGGCGGTGATACCTTAACGTATCCCTCAATTGTCTGGTCAACTATACTGAATTGCAAATCCGTTAATCCCACCCTCCCAAGGTGCAACCGCCGGGTGTGAATTTAAGTTTAACGTTAACCCCAACTGTTCCTATCCCCACTTCTTTGCAAAAGATCGCCGGGGAGGAAAGACCAATCGACAAACAGCCTAGTTTTACTGGCTTTGCAAAAACCGGGAAAAACTATACTCAACAAGTGTCCGCATGAACACTTAGTTAAATGGGTAAAGCCATCCCGCCGGGAAACTAAGTAAGCCTGAACACAGGCTTCACAACAGAGACGCAGTCGTGGAGAGCCTCAAGCCACCACTCGCCGGGGGAAACTAGCCTATTTTAACCACGCGTGATTAAAAACTCGGCAACCAGCCGGGTTTTCATGGTGTAACCGAGAAAATCCGCCGGAAAAGGCAACCCACCCCGCCCAGATTCAATCTGAACGCACCAAATAGACCGTGGGAAAAGCCAAAGCACAACTAAACCCAGGACACACAAATAGTCCGTGGAATTAGCCAATACACAACTAATCCAGGACACACAAATAGTCCATGGAATAGCCAATACACAACTAAACCAGGACACACATGACAGAGTAGTACATATTTATAGCATAAATCAATAACACTGGTACATGAGACAAAGCTACGAGAGGCTGGCTAGGCCTAAGCAGACGGAAATAATATGTAATCATGTCGTAATATAAACAAAAAGCACTGAATTATATCACAACAGGAACCACCGTCAACGCACCACTGTAGCAAATATTCCCGGCGAAGGGAAGAACTGACTCAGGACCCAGAAAAAACTTCACTAAGTGAAGAAAAATACGCTGGGAATGACAGAGAAAAGAAAAAGCGACTTCATCAGAAAGATAAGAAGAAGCCTAATAATGCGTAGTGAAAGCCACCTACATCACAAGCTAGCTAACCGCGAAAACGTTTCACGAGTCCACCACGGGACCACGAGGGTACATCCGAAATAGCATGCCCCACAACACCACGACCCAAAATATACTGCACTGCGGGCAACCCGCCCAGGACACTCCTGCTACGCATATCCTAACCTTACTCGATATATCCCGGAGTAAACAAATGAGAAAAAACTCACTAGGGACGCAACAAATGCGGATCCAGCGGAGCGTGGGGAGGCACGTCCGGTAGGGTTGAACGCAGAGCAGAGAAGGAAGAATGACGCCTGAGTCAGCGTCGGGTCAAAGATCCACACAAGTACATCCACGATTATATGGAAAGCATATGAATAGTTATTCTTATTTTCTTTTTGTTTTTTATTTGTTACGAAGTTTTTTCGTAGTGAGAACCCAATTTCATAATGAGTGAGGTTGCGTGCGCTCATGATGAAGGCTCCTCAATTTTTTATGCTCTGCGCGGTTGATTCAAACTACGGCGGATGAGTGTTTGAAGAGGGTGCCTTATGTAATAGGCATAATCGTCAATGATGGAGGGGCCACTAATAAATACGCGTCTGTCAGGTCTAATGAACACATCCACCTTCCCGGCGGAAGTGTTAGCCTGATTTGATTCACTGTCAGCATCCTGAAGGACACGTTGTGAATGTGGAGAATTCAAATAAGACAGGTCTATGACCGGTCTCATCTGAATACTGTCCCTTTTTGGTACTAGAAATAGTTTCGATGTAAACACCGGGTAAGTCGGGGACTGGGATAATGACACTCTTGGTAATCATCTCCTGAACTAGTGACTCCACCTCTAAAGAAACATGATTGGCCTTTGTCGGCTGACGTAAGCGAGGTCGCCGGAGCCACTGCCAAGTGATGCCTTTGCGTACCACAGTCCTCGCCCATGTTCTTAATGGCCATGCTTGATGACACGTCCCGGAATGACCCAGTTAGCAGACTGGGGTTCGCCGGCTGGACTACCCTCTGTTCCAACACGGCCTTTGACTGGCCCCGCGAGTGAGAGATAGCTTAGTTTTTTGCTGGTGTTTGTGTACCCTCGGACGACTGGCCGGGTTTGGCTGGAGGTGGGCCCTGACCTGGTCGTTGGTGAAACCTGTGGCCTTTACCTGAGAATTTTACCCTGTTTATACCTGAACTGAGCCTGACCCTGGGTGGAAGGGGACTTTGGCTCATGAAAAGGCTTAGACCCACTAGCTTGAGCTTTCGAAACTGGTTTGGGCTTAGGGAAAGTGAAGGTAGGCTTTCTTAGGTTGAGAGGGACTGTTGTTTGAATGCTTGTGCCATATTGAAAACAGTCTTCCAAACTGCTGGGGAAATCAAAGAAGGAGTTAGAACTGGAGACAGAACTACTTGGCTTGCAATACGGTCAGGAAGTTTCTTCACTAAGAACATCCTCAGATCCTGCCTTGCTCGAACTGCCTCTAATAAGGCTGTCCGAATATCTCCTAAAGACTGAATGGAAGTTGTGGAGAAGCAAGCGCCGGGAAAGTTCAATGGCCTTCCTGACTTCCGCAGCTTCGATCGCCTGAGAAGAGCGTAACATAAACTTTGTTACTTGCTGGGTAACAATATATTGTGAAAACAGTCTAAACGCTTTTCCTCTTAACCTAAACTCGCGGGGTCTAGGTGAGGCTGGGGAAGGCGTGCTAAAAGGATCTTTTAATTCTCACAAATTGATTTTAGGGGCAGCCAAGAAATCAAACAAAGCAGAGGGGACTCCTCCGGCACTAAAAACGCGGAAGAGAAAACCAAGTATGGTTTTTCTTGAGGGATTTGGTGAGAAGATTTTGAAGTGAAAGTAGTGGCAAAATTTTGAGCCTCTGTTTCCCATTCCAACCCAAGGTCCCGTATCGCAACTGCCTCACCTGCAAGACTGGATTAGAGGCCGAGGTCTGTGATCGGAAACATATCCAACTCCGGCGACAAAGCAGAAAGTGCCTTGATATCGTTAAAGCCCATCATTCTTAGTCCCAGTCAGAAAATAGCTTTGAAGCTGAGGCAGGGGGTAGGGCTGGTGTTGATGCATACACATAAAGGTCATGGTTATAATAACTTGGAATGGCCTTAATATGAACATCTTAAACATTTCCTTGACTATCCAATGCTCTGAGTTTTCTAGACTTATTGCCTTGGATTACCCACTCATGTGGTACAGGGAGCTTCCCCGAAATAGTAGCTTGTGCTGCCTCTGGCTTAGTTGGTAACATTGCTACCCATGACTCATCAGGCCCGTATAAAAGAGGCATAGCTCCTTTTTTGACTGGTGCCTTGTCTAAAGGGGGGGGGGGAGTTATGTCTGATATGACTCGTACATTGGAAGTAGTGAGAGCTGCTGTGCTTGGCACATTGGAAATTGGATCTGACACAAGAGGAGGGTTAGGTATTTTAGCTAAAGCAATGGATGTAGCCAGAGGTCGCACATTCGTCGACATCGCGGGAGCTCCCATACCAACTGTAGGAAGTTTCCGGCGTAGGGCCAAAGAACTTATTAAGTGCATTTAATAGTAATCCATCAATCTCTTCTGTAGTTACATACCTAGCAGATGACGAACTCCGTGGAGATTCGACAGTACCCTGAGAGTCATCTAGATAGTGACCTGACTTTTCAACTTCCATCTCTGAGACCAGAGAACGCTGTTCTTCATCCCTTAAGTCTGGCCTATCATGGGAAGATCCCGCCGAAGCCGGGACCTCCACATGCCGCCATGTTAAATCTGGGATAGAAGATGGTATATCGGCATCCCGGTGGACGTCAGCCACTACTTGAGTCACAAAAGGATGTGTGCTGTCCTGCCAGGGCTGTGAGTATCGCCATACACCTTGGCTGTGGCTGTTACTCGCTTGCGAGCTTGGTATACTCTCCAATTGGGAGCCCTCACCCGAGCACCCTAGAGGTTTATAGTTTCTGTAAGATACTTCTAAATCTGAGGCTGACACACGTGACCTGGTAGAAAAAGCATGAATATCAGGTGATGAAATGTCCGCCGGGGCATCCTCCACCACATTCTCTGACTCCACCCCCGACCTGTCAGATTGGACGTTCGACTTGGTGGGGGTAGAGGCAGAAAGCGGGGTACAAGGCTCCGGCGACAGCCGTGAGTCCTTTCGCGCCGGAGGATCCCTTTTGGATGATTTATGACTCCTACTTGACTTATGCTTAGTACTAGTAATGTCTTTAGGTCCCCTACTCTCTTCCTTTTTCCTCTTCTTTGAAGGTGAAGCAGCAGTGGCCCGAAGCTTTCACCTGCTTCCTCAGGGGTGACCTTGATTTGGGCCTCGTCGCCGTTGCCGAGGGTGACGGTGAGCGAGGCCTCTAGATTTGCCGGGGGAGGGTGTGGTAACCTGTCCCCGCCCAGTCTCTGAGGTCTTACGTGCACCGTATCTTACACTTAGGGGGGGCATGTTTGATAATTAAAAGCTCCCATAGCTCAAGGTTATCACATTGCAATGCTTTATGTGCTACATTCGTTGAATAAGTAGCGAGAAGTTGTTCCACTTCTTGCAAAGCCACCGCCGCAGTATTATCCTTTTGAATTAAAACTTTAACACTTAAGAGGTTACACATAGTGCAATTCTTTGTCACCAATATCCCCCGTGACCGATCGAGGCATTTAACACATTTAATGCAAAGCTTGTGTGCAAAAATAGGGATACCTGAGCATAACGGCGTTGAACATAAAGCAATGAGAGGTTCTAGTGCCGACATGACAGAGACTGGTGGAAATCTACCCCACCCCCGGGATCTACCTGGTCATCTGGCGCCACGCCGGTACTCCGCCATGGAAAGAGAACCTTTCCAGGAATTAATGCTCATAAGGTTACCCCAAAATGTTTCAAAAACATGTGTCACAAAACCGCTGGTCAACGAACCGTAGCCCTCAACCACTACTTTTCGTTTTCCTTTAGTTTCATATTAAAGATTTCAGCATATCTTTACCTGTCCAAAAGATTTAAGCATTTCTTCTGAATCTTCATAAAGATGAAGCATATCTTTATTAATGATGAAGTTTTTCAAGTATCCCTTTACACTTGAAACACTAGTAAGATTCAGGCATCTTTTTATCCCATAAAAAGTCTAAGCCTATCTTAATCTCTAATCCGACTTCTCCCAGAAGCCCTCATAGATCGCCGTCTTGAAGGCCGTGATACCCTATTGTATCAATCAATTGTTTGGCAAACCATAGCGAATTGCAAATCCGTTAATACAACCACCCGAAGGTACAACCGCCGGGTTTTATATTAAATGTCAAACCAATTGTACCTGCCCCAGACCTCTTTGTAAAAAGGTCGCCGGGAGGAAAAGACCAATCAAACAACAGCATTGTTTCAATGGCTTTGAGAAGCCGAGAAAACCATATCCAACAGGTGTCAGCATGATCACCTAGATAAATGTGTGGAGCCCACCTCGCTGGGAAAACACAGGAAGCCTGATCACAGGCTCGACCACAGAGAACGCAGTTTCTGATGAGCCCTCAAGCTACCAAACTCGCCGGGGTAACTACCGATTTTAACCAACTTGACCTAAAACCCGGTAAACAAACGGCTTTCCTCGGAGCAATCGAGAAAAACCGCCGGAAAGGCAACCCACACCAATCAGAACGCAATCTGATAAACATAATCAGACACACAGTCCGAAGCTCCTGGATCAGCCAATCACAACTAATCCAGGACACACATGACATATGAATAAATTTTTTATCATAATAAACAATGAAAACACTTGCATATGTGAAAAAAATACGAGTGGCTGGCTAGGCCTGGTGAAAACGGAATAAACACTTAATGACGTCGAAACACAATCGAAAAGCACTCCATCCCACCAAAACTGGAACAGCCGTCACATCAACATCGTAGAAAAAACCCGGGTAAGGGTAACACTGACTCGGGACCCAGAAAGAACTCCACTACGTGAAGAAAAATACACCAGGAACGTCAGTACAAAACAAAATAGGCTACTCCATCTGAAAGATAGCTAGAAGCCCGACATCGCGTAGTTAAAGCCTCCTAACAAGCTAGGACTAAAGATGGCTAAACACGAAAACACTTTTCAGAGCGTCCTCAACTCGGCCACGAGGGTCCGTCCGAAATAGACGCCCCAACAAAATCGACCCAAAATACACTTGTTCCTGCGAGAAAACCACTCATGACACCCCTGCTAAGCTAATCCTAACCTTACTCATGACATTCCAGAGTTAACAAATGAGAAAAAACTCACTAGGGACACAAGAATGCGGAATCAAAGCGGAGCACTGTGGGGGACACGTCCGGGTGGGGTGAGCGCAGAGCAAGGAAGGCGGAAAGATGCTCTAGTTAGCGTCTGGTCCAAGAATCCACAGAATCTACAATCCCCGGAATATGGAAAGCTTATGAATAGTTATTCTTATTTTATTTTTATTTTTTATTTGTTACGAAGTTTTTTCGTAGTGAGAACCCAATCATAAAGACGAACCATGAGTGATTTTGCGTGTACTTATGATGAAGGTCCTCGGAGCTCTGCGGCGGTAGATTTCAAACTACGCTTATGAGCGTTTGAAGAGGTAGCCTTATGTAATAGGCATAATTGTCAATGATGGAGGGGCCACTAATAAATTCAAGTTTTATAAGTGTCGAGGGTGTGGCAAGACTCACGCGCGTCCATGGTTACCATGACGACTGGCGGGCTGGCGGCCACCTTGTTCATGGACTCACGCACGTACACACTGCCATCTGAATGACGCCCTACTTCCCCTTCACTCACTCTCACTTTTATAATGCCTCTCTCACGTACTCTGTTTATTGATTTTATACTTTACCGTATATTTTATAGTTATAATATGAGTGTTATACATTGTTTTAGGCACCTTTGACTTAGAAATATGGGTTTTGACGTCTTCTTAGTAGGGAGACAGGGGAGTGGTGGTGAAGGCAGGGGAGTGGAGGAGGACCAGTGTACACATAAACTTGCTGTGTACGTAGCAACATGACACACTATCTCCGTCTCTTCTTAACCCTACCATGACCTGGCGGAATTTTAAGGAATGCCGTGGGGTCTGGGTCATCCTCCTCCTCCTCTTCCCCACTTGATGGAGAGTCAACTATGTTATGGGAAGCGTTAGGGGAGCGATAAACATAGCGAGGCGACGAGGTAAACAAGGCAACTGGGCCGGGAGGGAGGTGGGAGGCCGCCCAGTCTTTCCAGTCCCGCGCTCTCTCTCCCCACTCCCCACCGCGGCGGGACTTGGGTATTGCCAATTAATAAGTATGGCCACTGTTGGGCAACATCATAAGGTATATCCCATATGAATTTGAACCCTCTAGCTACCATAGGATAAGAATAAATAAGCACAAAAGTGGCGGTGGGATAAGTGGGTAAACTAGCTTTCCCCATCCGCCCTTACTCACCCGCGCGGATGGGCTAGGGGGTTGCCGCGTACAGCCACTGTTCGGCAAGATCATAAGGTAGTTTCCCATACCATTCTCAAGCCTCTAGCTACCATAGGACAAGAGTAAATAATTTTGAAATAGCGGACGCAACGTATGTGGCGCTGGGGTTTAGCGTTACATACATTGCCGACGCATACGCTGTGGCGCTGGGATCCAGTGGGTTATGTATGTATATGATAAATAGTACCTATCATGTATCTATCGTATATCTATGTGCATTAGTATCCATATATAACACCTCTCTATAATTAATATGTACCATACCATTTACAGGTACTCACCCATAAGAATTGTATCCTATAAGCCCATATGGCAATTATGTGAGTTGCTCATTATCCCCGCTAGGGGTACTGTTTACAAACAGATATGGCCACGTCTCCACCGTCTACCGGCGTGCCTATCAGTGTATCCAACTCTCTCCTCTAATAAGAACTACTTTCAAGTTTACCAGTGTTTAACTTATCCCACCATTAAGATAAGTACACTGTGGACCTGCATAGCAACCAGGACCACCTCACAACATGGCGCAGTGTGTATATACAGAGTTATAAGAGTTGATTTTGAAACCACCATCTTCCTTCAAACCAAGCCAGCAACTTTGAAGTGACTACCCAGGATTTTACCTTGGAATGCAGTGTTCAGTGCCCCCTGGATGTACAGCGTGATCAGTGAAGTGTTGTACATTACTAGTGCAGTGTTTTGTGTGCATTTATTATGTGTGTAAGCCTGGGTAAGCATATCATGAGCGTTGGCCCACATTGGGAAGCGAGAGCGTGAAGCAGCACACCCTCCCCTCACCACGGCCGAATCCACACTGAGGAGGCCCGGGAGTGAACACACATACGCACGCATACACTGGGACCGTTGCACACACAGTCACACGCACGCACTAGTTACCAGCAACTTTTATGAGCAAGAACCCTGTAATTTCCCAGAAAAATTGTTCCAGTGAGGGTTTCTTTCTGTTTTTGTTATCTACCTGTCTGTCTGTCACCCAACCAAGATAATGTCAGACCAGGAGAATGATCAAGCACGACTAGCGCCCACATCCACCCCACCTCACTCCTTACCCCCCAACTACTCCCTCAGCTCCCTCTGGGGCAGATTTCCTACAGTTTATCAAGTATCTGGAGGAATCTAGGAAGCATGCTGAGCTAGTGAGAAGAGAGGCTGATGACCTAAGGAGACAAGAGGATGCTATCAGAAGAGAAGAGGAGAATGCTAAATTCCAGGCTTTAATTCAACTGTTGGCCCCTTCCACAACCCAGCAGCAACACTTTTCCTCTTCAAACCCTTCAGCACCTCCCCCACCACAGAAGGCTACAGCCCAGACCCCTCCACCACTGAAAACCGACGCCACCTTTCAGATGTTTCGTGAGTGGAGACGACGCTGGGATGACTACGCAGTAATGGTGGACCTCTCCATATTACCTCTGGCAAAGCAAATGATCCAGCTTCGCATGTGTCTTACCCTTGAGATGCAGCGCATTTTAGAACACACCCTTCAGACTGTTGATGAGGTGTTGGACGCCCTGCAGATTCACATCAAGGGACTTAGGAATGAGGCACTTCGTCGACGAGAGCTGTTAAGTTGCACACAGCTTGAAGGAGAGTCATTTGCAGAGTTTTATGTCCGCCTGAAACGAATTTCAGAGGAAGTTGATGTGTGCCCTGGAAATTCGTCTGTCTGCGAGGAAACACAGCTCAAGATGGTGATCCTCATGGGTATCAGAGACAAGGAGCTGGTACAGAAGCTCATCTCCTTAGACTCCAAGTCATCACTACAGGACATTGTGAACTACATGCCGTTCATATGAGGCCGCTCGATCTGCGACCGCGGCCATTAGTGCTCCTTCTGACCAGTTGAGAGCCATCTCTTCCTACAAAAAAGACAAGAAAGCTTGGGAAAACGGCAGGACTCCACCTATCAAGACCTCTTCGAAGCCAGCTGATTTTTGCCAGTGTTTGTGCTCGCCAGCATGGGTCGGACAAGTGTCCAGCTGCCCAGAGCACCTGTAACGACTGTGGACGACAGGGCCACTGGTCACGGACAGTTAAGTGCCCCGCCAGTAAGGCCCATTGCCGCCTCTGTAGCCGTAGTGGGCATTAAGACAAGTGTTGCCCGGCGACGAAGAAGAATGAAAAATGCCGAGGCGGTTCTCCAAGCTACAGAGGTGCCTCCTCCGACTCCGACAAGTCTCATGAGGTGAGGGACAACAACTGTCGTCGTGTGGGATCAACTTCTTCTGCTGACAAGACACCACAGCCCATCATCGTCACCCTTTCGTACGGCGATGTCAAATCCCGCCTACAGATGCTACCAGACACAGGTGCTGACGTTACGGTGATTGGCCAGCGACACCTCGATGGTCTCGGTATCCCTAGGAGCAGCCTGCACGCCCCTTCGCCTACTATGATGCTCACGGCGGATGGCTCCCCGATTGCACCTGCTCTAGGTGCGTTCGAGGCAACCCTCACCCTAGCCAAGAGATCGCATCCTGCCCTGATTCAAGTACACGACGGTGTCCAAACTTCTCTGCTTTCTTACGGCCATTGCAGGGAGTTAGCCATTATCTCTCCTGACTTTCCTAAGCTCATTTTGGAGATCACACACGTCAACAGTTGCGAGGTTACACCTCTTTCTGCCTCCACGTGACCTTCGGCTGCTAAGGATTACTACCTGAAGGATTTCAACGACGTGTTGGTATCTATAGATGACCTGAAGACAACGCCCCTCAAGGATTCATCTCAAGGAGGGAACTGTGGCCTTCGCCATCCACACTCCACGACAGATTCCCTTTGCCTTTAGGGATCAGGTCAAGCAGTTTGAATCCATGGTGGCCCAAGCCATCATCAAACCTGCCGGAGATGACCCTTCAGATTGGTGCCATCCCCTCGTCGTTGTTGCTAAGGACGGCACACGAGTGCGCATCACCGTCGATCTCTCTAAACTCAACAAGCAAGTATCCCGCCCAGCCCACCCTTCGCCTACACCCTTCGCAGCAGCTCGCAGTGTCGACCCAGCGGCACGCTACTTCACCACTGCGGACAGCCCTCTGTGGTTACTGGCAAATGGAGCTGGATGAGAGGATCAGCATCTGACCACCTTCATCACACCATATGGGCGCTTCACACATTGCAGAGGACCCATGGGATTGAAGCTACAGGCGACGCCTTCTGTTATCGAAGTGACACGGCCCTCCAAGGTGTCCAGAGGTGTGTCAAGGTCGTGGATGACATCCTGCTCTCCGATGAAGACTATGAGTCGCAACTTGACCCTATCCACGACGTGCTCACCAGGTGCCGCAAGTTCGGAATTACCCTTAACAAGAACAAGTTTGTGGTTGCCGCACCGTCCGTGAACTTCTGTGGGTACAACATCTCAGATGATGGCATTTCGGCTGACCAGAATAAAGTAGCTGCTATCAGGGACTTTCCCACCCCGACCAACTTGAACGACCTGAGATCATTCATGGGCTTGGTCAACCAGCTGGCCGAGTTCACCCCCGACATCGCCACTACTGCCCAGCCTCTCCGCCCCCTGATCAGCCCCAAGAGGACATTTCTGTGGACCCCAGACCATGATGAGGCCTTCCTGCGCGTCAAGTCAGCCCTTGTCAGTCCACCCATTCTCGCCCTCTTCGACCCAGACCTGCCCACCCTTCTTCAGACTGATGCATCGCGGCTTAATGGCATTGGCTACGCCCTTCTGCAGGACCATGGCGATGGCCATCTGCGGCTAGTCCAGTGTGGCTCTCGATTCTTGGCGGATGCCGAGACCCACTACGCAACCATCGAGCTGGAAATGTTGGCCGCTGTCTGGGCCCTATGTCTTCACAGCCGTGTGGCGTGCCGGCAAGTTGCTCTGCATCCCTGACGCCCTATCTCGAGCCCCTGTCAGCCACCCCACACCAGAGGATGAGATCGCCTGTGCCGATGCCGCCGCCCACCTCAGGACCGCAGCTCGTGACCACAAAGGACGTCATCAACCCAGGAGAATCTTCAGCTCAAGATGCCGACAGGACTCTACAGGATCTTCGAGCCGCAGCAAGAGCGGACCCTGCGTATGTCCGCCTACTCAACTGTGTTACCTCAGGATTCC
This sequence comes from Paralithodes platypus, assembly GCA_032716605.1. Taxonomy (NCBI): domain Eukaryota; kingdom Metazoa; phylum Arthropoda; class Malacostraca; order Decapoda; family Lithodidae; genus Paralithodes; species Paralithodes platypus. Next base: position 24,165,225 of record CM064503.1, on the reverse strand, counting down.
CTGCCAACAGGTATGACCTCCACAACACCTTGCTCTCATACTGGAAGATACGGGACGACCTCACTACTTGATGGTGACCTCGTCCTCTATGGCCCTAGGGTCGTGGTTCCTGCTGCTCTCCGCCGCCGCACCCTACAGCAACTTCACGACAGTCACAGAGGTGTGGAGGCCACCAAACGCAGAGCGAGGCAGGCTGTCTTCTGGCCGGGGATAGATTCCGACATTGTCCAGCACTGTCCATGCTTGCAAATCGTGCCAGATCCTCCAGCCTAGCCTCCAGAAGGAACCCCTCATGAATGACGACAACCCTACAAGGCCCTTTGAGTCCGTTTCGGCCGACTTCTTCATGGTGGCTGGGAAGTCCTTCCTGGTTGTGGTCGACCGTCTCTCGGGGTGGCCTGTCGTCGTCCCCTGCAAAGGCGACACTACTGCATCTGCGACCATCAGGATCTTCTGTCGCTACTTCCGGGAAGTTGGTGTTCCCCTCCGTCTGAGGACCGATGGAGGCCCACAATTCACCAGCCACGATTTCCGGGACTTTATGGAGCGATGGGGAGTCCACCATGTGGTAACATCACCGCATTACCCACAATCGAACTGCCATGCCGAGGCTGCAGTGAAGTCTATCAAGCACCTCATCCTTAAGACTGCGCCCTCTGGCAACATTGGACGTGAGGACTTCGACCGGGGTCTCTTGGAACTCCGGAACACCCCCCAACTTCACTGGCCGCTCCCCCGCTCAATTTTTTTATGGTCATCCTCTTCGGACATGTCTCCCTGCCCACCCCCGATCATTCAATAAGGAGTGGCAGACCAAAGCCGAGGACTGTGACAAACGTGCAGTCGGACCGTGCCGAGCAGGTTAAGCCCCGGTACGATGCGCACGCGCAACCCTCCCCAGGTTACGTGTCGGTCAGCAAGTTCGGATTCAAGACCCGACATCGCAACGCTGGGACAAGGTGGGGGTTGTCATGAGTCTTGGCAAGTCCAGGGACTACGAGGTACGCCTCCCTAGTGGCCGTGTGTGGTGGCGTAACCGCCGCTTTCTCCGCCCTGTGCCACAAAGTGTTGACCCCCTCCCCCAGTCCCCTGTGGCCCCTTGCAATGACCAGAAACAGATGTCCTTAGATCATAGCCGTTTAGATTATAGCCCCCCAGTTGCCCCACGTTGCTCAGTACGACTCAAGGAAAAGCAGTCCGCTCGAGATTGAACTACGAGCGTGAGGGGGGGAGGGAGGTGTATGTATATGATAAATAGTACCTATCATGTATCTATCATATATCTATGTGCATTAGTATCCATATATAACACCTCTCTATAATTAATATGTACAATACCATTTACAGGCACTCACCCATAAGAATTGTATCCTATAAGCCCATATGGCAATTATGTGAGTTGCTCATTATCCCCGCTAGGGGTACTGTTTACAAACAGATATGACCACGTCTCCACCTTCTACAGGCGTGCCTATCAGTGTATCCAACTCTCTCCTCTAATAAGAACTACTTCAAGTTTACCAGTGTTTAACTTATCCCACCATTAAGATAAGTACACTGTGGACCTGCATAGCAACCAGGACCACCTCACAACAGGTTAAGGGCTGCTTCACTTGTCAAGTTTTTGGATTTGAGATTGTCACATATAGTCCAATCCCAGGTCTTCCTCCGTCCACCCCTTGGTGCAGCTCCCTCCACAATCACATACCTGCATCTTTTCACCCAATTTGTTCATCCATTCTCTCCACATGGCCATACCATCCTAGTCTACTTGTACGCATCTCCTCGCTAATACTCTTTATACCTAAACGTCTCCTCTGCTCATCATTTGTTATTCTATCCTGCAGCCTGGCCCCACACATCCATCTCACCATTCTCATCTCATTACGTTCCATTCTGTTGACATCCTCTACTTTAACGGCCCATGTTTCTGAGGCATACGTCATTGCACTTCTAACACATGAGGCATACACCTTTCCCTTCAGGGGAAGAGGCATTCTTTTCATGGTCAGAATTGGCAGCAGTTCTCTGAACTTCCCCCAGCCACAACTAACTCTAGCGACAGTGGCAGCCTCGGCCCCACCACCAGCAGAGATGGTATCTCCTAGGTAACAAAACTTGTCCACCCGCTCCAATGACTCATTTCCAAAATTCACAGCCACAGAATCATCATTTAACACAAGCTCACCTTTGCACACTACGCACTCAAATTTTTCGATTTCCGACTTATCCTTCGGTAGGGGTCCTTTTATTCTACTACAGCGCTTACTCCCATGGTGCACCCAACATCGACAGATGCTACACCGAATCGAGTTAGCGCCCACACCTTTTCCACACACTGCACATGGGTATGCACCGCTCTTTTCCACATTGCCTCTTAATCTACAATGCATAACCTTGGTTTTGTTAATATTGACTCTTAAACCCTTGTTCGCCATGCCGTCTCTCCATCTTATGAATTTGGCCTCGGCATTTTGCACATTGTCAGCTTTTAGGACTAAATCGTCTGCATAAAACAGTTCCCACGGGAGTCCGGATCTAAAATATCTAGACAGTGCCTCCAGGACTATAATAAAGAGGAGGGGGCTTAACACTGAACCCTGATGAACTCCAACACGGACTGTGAACTCCTCACTCTGTACACCTTTCACCCTCACCGCAGTTCGCGAATCCTCATACATCTTCATTATCACACGCACCAGCCACTCTTCCACACCAAGTTTCCTCATAGCCCACTGCACAACATCTCTAGGCACCCTGTCAAAGGCCTTCTCCAGGTCTACAAACACAAAGTAAAGATCCCTGCCTTTAGTAAGTATCTTTCCTGTATTTGCTTGACTATGAAGATAGCATCGGTTGTACCACGTTCTGGCATTAAAACCAAACTGCGTATCATCAATGGAGATGCTTTGCCTGATCAAACCATTAAAGACTCTCACAGACCTTCATGATTTGGTCAAGCATTTTCAGTCCCCTATAATTACCTCTATCCAGCGCATCCCTTTTGCCTTTGTATATATTTACTATTACACTTTTGTGCCAATCCTTGGGGATTTTCTCATCTTTAACACCTTACGAGCGGCCTATGCGGTTTATTTATGTGTACCGCCCAGCGGGGTGTTTTTAGCCAAAATAGGGCTGTTTACGTGATCATTTTCATGCCTAAATAAGACCCAGAACGTAAAACAAGTACCTATCCCTGAAAGGGCATAAACAGAGCTTTCGAATGACACCATAACGATCCTTGTATGATGGATAGTTTTCTTGCAATAACCGTGCAACGCGAGTGCAAAAAGCAGGTAATTCGGTACTTTCGGTACATAATTGAGTATGTAGCGACTGAGAGAGGGAGGAGGGAGCTGAGATTTGTGTCAGTAGGTTCGCCGCGGTGGTCTGGAGCAGTCATACGCTCGCTAGTCTCCTGCCACCACTTGTCTCTCTCTCTCAGCCACATTACGTGCTGAAATTGCCACTCGAGTTATGTCGAGCGCCGCCACATAGTCCGCTTTATTTAACTCGACTTATGTTGCTCGCCGCTAAATAAGGGTTTAATAATGGTGTTTATCATCTCGGTGACTAAGCTGACACCAGTCTCCCCTGAGACTTTTATCATCTCAGCGATAATGTCAGAGCACCCTGGAGCTTTACCGTCCTTCATTTTATTGATTGCGTCGCTCACTACAGCTGGTGCTATCAAAGGAGGGGGTCCACATATTGTTTTTTTCGATATTAACTCCTTCAGACATATTATGTTCCAATAAGTCCGAGGAGGCGGGAGCCCCGGGATCATTGCCACTGCCTCGCACTACACTCACAACAACACTGCGGCCGTTAGAATTATCGGAGGAGGCTGAGGTTGCCACCAACGGTTTTATCGTAAGCTAACTTATCAGACTTACTGAGCTCATATGACGCAAAATCGCGTCATAAACTTATTGGAGAGGCATGGAGATAAGTCCATATGACGCGATCGCGTCATATGAGTTTTTGGTTATAAGTTCCATATGACGCGATCGCGTCATATATGTCGCAAGGAAGTTAAGCTGTTCCTTATCCCATTCAAACTCTACATTTAGCCATCGTTCATAGTGTGCCTTCCATGCTTCTCTGATTTCATTTTCTGCATACACAATCTTCCCATTATCGTTTCTAACACACTGTTCACCTATAATATCCCTACTGTAATTTTTAACTCGCCTAGCTAGGTTGAAGATCCCATTGGGATTGTCCGTGTTACACACATGTTCGAGTACCAGGTCCTTAATGCCTTTTTTTAGCATTGTAAATAACTCTTCTGGCAGTACGTTTAGCTGCCTAGTATTCCTCCTTACTGCCTCCTTTCTTCCATGTTTTGAAGCATCTCCTTTTCTCTTTCACAGCATGTTCTACCTCATCGTTCCACCACCAGGAGGTCTTATTCCTGGGGTGACCCTTTGTTTTCCCACAGACATTGTCAGTGGCAGCGAGAAGGCTATGCTTAAGGAAATTCCATTGACTAGCTTCCTTATTTATATTAATTTCCTCCATTTCACTATGAAACCTATCCCTAACTTCTTTGTTCTTCAGCAGCCACACTCTCCTTTTGGTCATGTATACCTTCTTGCACTCAGGATCTCTGTATAAGCTCATGTCGTACACAAGTAGCTGATGCTGGGGGATACATTCTTCGCTCGGGATGACCTTTACATCCCGAACCAGTTTCCAGTCTTTCCTGTTAACCAAGAAATAATCTATCTGGCTACTGGAGACCCCAGAGTTATATGTGACCAGATGGCTCTGTCTTTTCTTGAACTTCGTGTTACACACAACCATGTTGAGTACAACGCAGGACTCCAGTATATATCGCCTTCCAGATTCCTTCTTCCGTAATTATTTCCTCCATGTACTCCCTCGTATCCATCTGCAGATGCTTCCATGTGACCATTCAGGTCCCCTCCCAGGATTATTATTTCATTCTCCGAGAGGCCTGAAATGACACTGACGGTGTCATTCCAGAAGTCCTCTTTTATCTCTTTCTGTAGGCCAGCCTGTGGAGCATATGCAGATATCACATTCAGAATTCTTTCACCAACTTTCAACTTCAAAACAATCGGCCTTTCACTAACTCTCGTAATCTGAAGCACACTTTCCACCCACTCTTCAGCCACCAGAACACTCACTCCTTCTTTCGCTTCATCAGTCTCAACTCCCTTCCAGTAGATCCTATATCTTTTCTTTCTTCCAACAATCCACTGTGCCCCATACCCTTTTCAGAGTGTTTCCTGGGCACAGCAGACGTCCACTCGCCTCCTCTCACACATCTCAGCCACTTCATTTGCATGCAGGTTCAAACTACCAACATTCACACTAGCAAGTCTGAGGACTGTGGGGGGCATTTGTCCGTATCCTGTGCGGTTTTGGATCATCGGACTTACGTTATTTCTCTTTTGGTATAGTCATAATTGGTGATTAGGCTGGCAAATGGGCATCACCCCCACCCCCTCCAGAACTCCGGCTCCAGTCTACCCAAGGGACCATTCCCAGCACCTTTCCCCAAGAGATTAGAAGGGGGTAGGATCCAGTGGCCTCGGTACGCCCCACCAGAACCAGCCGCACTACGACTGGTCTGGTATTTTTCACTCAATGACAGGGCAGCCTCCTAGAGCGCTACCACCAGGTTCGGGCCACTATACTGTTGGGCGGAGAGTGCCAGTCTGGAGAAACACTACGCTCTGTACCCTCTGGATCCATTACGTCCAGGTTGGGCCCAAGGTGCCAGGTCCGGGTCCGGAGGGAGCGACATCCACTGCCAGTGTGTCGCCATTAGGCAACTTGGACTAGAACAATGAAGCCCTGTCACAGTGCTGCCATATGAAAACTATGCCAGCGCCAATGACAAGGCTTCACCGTACAGTAATGGCTGTTGGTCCGCAAGTCTAGCACCATCCCCCCTATTAGTCGCCTTGTACGACACGCAGTAGGATGCGTGGGGCATATTCTTTTTTTCCTCCACCACAAGTGAAGGCCCCCTTACCCCCTGGGGGTACCTGATCCCTTGTCATTCTAGGTCTACCCCTACGCACAGCTCCCCCCACGTTCACAGTCCGGCACTTCCTCACCCAATTCTGATCATCCATTCTCTTCACATGTACAAACCAACCAAGTCAGCTCGTGCGCATCACTTCACTGACACTCCTAATGCCCAGACGCCTTCTTAATTCCTCGCTCGATACCCCGTCCCTGAGATTAACCCCACACATCCATCTCACCATTCTATTCTCATTCCGTTCTATTCTATCGATATCCTTTGCTTTAACCGGCCACGTCTCCGAGGCATAGGTCATCGCACTCCTAACACACGAGGCATACACCTTCTCTTTAAGGTGGGGTGGGAGCCCTCTCATTGTCAGGAGTGGCAGCAGCTCTCTAAACTTTCCCCAACCACTTCTAACTCTAGCAATGGAGCCAGCTTCAGCGCCACCTCCGGTTGAAACCGTATCGCTCAGGTAGCAGAACTTATTCACACATTCCAGCATTACACTGTCGAAAACAACACTAACAGGCGGGTCATTTAATTTGTACAAGATCTCCCTTGCACACTGCACATTGAAAATCTATGTTTCTAATCATTTAACTTATACAAGATCTCCCTTGCACACTGCACATTCAGAATCTATGATTCTTGTCAAAGGTCTCTAGCTCCACTACATCTCTTGTGTACCCAGTCACTACAGACGTAATATTGGATTGAGTTACTTCCCACACCCTTCCCACATACTGCGCATGGATAGTCGCCGCTTCTTTCCATAGTTCCTCGGCCTACTCCACTAATCATGACCTTTGTTTATCTATGTTAACTCTTAGGCCCTTATTTGCCATACCCTCCCTCCTGAACTTTGCCTCTGCTTCCTGCGCACTATATGCGATAAGAACTAGATCGTCTGCATATAACAGCTCCCATGGGAGTCCTGTCCTAAAGTACCTTGACAGAGCCTCCAGAACCATCACAAAACAGTAATGGGCTCAGCACTGAACCTTTGTGAACTCCAACTTTCACGGGAACTCTTCGCTCAGGCCCCCATTCACTCTAACTGCTGTCCGGCGCTCTGTGGGGGCGCTCGGTTATGGCCTTGGCCTTGCTCAGGGCCTTGGGGGCTGTTCGGCCAGGCAGCTTGGGGAACAACAACAACAACAACAACAACTGCTGTCCGTGACCCCTCATACATTCTCATTATCATACGCACTAGCCACTCTTCTACTCCGATTTTCTCATAGCCCACTGCATTACTTCTCTGGGCACCCGGACCCGGTCAAAGGCCTTCTCCAGGTCTACAAAAACTAGGTATAACTCCCTGTTTTTCTCTAAGAACCTCTCTTGCAGTTGCCTAAGAATGAAGATAGCATCAGTTGTGCCACGTTCCGGCATAAATCCAAACTGCATGTCGCTGATGGCAACACTTTCCCTGATCATGCATTGAAAGACCCCTTCGCTGACTTTCATGACTTGATCGAGCATTTTAAAACCCCTATAATTTCACCTTGTCGAAGGAGTCACCCTTGCCTTTGTATATATTTACTATCACACTTTTCTGCCATGCATCGGGAATTTTTTCCTCCTTTATGATAGCATTAATCAGCTGCGTGATCAATTTTACCTCATTATCTCAAGCTGCTTTTAGCATCTCTGCGACAATACCGGAGCTCCCAGCGGCTTTCCCGAACTTCATTTTATATACTGTCAGGTCTCGATATACACACGTTTTTTATACACGGTTTCGTTTGGACACGGTAACCCCAAAAGTCGGCCACAACACGGAAAGTCGGGAAAAGTCGGGGGAAAAGTTGGGGGAAAAGTTGGGATCATACACGGGTGGCGGCCCAAGCCTAGGTACCGGTATATATAAATGATTAAGAATGTTATTTATGCATCAAATTTCTGTCTGTCTAACTATTTAATGCATCTATCTCCCTTATACATAAATATAACTGTCTTATTTGGTCTTTTTTAAATCTATGAATAATTTATAATACGATGGAATTGAAAACAATATTATCCTTCTAACACACAAATAATAAAATTAAAAAGAGAGTCAATAAAAAATGTCTCCTTTGTTTTTTCAGAAACTTAAATCGTCTCATATATATTTGTATTTATCGCTCGCTTGCCCCTAGCAACTCTCTCTCACTATCTATCTATTTCTCTAATGCAAGCTATCTATCTCCCTTATACATACCATAACTATGTCTTATTTGGTCTTTTTGTAATCTATGAATCATTTCTAATGCGATGGAATTGAAAAAATATAATATCCTTCCAGCACATACAGTAGATAAACAAGAAATAAGAATTTCAACAATAAATATTCCCCGTCTTTGTAGACAGGCTGGCGCCGAGCTTCCAGCAGCGTTGGAAGTTTGCATTTTATTTATTTATTGTTTTCTTTCCACGGTATATTTTTGCCTTGTTTTTAATGACATTTGTGTAATTTTTGCTAATTACGAGTTGGGGGATTTGTTTTCCTTAATTCCATCATATCGGAAATGATTCACAGATTATATAGAGACCAAATAACATACACTTTAAGTGTGTTCAATAGTGTTGCATTATTAATACAAATAATAATAATAATAATAATAATAGTGATGATTCTTTATTCCAGACACAAAAAGATGTATACAGTATGGGGCATACAGAACACCCTAATGGTCCATATCATATTCAAAAATTAATTACACAGATAAGATCCAAAATAAATTAATACAGAGACAGTAAAGAAAATACAGGTATTTACAGCATAGCATAATAATGTTCAAGTTACAATTTGGCACAGCACACAGCACAGTTGCTTATACTAGAATGCTATGCATACAAATGGTCTCAATTTCGAACTTCTTCCTTGATAGAGGTCCCCTTTATTCTAGTGCAGCGGCTTCTTTCTCGTGATGTACCCAGGTGCGGCTGAGGCTACACTGTATTGAGTTCGCGCCCAACCCATTTCTGCATACTGCGCATGGGTGTGTCCCACTTTTTTATACCTTTTCAAGCCCAAATCTACTGTGTAAAACTTTTGTTTTATACTAACTCTTAATTCTTTACTTTCCATCTTCTGAACTTTGCCTCGGCATCCAGCGCACTATCTGCGATAAGTACGGCGTCATCTGCGTATAGCAGTTCCCAGGGGAGCCCAACTCTGAAATCACCATATAGTGCCTCCAGAACTATAACAAAAAGGAGAGGGCTTAACACAGAGCCCTGGTGGACTCTGACACAAACTGTAAACTCCTCACTCTGTACACCTTTCACCCTCACTGCCGTTTGTGAGTACTCGTACTTCTTCATTATCACACGCACCAACCACTCATTTGCGCCAAGTTTTCTCATAGCCCACAACACAAGTTCTCTAGGCACCCTATCAAAGGCCTTCTCCAGGTCTACAAACACAAGATACAGATCCCTATCTTTAAGTAGATATCTTTCCTGCAGCTGCCTGACTATGAAGATAGCGTTGATTATGCCACGTCCTGGCATGAAACCGAACTGTATATCGTCAATAGAAATGCTTTCCCATATCATACCATCAAAGACTCTCTCACAGACCTTCATGACTTGGTCAAGCATTTTCAGGCCCCTATTATTTCCCCTATCCAACAAGTCCTTCTTGTCCTTATATATGTTTACTATTACACTTTGATGCCATTCATCAGGAATTATTTCCTCTCTAATGATGGAGTTAATTAGCTAAATGACCAAACTCACTCCTATATCACCTGAGGCTTTAATCATCTCAGTCACAATGCTAGAGCATCCAGCAGATTTTCTGTCCTTCATTTTACTTATTGAACTGTTTACAACAGCTGGCATATCAAGGGGGGGGGGGTGAGTATTGGCATTTCGTTACTAAGCTGCTGTATACCACTCAAATTCCACGTTTAGTAATCTTTCGTAGTGTACCTTCCTAGCATCTCTAATTTCTTTGTCGGCATGAACAATTGTCCCATTATCATTCCTGACCCACTGTTCTCTACAACATCCCATTGGGATTTTCTGCATTACTCACTTGGTCTATGACCAGGTTCTGTGTGATTTTCTTTGCCTTGTATATCTTTTTTTTTGCTGTTCGCTTAGTCGCCAGATATTCCTCCTTGCTGCCTTCTTTCTTCCATGCTTTGAAACATCGGCTTTCTCCTTTATTACATTTTCCACCTCATCATTCCACCACCAGGAAGTCTTATGCCTGGGGGGCCCTTAGTTTTGCAACAGACTTTGCCAGTGGTGGCAAGAAGGCTACATTCATACATTCAAGGAAGTTCCATTGGCTATTTACGTCATTTGGCATAGCACCCCTATTCCTATCTTGGTTTATGTACAATGTCTCCTAGAGTAAGTTAAGGAGTAGACTCTAGACGTATTCTAATTTAACCGCGGTTGGGGTGGCGACTTTGGGGTCACTTGATGATTAGTCGCTACTGTAATTAAGTTAACCCGGGAAAGGCGCCGAGACTCTTGAGAGGTTTAAATGGGCGAGAGGCGGACGGGACTCTTAAGAGGTTAAGCGTAAAAAAATTGTTCAAAACATCCCACTGGCACTCAAAACAAAGCAATATGTGATTGAGATAATTCCCCTCCATACCTTCTATCACTCCTCCACATGTGTCCCCCCCCCCTCAATTATCACCTATTTTTCCTCTTATTCCCCCTTTTATCAGGTAATTTTCGGCGCGAATTTACCTCACGCCGTCTCTATAACACGGGCGAGGCGGCTAGAGATCCTAGCAACAAAGAGACTTCTACTTAGAGCCGTCAAAGCCTGTCAGTGCCGCTTTAGAGCTTGGGAGGGAAGGATATACACCCCGCCGGCTCTCGCCTCCTGATACAATCGGGCGGTAATAATACGTCTTTCCCCCCCCAAATACTATTCCCACTTGTTTTATTGCTCTTACATGTTAATATCTTCATATTAAACATAAAATAGGCGCATATGAATAATTAATAACGATATTTATGGTTAAATGACTATTTTTGTCGGGAATGAATCAAATTACCTTCGCCTGGCGGGACGTTTCAAATACCATAGCTACGCGTTTTCTGGGTTAGCCTTGATGTTGGATTTGACAAAATTACTAACAAACATAACATTCCTAACCCTTATATCACTATCTAAATTCAATATTGACTCACTAGTGACAGAGGGAATAGAAAGGGCGACACAGGAATAAGAGAAGCAGCGGTCCACGTCCTACTAGGCCCGTGTGTTGGCCAAGAGGGACAGAACCTAGTAGTGTAGCGACTTACGGGAATGATGGGAAGCAGCCTACTGTACTAATAATTGTGGATCATGGGATAAAAACGGTGTGACATTCAAACTTTGTAGTTTTTAATTTTAATATTTATTCTTTTTCTAGTGGTTTCCACTTTCAATGATGTACCTTATGCTATATTTGGGTTACTCCCTAGGATGTTTATGGTTCTTGGCCAACAGTAATAAGGTATAACCGGGTCTTTAGGGACCTGGACGAGGCCATATATTACATATAGTGTAGGCTCTTATGTCATTGACATTTTATGTTTGAATAAAAATTATTAAATAATCAATGACCTAATATATTTTTATTTGTTAGTCCTAGTCGTCCTGTTTGTGTTGGAGTGGTGCTAAGCCAGAGTGGTCGACTGGCTAACATCGCAGCCATAGTGTGGTACAGCGGCTCCAGTCCTATCTTCATGGCCCTCCTCAATGCCTTCACATTTATCTCTACCATACAGACCAATAGAGGTAATATACTACAGACTCTTCTTACTGTTTGTATACTGACCATCACCATACAGACCACCATAGACCCTCCATACTGCCTGTTTACTGACCACCACCCTACAGACCAACATAGACCCTCCATACTGACCACCACCATTACAGACCAACATAGACCCTCCATACTGACCACCACCCATACAGACCAACATAGACCCTCCATACTGGACCACCCCACATAACAGACCAACCATAGACCTCCATACTGACCACCACCATACAGACCAACATAGACCACCATAATGTCCACCACCATACAGACCAACATAGACCCTCCATACTGACCACCACCATACAGACCAACATAGACCCTCCATACTGACCACCACCATACAGACCAACATAGACCCTCCATACTGACCACCACCATACAGACCAACATAGACCCTCCATACTGTCCACCACCATACAGACCAACATAGACCCTCCATACTGACCACCACCATACAGACCAATATAGACCCTCCATACTGACCACCACCATACAGACCAACATAGACCCTCCATACTGACCACCACCATACAGACCAACATAGATCCACCATACTGACCACCACCATACAGACCAACATAGACCCTCCATACTGACCAACATGGACCCTCCATACTGACCACCACCCTACAGACCAACATAGACCCTCCATACTGACCACCACCATACAGACCAACATAGACCCTCCATACTGTCCACCACCATACAGACCAACATAGACCCTCCATACTGACCACCACCATACAGACCAACATAGACCCTCCATACTGACCACCACACCTACAGACCAACATAGACCCTCCATACTGACCACCACCATACAGACCAACATAGACCCTCCATACTGACCACCACCATACAGACCAACATAGACCCTCCACACTGTCTGTATACTGACCACCACCATACAGACCAACATAGACCCTCCATACTGACCACCACCATACAGACCAACATAGACCCTCCATACTGTCCACCACCATACAGACCAACATAGACCCTCCATACTGACCACCACCATACAGGCCAACATAGACCCTCCATACTGACCACCACCATACAGACCAACATAGACCCTCCATACTGACCACCACCATACAGACCAACATAGACCCTCCATACTGTCCACCACCATACAGACCAACATAGACCCTCCATACTGACCACCACCATACAGACCAACATAGACCCTCCATACTGACCACCCCCATACAGACCAACATAGACCCTCCATACTGTCCACCACCATACAGACCAACATAGACCCTCCATACTGACCACCACCATACAGACCAACATAGACCCTCCACACTGTCTGTATACTGACCACCACCATACAGACCAACATAGACCCTCCATACTGTCCACCACCATACAGACCAACATAGACCCTCCATACTGACCACCACCATACAGACCAACATAGACCCTCCACACTGTCTGTATACTGACCACCACCATACAGACCAACATAGACCCTCCATACTGACCACCACCATACAGACCAACATAGACCCTCCATACTGACCACCACCATACAGACCAACATAGACCCTCCATACTGACCACCACCATACAGACCAACATAGACCCTCCATACTGTCCACCACCATACAGACCAACATAGACCCTCCATACTGACCACCACTATACAGACCAACATAGACCCTCCATACTGACCACCACCATACAGACCAACATAGACCCTCCATACTGTCCACCACCATACAGACCAACATAGACCCTCCATACTGACCACCACCATACAGACCAACATAGACCCTCCATACTAACCACCACCATACAGACCAACATAGACCCTCCATACAGACCAACATAGACCCTCCATACTGTCCACCACCATACAGACCAACATAGACCCTCCATACTGACCACCACCATACAGACCAACATAGACCCTCCACACTGACCACCACCATACAGACCTGTTCCCTCCATACTGACCACCACCATACAGACCAACATAGACCCTCCCATACTGACCACCACCATACAGACCAACATAGACCCTCCATACTGACCACCACCATACAGACCAACATAGACCCTCCATACTGTCCACCACCATACAGGACCAACATAGACCCTCCATACTGTCCACCACCATACAGACCAACATAGACCCTCCATACTGTCCACCACCATACATACCAACATAGACCCTCCATACTGTCCACCACCATACAGACCAACATAGACCCTCCATACTGACCACCACCATACAGACCAACATAGACCCTCCATACTGACCACCACCATACAGACCAACATAGACCCTCCATACTGTCCACCACCATACAGACCAACATAGACCCTCCATACTGACCACCACCATACAGACCAACATAGACCCTCCATACTGTCCACCACCATACAGACCAACATAGACCCTCCATACTGTCCACCACCATACAGACCAACATAGACCCTCCATACAGACCAACATAGACCCTCCATACTGTCCACCACCATACAGACCAACATAGACCCTCCATACTGCCTGTTTACTGACCACCACCCTACAGACCAACATAGACCCTCCATACTGACCACCACCATACAGACCAACATAGACCCTCCATACTGACCACCCCCATACAGACCAACATAGACCCTCCATACTGACCACCACCATACAGACCAACATAGACCCTCCATACTGTCCACCACCATACAGACCAACATAGACCCTCCATACTGACCACCACCATACAGACCAACATAGACCCTCCATACTGACCACCACCATACAGACCAACATAGACCCTCCATACTGACCACCACCATACAGACCAACATAGACCCTCCATACTGTCCACCACCATACAGACCAACATAGACCCTCCATACTGACCACCACCATACAGACCAATATAGACCCTCCATACTGACCACCACCATACAGACCAACATAGACCCTCCATACTGACCACCACCATACAGACCAACATAGACCCTCCATACTGACCACCACCATACAGACCAACATAGACCCTCCATACTGACCAACATGGACCCTCCATACTGACCACCACCCTACAGACCAACATAGACCCTCCATACTGACCACCACCATACAGACCAACATAGACCCTCCATACTGTCCACCACCATACAGACCAACATAGACCCTCCATACTGACCACCACCATACAGACCAACATAGACCCTCCATACTGACCACCACCCTACAGACCAACATAGACCCTCCATACTGACCACCACCATACAGACCAACATAGACCCTCCATACTGACCACCACCATACAGACCAACATAGACCCTCCACACTGTCTGTATACTGACCACCACCATACAGACCAACATAGACCCTCCATACTGACCACCACCATACAGACCAACATAGACCCTCCATACTGTCCACCACCATACAGACCAACATAGACCCTCCATACTGACCACCACCATACAGGCCAACATAGACCCTCCATACTGACCACCACCATACAGACCAACATAGACCCTCCATACTGACCACCACCATACAGACCAACATAGACCCTCCATACTGTCCACCATACAGACCAACATAGACCCTCCATACTGACCACCACCATACAGACCAACATAGACCCTCCATACTGACCACCCCCATACAGACCAACATAGACCCTCCATACTGTCCACCACCATACAGACCAACATAGACCCTCCATACTGACCACCCCATACAGACCAACATAGACCCTCCACACTGTCTGTATACTGACCACCACCATACAGACCAACATAGACCCTCCACACTGTCTGTATACTGTCCACCACCATACAGACCAACATAGACCCTCCATACTGACCACCACCATACAGACCAACATAGACCCTCCACACTGTCTGTATACTGACCACCACCATACAGACCAACATAGACCCTCCATACTGACCACCACCATACAGACCAACATAGACCCTCCATACTGACCACCACCATACAGACCAACATAGACCCTCCATACTGACCACCACCATACAGACCACCACCATACAGACCAACATAGACCCTCCATACTGTCCACCACCATACAGACCAACATAGACCCTCCATACTGACCACCACTATACAGACCAACATAGACCCTCCATACTGACCACCACCATACAGACCAACATAGACCCTCCATACTGTCCACCACCATACAGACCAACATAGACCCTCCATACTGACCACCACCATACAGACCAACATAGACCCTCCATACTGACCACCACCATACAGACCAACATAGACCCTCCATACAGACCAACATAGACCCTCCATACTGTCCACCACCATACAGACCAACATAGACCCTCCATACTGACCACCACCATACAGACCAACATAGACCCTCCACACTAACCACCACCATACAGATCAACATAGACCCTCCATACTGACCACCACCATACAGACCAACATAGACCCTCCATACTGACCACCACCATACAGACCAACATAGACCCTCCATACTGACCACCACCATACAGACCAACATAGACCCTCCATACTGTCCACCACCATACAGACCAACATAGACCCTCCATACTGTCCACCACCATACAGACCAACATAGACCCTCCATACTGTCCACCAGGATAAAGTACAACATAGTCCCTCCATACTGTCCACCACCATACAGACCAACATAGACCCTCCATACTGACCACCACCATACAGACCAACATAGACCCTCCATACTGACCACCACCATACAGACCAACATAGACCCTCCATACTGTCCACCACCATACAGACCAACATAGACCCTCCATACTGACCACCACCATACAGACCAACATAGACCCTCCATACTGTCCACCACCATACAGACCAACATAGATCCTCCATACTGTCCACCACCATACAGACCAACATAGACCCTCCATACTGTCCACCACCATACAGACCAACATAGACCCTCCATACTGACCACCACCATACAGACCAGCATAGACCTTCCATACTGACCACCACCATACAGACCAACATAGACCCTCCATACTGTCCACCACCATACAGACCAACATAGACCCTCCATACTGACCACCACCATACAGACCAACATAGACCCTCCACACTGACCACCACCATACAGACCTACATAGACCCTCCATACTGACCACCACCATACAGACCAACATAGACCCTCCATACTGACCACCACCATACAGACCAACATAGACCCTCCATACTGACCACCACCATACAGACCAACATAGACCCTCCATACTGACCACCACCATACAGACCAACATAGACCCTCCATACTGTCCACCACCATACAGACCAACATAGACCCTCCATACTGTCCACCACCATACAGACCAACATAGACCCTCCATACTGACCACCACCATACAGACCAACATAGACCCTCCATACTGACCACCACCATACAGACCAACATAGACCCTCCATACTGTCCACCACCATACAGACCAACATAGACCCTCCATACTGACCACCACCATACAGACCAACATAGACCCTCCACACTGTCTGTATACAGACCAACATAGACCCTCCATACTGACCACCACCATACAGACCAACATAGACCCTCCATACTGACCACCACCATACAGACCAACATAGACCCTCCACACTGACCACCACCATACAGACCTACATAGACCCTCCATACTGACCACCACCATACAGACCAACATAGACCCTCCATACTGACCACCACCATACAGACCAACATAGACCTTCCATACTGACCACCACCATACAGACCAACGTAGACCCTCCACACTGACCACCACCATACAGACCAACATAGACCCTCCATACTGTCCACCACCATACAGACCAACATAGACCGTCCATACTGTCCACCACCATACAGACCAACATAGACCCTCCATACTGTCCACCACCATACAGACCAACATAGACCCTCCATACAGACCAACATAGACCCTCCATACTGTCCACCACCATACAGACCAACATAGACCCTCCATACTGTCCACCACCATACAGACCAACATAGACCCTCCATACAGATCAACATAGACCCTCCATACAGACCAACATAGACCCTCGATACTGTCCACCACCATACAGACCAACATAGACCGTCCATACTGACCACCACCATACAGACCAACATAGACCCTCCATACTGACCACCACCATACAGACCAACATAGACCCTCCATACTGACCACCACCATACAGACCAACATAGACCCTCCATACTGACCACCACCATACAGACCAACATAGACCCTCCATACTGACCACCACCATACAGACCAACATAGACCCTCCATACTGACCACCACCATACAGACCAACATAGACCCTCCATACTGTCCACCACCATACAGACCAACATAGACCCCCCATACTGACCACCACCATACAGACCAACATAGACCCCCCATACTGACCACCACCATACAGACCAACATAGACCCTCCATACTGACCACCACCATACAGACCAACATAGACCCTCCATACTGACCACCACCATACAGACCAACATAGACCCTCCATACTGACCACCACCATACAGACCAACATAGACCCTCCATACTGTCCACCACCATACAGACCAACATAGACCTCCATACTGACCACCACCATACAGACCAACATAGACCCTCCATACTGTCAACCACCATACAGACCAACATAGACCCTCCATACTGATCACCACCATACAGACCAACATAGACCCTCCATACTGACCACCACCATACAGACCAACATAGACCCTCCATACTGTCCACCACCATACAGACCAACATAGACCCTCCATACTGACCACCACCATACAGACCAACATAGACCCTCCATACTGTCCACCACCATACAGACCAACATAGACCCTCCATACTGACCACCACCATACAGACCAACATAGACCCTCCATACTGACCACCACCATACAGACCAACATAGACCCTCCATACTGACCACCACCATACAGACCAACATAGACCCTCCATACTGACCACCACCATACAGACCAACATAGACCCTCCATACTGACCACCACCATACAGACCAACATAGACCCTCCATACAGACCAACATAGACCCTCCATACTGTCCACCACCATACAGACCAACATAGACCCTCCATACTGTCCACCACCATACAGACCAACATAGACCCTCCATAATGTCCACCACCATACAGACCAACATAGACCCTCCATACTGTCCACCACCATACAGACCAACATAGACCCTCCATACTGACCACCACCATACAGACCAATATAGACCCTCCATACTGACCACCACCATACAGACCAACATAGACCCTCCATACTGTCCACCACCATACAGACCAACATAGACCCTCCATACTGACCACCACCATACAGACCAACATAGACCCTCCATACTGTCCACCACCATACAGACCAACATAGACCCTCCATACTGTCCACCACCATACAGACCAACATAGACCCTCCATACTGTCCACCACCATACAGACCAACATAGACCCTCCATACTGACCACCACCATACAGACCAACATAGACCCTCCATACTGACCACCACCATACAGACCAACATAGACCCTCCATACTGACCACCACCATACAGACCAACATAGACCCTCCACACTGTCTGTATACTGACCACCACCATACAGACCAACATAGACCCTCCATACTGACCACCACCATACAGACCAACATAGACCCTCCATACTGACCACCACCATACAGACCAACATAGACCCTCCACACTGACCACCACCATACAGACCTACATAGAATGATTTCCCATGGAATGATTTCTGCTTCCATGGCCGAGGACCCTCGGAGAGTGCTGAACGCATTACCGAGGTAATCCTATCGGGCATGGAAGCATACATTCCATTCTCTTTCTCTCAGACTAATGCTAAAAAATCTTGGTTTACTCACGCCTGTTCTACTGCTGTCCGCAATAAGGAGGAAGCATTCAAACGGTACCGACACCTTAAAACTCAAGACTCTCATTCTTCATATGTTTCTGCCCGGAATCAAGCCAAATCTGTTCTTCGACTTGCCAAACACTCTTTCATCAATAATAAATGCACTGAACTATCCAACTCTAGCTCTTCCCAAGCTTTCTGGCATCTAGCCAAAAACCTCTCCAACAATTTCTCTTCCTCGTCTTTCCCTCCCCTTTCCCACTCTGATGGCACAACCATCACTTCCTCCTCTGACAAAGCTAAACTCTTCGCTCAAACTTTTGCTAGAAACTCCACCTTGGATGATTCCGGTGCTATTCCTCCCTCTCCGCCCTCCTCTCTCTTACTTATGCCTAATATCCTAATCTCTTCTAAAGATGTACTTTCTACCCTCTCTGGGCTTAACACTAATAAGGCGTACGGTCCGGACGGTGTTCCTCCTGTTGTTCTCAAAAACTGTGCTTCCGTGCTGACTCCCTGCCTAGGCAAACTCTTTCGTCTCTGTCTATCCTCTAACGTCTTCCCTTCATGCTGGAAGTTTGCTCACATTCAACCTGTCCCAAAGAAGGGTGACCGCTCTCAACCCTCCAACTATCGTCCAATTGCTCTTATCTCTTGTCTTTCTAAAGTTTTTGAAACTATTCTTGCTTCCAAATTTCTTAAGCATTTCTCTTCTCATAATCTGCTCTCAGATCGCCAGTATGGCTTCCTTAAGGGTCGCACTACTGGTGATCTTCTTTCATATCTTACTAACTCTTGGTCATCCTCCTTTCAGGACTTCGGTGAGACTTTTTCTATTGCACTAGACATATCGAAAGCCTTCGATAGAGTCTGGCATAAATCTTTAATTTCTAAACTACCCTCCTTCGGATTCTATCCCTCCATCTGTGCCTTTGTCTCTAATTTCCTTTCCGGCCGTTCCATAGCCGCGGTTGTGGACGGCCATTGTTCACTTCCTCACTCTATAAACTCCGGTGTTCCTCAGGGCTCTGTCCTATCTCCTATTCTCTTTCTAATTTTTATAAATGATCTCCTTAACTGTACCTTAATTCCCATCCATTCATACGCAGACGACTCAACCTTGCACTACTCCATTAGTTTTTCAGAACGCCCCAGCCAGCAATCCCTCAACGACAAACGTAATGAAGCCATAGAACTCTTAAATTCTGATCTAAATACTATTTCCAATTGGGGAAGAGAAAACCTTGTTAACTTTAATGCTTCCAAAACCCAATTTCTCCATCTATCTACCCGTCAGGATCTCCCAGCGGACTATCCCTTATTCTTCAACAATACAAAAATCAACCCTTCATCTTCTCTCAATATTCTTGGTGTCTCTTTTTCTTCTGCTCTCATTTGGAAGGACCATATTACCAGTCTTGCTAAGGCAGCATCCCAGAAGCTGGGTGTGCTCAACCGCCTTAGGGTGTTCTTTTCCCCTGCACAGCTTCTTGCTCTGTACAGGGGCATAGTGCGCCCTTGTATTGAGTATTGTTCACATGTGTGGGGAGGTTCCTCTCACACTGCTCTCCTAGACAAAGTTGAAAGGAAGGCCTTTCGTATCATTAACTCCCGTCCACTCACCAACTCTCTGCAATCTCTCTCTCTCCGCCGCAATGTTGCATCTCTCTCGCTATTCTATCGCTACTATAATAATCAGTGTTCCTCAGAGCTATCCCAGTGCATACCACCTCCTTTACGTAGGGCACGTGGTACCCGTCTTGCAACTCAATCCCACCCCTACTCTGTGCAACTCTCCAACCCAAGAGTGAAACGTTACTCTCAAACTTTCTTCTACTCAACAGCTGAGCTCTGGAACTCTCTCCCAGAATCAGTCTTTCCCTCTTCCTATGACTTAAATTGCTTCAAACTCCGTGTGTCCAGGCATTTTGGCTCGAACGTCCCTTGATTTTGGCCCTGTCACTCTTTCAACTATGGGGGAGGCACTCGCTATAGGCAGTTATGCCTTTTGCCTCCCTCAATCACATAGAAAAAAAAAAAAAAAAAAAAAAAAAGACCCTCCATACAGACCAACATAGACCCTCCATACTGACCACCACCATACAGACCAACATAGACCCTCCATACTGACCACCACCATACAGACCAACATAGACCCTCCACACTGACCACCACCATACAGACCAACATAGACCCTCCATACTGTCCACCACCATACAGACCAACATAGACCGTCCATACTGTCCACCACCATACAGACCAACATAGACCCTCCATACTGTCCACCACCATACAGACCAACATAGACCCTCCATACTGACCACCACCATACAGACCAACATAGACCTTCCATACTGACCACCACCATACAGACCAACATAGACCCTCCACACTGACCACCACCATACAGACCAACATAGACCCTCCATACTGTCCACCACCATACAGACCAACATAGACCGTCCATACTGTCCACCACCATACAGACCAACATAGACCCTCCATACTGTCCACCACCATACAGACCAACATAGACCCTCCATACAGACCAACATAGACCCTCCATACTGTCCACCACCATACAGACCAACATAGACCCTCCATACTGACCAACATAGACCCTCCATACTGTCCACCACCATACAGACCAACATAGACCCTCCATACAGATCAACATAGACCCTCCATACAGACCAACATAGACCCTCCATACTGTCCACCACCATACAGACCAACATAGACCGTCCATACTGACCACCACCATACAGACCAACATAGACCCTCCATACTGACCACCACCATACAGACCAACATAGACCCTCCATACTGACCACCACCATACAGACCAACATAGACCCTCCATACTGACCACCACCATACAGACCAACATAGACCCTCCATACTGACCACCACCATACAGACCAACATAGACCCTCCATACTGACCACCACCATACAGACCAACAGACCCTCCATACTGTCCACCACCATACAGACCAACATAGACCCTCCATACTGACCACCACCATACAGACCAACATAGACCCTCCATACTGACCACCACCATACAGACCAACATAGACCCTCCATACTGACCACCACCATACAGACCAACATAGACCCTCCATACTGACCACCACCATACAGACCAACATAGACCCTCCATACTGTCCACCACCATACAGACCAACATAGACCCTCCATACTGACCACCACCATACAGACCAACATAGACCCTCCATACTGTCAACCACCATACAGACCAACATAGACCCTCCATACTGATCACCACCATACAGACCAACATAGACCCTCCATACTGACCACCACCATACAGACCAACATAGACCCTCCATACTGTCCACCACCATACAGACCAACATAGACCCTCCATACTGACCACCACCATACAGACCAACATAGACCCTCCATACTGTCCACCACCATACAGTCCAACATAGACCCTCCATACTGACCACCACCATACAGACCAACATAGACCCTCCATACTGACCACCACCATACAGACCAACATAGACCCTCCATACTGACCACCACCATACAGACCAACATAGACCCTCCATACTGACCACCACCATACAGACCAACATAGACCCTCCATACTGACCACCACCATACAGACCAACATAGACCCTCCATACAGACCAACATAGACCCTCCATACTGTCCACCACCATACAGACCAACATAGACCCTCCATACTGTCCACCACCATACAGACCAACATAGACCCTCCATACTGTCCACCACCATACAGACCAACATAGACCCTCCATACTGTCCACCACCATACAGACCAACATAGACCCTCCATACTGACCACCACCATACAGACCAATATAGACCCTCCATACTGACCACCACCATACAGACCAACATAGACCCTCCATACTGTCCACCACCATACAGACCAACATAGACCCTCCATACTGACCACCACCATACAGACCAACATAGACCCTCCATACTGTCCACCACCATACAGACCAACATAGACCCTCCATACTGTCCACCACCATACAGACCAACATAGACCCTCCATACTGTCCACCACCATACAGACCAACATAGACCCTCCATTCTGACCACCACCATACAGACCAACATAGACCCTCCATACTGACCACCACCATACAGACCAACATAGACCCTCTATACTGACCACCACCATACAGACCAACATAGACCCTCCACACTGTCTGTATACTGACCACCACCATACAGACCAACATAGACCCTCCATACTGACCACCACCATACAGACCAACATAGACCCTCCATACTGACCACCACCATACAGACCAACATAGACC
Organism: Paralithodes platypus; assembly: GCA_032716605.1. NCBI lineage: Eukaryota > Metazoa > Arthropoda > Malacostraca > Decapoda > Lithodidae > Paralithodes > Paralithodes platypus. The sequence continues at coordinate 24,141,203 of CM064503.1, read as the reverse complement.
CTCCACACTGACCACCACCATACAGACCTACATAGAATGATTTCCCATGGAATGATTTCTGCTTCCATGGCCGAGGACCCTCGGAGAGTGCTGAACGCATTACCGAGGTAATCCTATCGGGCATGGAAGCATACATTCCATTCTCTTTCTCTCAGACTAATGCTAAAAAATCTTGGTTTACTCACGCCTGTTCTACTGCTGTCCGCAATAAGGAGGAAGCATTCAAACGGTACCGACGCCTTAAAACTCAAGACTCTCATTCTTCATATGTTTCTGCCCGGAATCAAGCCAAATCTGTTCTTCGACTTGCCAAACACTCTTTCATCAATAATAAATGCACTGAACTATCCAACTCTAGCTCTTCCCAAGCTTTCTGGCATCTAGCCAAAAACCTCTCCAACAATTTCTCTTCCTCGTCTTTCCCTCCCCTTTCCCACTCTGATGGCACAACCATCACTTCTTCCTCTGACAAAGCTAAACTCTTCGCTCAAACTTTTGCTAGAAACTCCACCTTGGATGATTCCGGTGCTATTCCTCCCTCTCCGCCCTCCTCTCTCTTACTTATGCCTAATATCCTAATCTCTTCTAAAGATGTACTTTCTACCCTCTCTGGGCTTAACACTAATAAGGCGTACGGTCCGGACGGTGTTCCTCCTGTTGTTCTCAAAAACTGTGCTTCCGTGCTGACTCCCTGCCTAGGCAAACTCTTTCGTCTCTGTCTATCCTCTAACGTCTTCCCTTCATGCTGGAAGTTTGCTCACATTCAACCTGTCCCAAAGAAGGGTGACCGCTCTCAACCCTCCAACTATCGTCCAATTGCTCTTATCTCTTGTCTTTCTAAAGTTTTTGAAACTATTCTTGCTTCCAAATTTCTTAAGCATTTCTCTTCTCATAATCTGCTCTCAGATCGCCAGTATGGCTTCCTTAAGGGTCGCTCTACTGGTGATCTTCTTTCATATCTTACTAACTCTTGGTCATCCTCCTTTCAGGACTTCGGTGAGACTTTTTCTATTGCACTAGACATATCGAAAGCCTTCGATAGAGTCTGGCATAAATCTTTAATTTCTAAACTACCCTCCTTCGGTTTCTATCCCTCCATCTGTGCCTTTGTCTCTAATTTCCTTTCCGGCCGTTCCATAGCCGCGGTTGTGGACGGCCATTGTTCACTTCCTCACTCTATAAACTCCGGTGTTCCTCAGGGCTCTGTCCTATCTCCTATTCTCTTTCTAATTTTTATAAATGATCTCCTTAACTGTACCTTAATTCCCATCCATTCATACGCAGACGACTCAACCTTGCACTACTCCATTAGTTTTTCAGAACGCCCCAGCCAGCAATCCCTCAACGACAAACGTAATGAAGCCATAGAACTCTTAAATTCTGATCTAAATACTATTTCCAATTGGGGAAGAGAAAACCTTGTTAACTTTAATGCTTCCAAAACCCAATTTCTCCATCTATCTACCCGTCAGGATCTCCCAGCGGACTATCCCTTATTCTTCAACAATACAAAAATCAACCCTTCATCTTCTCTCAATATTCTTGGTGTCTCTTTTTCTTCTGCTCTCATTTGGAAGGACCATATTACCAGTCTTGCTAAGGCAGCATCCCAGAAGCTGGGTGTGCTCAACCGCCTTAGGGTGTTCTTTTCCCCTGCACAGCTTCTTGCTCTGTTCAGGGGTATAGTCCTTGTATTGAGCATTGTTCACATGTGTGGGGAGGTTCCTCTCACACTGCTCTCCTAGACAAAGTTGAAAGGAAGGCCTTTCGTATCATTAACTCCCGTCCACTCACCAACTCTCTGCAATCTCTCTCTCTCTGCCGCAATGTTGCATCTCTCTCGCTATTCTATCGCTACTATAATAATCAGTGTTCCTCAGAGCTATCCCAGTGCATACCACCTCCTTTACGTAGGGCACGTGGTACCCGTCTTGCAACTCAATCCCACCCCTACTCTGTGCAACTCTCCAACCCAAGAGTGAAACGTTACTCTCAAACTTTCTTCTACTCAACAGCTGAGCTCTGGAACTCTCTCTCCCAGAATCAGTCTTTCCCTCTTCCTATGACTTAAATTGCTTCAAACTCCGTGTGTCCAGGCATTTTGGCTCGAACGTCCCTTGATTTTGGCCCTGTCACTCTTTCAACTATGGGGGAGGCACTCGCTATAGGCAGTTATGCCTTTTGCCTCCCTCAATCACATAGAAAAAAAAAAAAAAAAAAAAAAAAAAAGACCCTCCATACAGACCAACATAGACCCTCCATACTGACCACCACCATACAGACCAACATAGACCCTCCATACTGACCACCACCATACAGACCAACATAGACCCTCCACACTGACCACCACCATACAGACCAACATAGACCCTCCATACTGTCCACCACCATACAGACCAACATAGACCGTCCATACTGTCCACCACCATACAGACCAACATAGACCCTCCATACTGTCCACCACCATACAGACCAACATAGACCCTCCATACAGACCAACATAGACCCTCCATACTGTCCACCACCATACAGACCAACATAGACCCTCCATTCTGACCAACATAGACCCTCCATACTGTCCACCACCATACAGACCAACATAGACCCTCCATACAGACCAACATAGACCCTCCATACAGACCAACATAGACCCTCCATACTGTCCACCACCATACAGACCAACATAGACCCTCCATACTGACCACCACCATACAGACCAACATAGACCCTCCATACTGACCACCACCATACAGACCAACATAGACCCTCCATACTGACCACCACCATACAGACCAACATAGACCCTCCATACTGACCACCACCATACAGACCAACATAGACCCTCCATGCTGACCACCACCATACAGACCAACATAGACCCTCCATACTGACCACCACCATACAGACCAACATAGACCCTCCATACTGTCCACCACCATACAGACCAACATAGACCATCCATACTGACCACCACCATACAGACCAACATAGACCCTCCATACTGTCCACCACCATACAGACCAACATAGACCCTCCATACTGACCACCACCATACATACCAACATAGACCCTCCATACTGTCCACCACCGTACAGACCAACATAGACCCTCCATACTGACCACCACCATACAGACCAACATAGACCCTCCATACTGACCACCACCATACAGACCAACATAGACCCTCCATACTGACCACCACCATACAGACCAACAAAGACCCTCCATACTGACCACCACCATACAGACCAACATAGACCCTCCATACTGACCACCACCATACAGACCAACATAGACCCTCCATACTGTCCACCACCATACATACCAACATAGACCCTCCATACTGACCACCACCATACAGACCAACATAGACCCTCCATACTGACCACCACCATACAGACCAACATAGACCCTCCATACTGACCACCACCATACAGACCAACATAGACCCTCCATACTGACCACCACCATACAGACCAACATAGACCCTCCATACTGACCACCACCATACAGACCAACATAGACCCTCCATACAGACCAACATAGACCCTCCATACTGTCCACCACCATACAGACCAACATAGACCCTCCATACTGACCACCACTATACAGACCAACATAGACCCTCCATACTGACCACCACCATACAGACCAACATAGACCCTCCATACTGACCACCACCATACAGACCAACATAGACCCTTCATACTGACCAACATAGACCCTCCATACTGTCCACCACCATACAGACCAACATAGACCCTCCATACTGACCACCACCATACAGACCAACATAGACCCTCCACACTGTCTGTATACTGACCACCACCATACAGACCAACATAGACCCTCCATACTGACCACCACCATACAGACCAACATAGACCCTCCATACTGACCACCACCATACAGACCAACATAGACCCTCCATACTGACCACCACCATACAGACCAACATAGACCCTCCACACTGACCACCACCATAGACCCTCCACACTGACCACCACCATACAGACCAACATAGACCCTCCATACTGACCACCACCATACAGACCAACATAGACCCTCCATACTGACCACCACCATACAGACCAACATAGACCCTCCATACTGACCACCACCATACAGACCAACATAGAGCCTCCACACTGACCACCACCATACAGACCAACATAGACCCTCCATACTGACCACCACCATACAGACCAACATAGACCCTCCATACTGTCCACCACCATACAGACCAACATAGACCCTCCATACTGACCACCACCATACAGACCAACATAGACCCTCCATACTGACCACCACCATACAGACCAACATAGACCCTCCATACTGACCACCACCATACAGACCAACATAGACCCTCCATACTGACCACCACCATACAGACCAACATAGACCCTCCATACTGTCCACCACCATACAGACCAACATATACCCTCCATACTGACCACCACTATACAGACCAACATAGACCCTCCATACTGACCACCACCATACAGACCAACATAGACCCTCCATACTGACCAACATAGACCCTCCATACTGACCACCACCATACAGACCAACATAGACCCTCCATACTGACCACCACCATACAGACCAACATAGACCCTCCATACAGACCAACATAGACCATCCATACTGTCCACCACCATACAGACCAACATAGACCCTCCATACTGACCACCACCATACAGACCAACATAGACCCTCCATACTGACCACCACCATACAGACCAACATAGACCCTCCATACAGACCAACATAGACCCTCCATACTGTCCACCACCATACAGACCAACATAGACCCTCCATACAGACCAATATAGACCCTCCATACTGACCACCACCATACAGACCAACATAGACCCTCCACACTGTCTGTATACTGACCACCACCATACAGACCAACATAGACCCTCCATACTGACCATCACCATACAGACCAACATAGACCCTCCATACTGACCACCAACATACACCCTCCATACTGACCACCACCATACAGACCAACATAGACCCTCCATACTGTCCACCACCATACATACCAACATAGACCCTCCATACTGACCACCACCATACAGACCAACATAGACCCTCTATACTGTCCACCACCATACAGACCAACATAGACCCTCCATACTGACCACCACCATACAGACCAACATAGACCCTCCATACTGTCCACCACCATACAGACCAACATAGACCCTCCATACTGACCACCACCATACAGACCAACATAGACCCTCCATACTGACCACCACCATACAGACCAACATAGACCCTCCATACTGACCACCACCATACAGACCAACATAGACCCTCCATACTGTCCACCACCATACAGACCAACATAGACCCTCCATACTGACCACCACCATACAGACCAACATAGACCCTCCATACTGACCACCACCATACAGACCAACATAGACCCTCCATACTGACCACCACCATACAGACCAACATAGACCCTCCATACTGACCACCACCATACAGACCAACATAGACCCTCCATACTGACCACCACCATACAGACCAACATAGACCCTCCATACTGTCCACCACCATACAGACCAACATAGACCCTCCATACTGACCACCACCATACAGACCAACATAGACCCTCCATACTGACCACCACCATACAGACCAACATAGACCCTCCATACTGACCACCACCATACAGACCAACATAGACCTTCAATACTGACTACCACCATACAGACCAACATAGACCCTCCATACTGACCACCACCATACAGACCAACATAGACCCTCCATACTACCACCACCATACAGACCAACATAGACCCTCCATACTGACCACCACCATACAGACCAACATAGACCCTCCATACAGACCAACATAGACCCTCCATACTGTCCACCACCATACAGACCAACATAGACCCTCCATACTGACCACCACCATACAGACCAACATAGACCCTCCATACTGACCACCACCATACAGACCAACATAGACTCTCCATACTGACCACCACCATACAGACCAACATAGACCCTCCATACTGACCACCACCATACAGACCAACATAGACCCTCCATACAGACCAACATAGACCCTCCATACTGTCCACCACCATACAGACCAACATAGACCCTCCATACTGACCACCACCATACAGACCAACATAGACCCTCCATACTGACCACCACCATACAGACCAACATAGACCCTCCGTACTGTCCACCACCATACAGACCAACATAGACCCTCCATACTGACCACCACCATACAGACCAACATAGACCCTCCATACTGACTACCACCATACAGACCAACATAGACCCTCCATACTGACCACCACCATACAGACCAACATAGACCCTCCATACTGACCACCACCATACAGACCAACATAGACCCTCCATACTGACCACCACCATACAGACCAACATAGACCCTCCATACTGACCACCACCATACAGACCAACATAGACCCTCCATACTGACCACCACCATACAGACCAACATAGACCCTCCATACTGACCACCACCATACAGACCAACATAGACCCTCCATACTGACCACCACCATACAGACCAACATAGACCCTCCATACTGACCACCACCATACAGACCAACATAGACCCTCCATACTGACCACCACCATACAGACCAACATAGACCCTCCATACTGTTCACCACCATACAGACCAACATAGACCCTCCATACTGTCCACCACCATACAGACCAACATAGACCCTCCATACTGACCACCATACAGACCAACATAGACCCTCCATACTGTCCACCACCATACAGACCAACATAGACCCTCCATACTGACCACCACCATACAGACCAACATAGACCCTCCATACTGACCACCACCATACAGACCAACATAGACCCTCCATACTGACCACCACCATACAGACCAACATAGACCCTCCATACTGACCACCACCATACAGACCAACATAGACCCTCCATACTGACCACCACCATACAGACCAACATAGACCCTCCATACTGTCCACCACCATACAGACCAACATAGACCCTCCATACTGACCACCACCATACAGACCAACATAGACCCTCCATACTGACCACCACCATACAGACCAACATAGACCCTCCATACTGACCACCACCATACAGACCAACATAGACCCTCCATACTGACCACCACCATACAGACCAACATAGACCCTCCATACTGACCACCACCATACAGACCAACATAGACCCTCCATACTGACCACCACCATACAGACCAACATAGACCCTCCATACTGACCACCACCATACAGACCAACATAGACCCTCCATACTGACCACCACCATACAGACCAACATAGACCCTCCATACTGACCACCACCATACAGACCAACATAGACCTTCCATACTGTCCACCACCATACAGACCAAAATAGACCCTCCATACTGACCACCACCATACAGACCAACATAGACCCTCCGTACTGTCCACCACCATACAGACCAACATAGACCCTCCATACTGACCACCACCATACAGACCAACATAGACCCTCCATACTGACCACCACCATACAGACCAACATAGACCCTCCATACTGACCACCACCATACAGACCAACATAGACCCTCCATACTGACCACCACCATACAGACCAACATAGACCCTCCATACTGACCACCACCATACAGACCAACATAGACCCTCCATACTGACCACCACCATACAGACCAACATAGACCCTCCATACTGACCACCACCATACAGACCAACATAGACCCTCCATACTGACCACCACCATACAGACCAACATAGACCCTCCATACTGACCACCACCATACAGACCAACATAGACCCTCCATACTGACCACCACCATACAGACCAACATAGACCCTCCATACTGACCACCACCATACAGACCAACATAGACCCTCCAAACTGACCACCATACAGACCAACATAGACCCTCCATACTGTCCACCACCATACAGACCAACATAGACCCTCCATACTGACCACCACCATACAGACCAACATAGACCCTCCATACTGTCCACCACCATACAGACCAACATAGACCCTCCATACTGACCACCACCATACAGACCAACATAGACCCTCCATACTGACCACCACCATACAGACCAACATAGACCCTCCATACTGACCACCACCATACAGACCAACATAGACCCTCCATACTGACCACCACCATACAGCCCAACATAGACCCTCCATACTGACCACCACCATACAGACCAACATAGACCCTCCATACTGTCCACCACCATACAGACCAACATAGACCCTCCATACTGTCCACCACCATAGACCCTCCATACTGACCACCACCATACAGACCAACATAGACCCTCCATACTGACCACCACCATACAGACCAACATAGACCCTCCATACTGACCACCACCATACAGACCAACATAGACCCTCCATACTGACCACCACCATACAGACCAACATAGACCCTCCATACTGAGCACCACCATACAGACCAACATAGACCCTCCATACTGACCACCACCATACAGACCAACATAGACCCTCCACACTGACCACCACCATACAGACCAACATAGACCCTCCATACTGACCACCACCATACAGACCAACATAGACCCTCCATACTGACCACCACCATACAGACCAACATAGACCTTCCATACTGTCCACCACCATACAGACCAAAATAGACCCTCCATACTGTCCACCACCATACAGACCAACATAGACCCTCCACACTGACCACCACCATACAGACCAACATAGACCCTCCATACTGACCACCACCATACAGACCAACATAGACCCTCCATACTGACCACCACCATACAGACCAACATAGACCCTCCATACTGACCAACATAGACCCTCCATACTGACCACCATACAGACCAACATAGACCCTCCATACTGACCACCACCATACAGACCAACATAGACCCTCCATATTGACCACCACCATACAGACCAACATAGACCCTCCATACTGACCACCACTATACAGACCAACATAGACCCTCCATACTGTCCACCACCATACAGACCAACATAGACCCTCCATACTGACCACCACCATACAGACCAACATAGACCCTCCATACTGACCACCACCATACAGACCAACATAGACCCTCCATACTGACCACCACCATACAGACCAACATAGACCCTCCATACTGACCACCACCATACAGACCAACATAGACCCTCCATACTGACCACCACCATACAGACCAACATAGACCCTCCATACTGACCACCACCATACAGACAACATAGACCCTCCATACTGACCACCACCATACAGACCAACATAGACCCTCCATACTGACCACCACCATACAGACCAACATAGACCCTCCATACTGACCACCACCATACAGACCAACATAGACCCTCCATACTGACTACCACCATACAGACCAACATAGACCCTCCATACTGTCCACCACCATACAGACCAACATAGACCTTCCATACAGACCAACATAGACCCTCCATACTGTCCACCACCATACAGACCAACATAGACCCTCCATACTGACCAACATAGACCCTCCATACTGTCCACCACCATACAGACCAACATAGACCCTCCATACCTCCATACAGACAACATAGACCCTCCATACAGACCAACATAGACCCTCCATACTGTCCACCACCATACAGACCAACATAGACCTCCATACTGACCACCACCATACAGACCAACATAGACCCTCCATACTGACCACCACCATACAGACCAACATAGACCCTCCATACTGACCACCACCATACAGACCAACATAGACCCTCCATACTGACCACCACCATACAGACTAACATAGACCCTCCATACTGACCACCACCATACAGACCAACATAGACCCTCCATACTGACCACCACCATACAGACCAACAGACCCTCCATACTGTCCACCACCATACAGACCAACATAGACCCTCCATACTGACCACCACCATACAGACCAACATAGACCCTCCATACTGACCACCACCATACAGACCAACATAGACCCTCCATACTGACCACCACCATACAGACCAACATAGACCCCATCTCCATACTGACCACACCATACAGACCAACATAGACCCTCCATACTGTCCACCACCATACAGACCAACATAGACCCTCCATACTGACCACCACCATACAGACCAACATAGACCCTCCATACTGTCAACCACCATACAGACCAACATAGACCCTCCATACTGATCACCACCATACAGACCAACATAGACCCTCCATACTGACCACCACCATACAGACCAACATAGACCCTCCATACTGTCCACCACCATACAGACCAACATAGACCCTCCATACTGACCACCACCATACAGACCAACATAGACCCTCCATACTGTCCACCACCATACAGTCCAACATAGACCCTCCATACTGACCACCACCATACAGACCAACATAGACCCTCCATACTGACCACCACCATACAGACCAACATAGACCCTCCATACTGACCACCACCATACAGACCAACATAGACCCTCCATACTGACCACCACCATACAGACCAACATAGACCCTCCATACTGACCACCACCATACAGACCAACATAGACCCTCCTCCATACAGACCAACATAGACCCTCCATACTGTCACCACCATACAGACCAACATAGACCTACTCATACTGTCCACCACCATACAGACCACATAGACCCTCCATACTGTCCACCACCATACAGACCAACATAGACCCTCCATACTGTCCACCACCATACAGACCAACATAGACCCTCCATACTGACCACCACCATACAGACCAATATAGACCCTCCATACTGACCACCACCATACAGACCAACATAGACCCTCCATACTGTCCACCACCATACAGACCAACATAGACCCTCCATACTGACCACCACCATACAGACCAACATAGACCCTCCATACTGTCCACCACCATACAGACCAACATAGACCCTCCATACTGTCCACCACCATACAGACCAACATAGACCCTCCATACTGTCCACCACCATACAGACCAACATAGACCCTCCATACTGACCACCACCATACAGACCAACATAGACCCTCCATACTGACCACCACCATACAGACCAACATAGACCCTCTATACTGACCACCACCATACAGACCAACATAGACCCTCCACACTGTCTGTATACTGACCACCACCATACAGACCAACATAGACCCTCCATACTGACCACCACCATACAGACCAACATAGACCCTCCATACTGACCACCACCATACAGACCAACATAGACCCTCCACACTGACCACCACCATACAGACCTACATAGAATTTCCCATGGAATGATTTCTGCTTCCATGGCCGAGGACCCTCGGAGAGTGCTGAACGCATTACCGAGGTAATCCTATCGGGCATGGAAGCATACATTCCATTCTCTTTCTCTCAGACTAATGCTAAAAAATCTTGGTTTACTCACGCCTGTTCTACTGCTGTCCGCAATAAGGAGGAAGCATTCAAACGGTACCGACGCCTTAAAACTCAAGACTCTCATTCTTCATATGTTTCTGCCCGGAATCAAGCCAAATCTGTTCTTCGACTTGCCAAACACTCTTTCATCAATAATAAATGCACTGAACTATCCAACTCTAGCTCTTCCCAAGCTTTCTGGCATCTAGCCAAAAACCTCTCCAACAATTTCTCTTCCTCGTCTTTCCCTCCCCTTTCCCACTCTGATGGCACAACCATCACTTCTTCCTCTGACAAAGCTAAATTCTTCGCTCAAACTTTTTGCTAGAAACTCCACCTTGGATGATTCCGGTGCTATTCCTCCCTCTCCGCCCTCCTCTCTCTTACTTATGCCTAATATCCTAATCTCTTCTAAAGATGTACTTTCTACCCTCTCTGGGCTTAACACTAATAAGGCGTACGGTCCGGACGGTGTTCCTCCTGTTGTTCTCAAAAACTGTGCTTCCGTGCTGACTCCCTGCCTAGGCAAACTCTTTCGTCTCTGTCTATCCTCTAACGTCTTCCCTTCATGCTGGAAGTTTGCTCACATTCAACCTGTCCCAAAGAAGGGTGACCGCTCTCAACCCTCCAACTATCGTCCAATTGCTCTTATCTCTTGTCTTTCTAAAGTTTTTGAAACTATTCTTGCTTCCAAATTTCTTAAGCATTTCTCTTCTCATAATCTGCTCTCAGATCGCCAGTATGGCTTCCTTAAGGGTCGCTCTACTGGTGATCTTCTTTCATATCTTACTAACTCTTGGTCATCCTCCTTTCAGGACTTCGGTGAGACTTTTTCTATTGCACTAGACATATCGAAAGCCTTCGATAGAGTCTGGCATAAATCTTTAATTTCTAAACTACCCTCCTTCGGTTTCTATCCCTCCATCTGTGCCTTTGTCTCTAATTCCTTTCCGGCCGTTCCATAGCCGCGGTTGTGGACGGCCATTGTTCACTTCCTCACTCTATAAACTCCGGTGTTCCTCAGGGCTCTGTCCTATCTCCTATTCTCTTTCTAATTTTATAAATGATCTCCTTAACTGTACCTTAATTCCCATCCATTCATACGCAGACGACTCAATCATGCCCTACTCCATTAGTTTTCCAGCACGCCCCAGCCAGCAATCCCTCAACGACAAACGTAATGAAGCCATAGAACTCTTAAATTCTGATCTAAATACTATTTCCAATTGGGCAAGAGAAAACCTTGTTAACCTTAATGCTTCCTAAACCCCATTTCTCCATCTATCTACCCGTCTGGATCTCCCAGTGGACTATACTATATTCCTAAACAATACAAAAATCAACCCTCCATCTTCTCTCAAGATTATTGGTGTGTCTTTTTCTTTGCTCTCATTTGGAAGGACCATATTACCAGTCTGCTAAGGCAGCATCCCAGAAGCTGGGTGTGCTCAACCGCCTTAGGGGGTTCTTTTCCCCTGCACAGCTTCTTGCTCTGTACAGGGGCATAGTGCGCCCTTGTATTGAGTATTGTTCACATGTGTGGGGAAGTTCCCTTCACACTGCTCTCCTAGACAAAGTTGAAAGGAAGGCCTTTCGTATCATTAACTCCCCTCCACTCACCAACTCAATCTCTCTCTCTCCGCCGCAATGTTGCATCTCTCTCGCTATTCTATCGCTACTATAATAATCAGTGTTCCTCAGAGCTATCCCAGTGCATACCACCTCTTTACGTAGGGCACGTGGTACCCGTCTTGCAACTCAATCCCCACCCTACTCTCTGCATCTCACCAACCCGAGAGTGAAACGTTACTCTCAAACTTCTTCTACTCAACAGCTGAGCTCTGGAACTCTCTCCCAGAATCAGTCTTTCCTCTTTCCTATGACTTAAATTGCTTCAAACTCCGTGTGTCCAGGCATTTTGGCTCGAAGTCCTTGATTTTGGCCCTGTCACTGTTTCAACTATGGGGGAGGCACTCGCTATAGGCAGTTATGCCTTTTGCCTCCCTCAATCACATAGAAAAAAAAAAAAAAAAAAAAAAAAATACTAACCAAGCTAGACCCTCCATACTGGCCACCACCATACAGACCAACATAGACCCTCCATACTGACCACCACCATACAGACCAACATAGACCTCCACACTGACCACCACCATACAGACCAACATAGACCCTCCATTACTGTCCACCACCATACAGACCAACATAGGAACCTCCATACTGTCCACCACCATACAGACCAACATAGACCCTCCATACTGTCCACCACCATACAGACCAACATAGACCCTCCATACAGACCAACATAGTCCCTCCATACTGTCCCCCACCATACAGACCAACACATAGACCCTCCATTCTGACCAACATAGACCCTCCATACTGTCCACCACCATACAGACCAACATAGACCCTACAGACCAACATAGACCCTCCATACAGACCAATATAGACCCTCCATACTGACCACCACCATACAGACCAACATAGACCCTCCATACTGTCCACCACCATACAGACCAACATAGACCCTCCATACTGACCACCACCATACAGACCAACATAGACCCCATACTGCCACCACCATACAGACCAACATAGACCCTCCATACTGACCACCACCATACAGACCAACATAGACCCTCCATACTGACCACCACCATACAGACCAACATAGACCCTCCATACTGACCACCACCATACAGACCAACATAGACCCTCCATACTGACCACCACCTACAGACCAACATAGACCCTCCATACTGACCACCACCATACAGACCAACATAGACCCTCCATACTGACACCACCATACAGACCAACATAGACCATCCATACTGACCACCACCATAAGACCAACATAGACCCTCCATACTGTCCACCACCATACAGACCAACATAGACCCTCCATACTGACCACCACCAATACAGACCAACATAGACCCTCCATACTGACACCACCATACAGACCAACATAGACCCTCCATACTGACCACCACATACAGGACCAACATAGACCCTCCATACTGACCACCACCATACAGACCAAACATAGACCCTCCATACTGACCACCACCATACAGACCAACATAGACCGTCCATACTGACCACCACCATACAGACCAACATAGATCCTCCATACTGACCACCACCATACAGACCAACATAAACCCTCCATACTGACCACCACCCTACAGACCAACATAGACCCTCCATACTGACAACCACCATACAGACAATAATAGACTCTCCATCTTGACCACCACCATACAGACCAACATAGACCCTCCATGCTGCGCACCACCATACAGACCAACATAGACCCTCCATACTGACCACCACCATACAGACCAACATAGGACCCTCCATACTGACCACCACCATACAGACCAACATAGACCCTCCATACTGACCACCACCATACAGACCAACATAGACCCTCCATACTGACCACCACCATACAGACCAACATAGACCCTCCATACTGACCACCACCATACAGACCAACATAGACCCTCCATACTGACCACCACCATACAGACCAACATAGACCCTCCATACTGACCACCACCATACAGACCAACATAGACCCTCCATACTGACCACCACCATACAGACCAACATAGACCCTCCATACTGACCACCCACCATACAGACCAACATAGACCCTCCATACTGACCACCACCATACAGACCAACATAGACCCTCCATACTGACCACCACCATACAGACCAACATAGACCCCTCCATACTGACCACCACCATACAGACCAACATAGACCCTCCATACTGACCACCACCATACAGACCAACATAGACCCTACATGACCACCACCATACAGACCAACATAGACCCTCCATACTGACCACCACCATACAGACCAACATAGACCCTCCATACTGACCACCACCATACAGACCAACATAGACCCTCCATACTGACCACCACCATACAGACGAACATAGACCCTCCATACTGACCACCACCATACAGACCAACATAGACCCTCCATACTGACCACCACCATACAGACCAACATAGACCCTCCATCCTGTCCACCACCATACAGACCAACATAGACCCTCCATACTGACCACCACCATACAGACCAACATAGACCCTCCATACTGACCACCACCATACAGACCAACATAGACCCTCCATACTGACCACCACCATACAGACCAACATAGACCCTCCATACTGACCACCACCATACAGCCCAACATAGACCCTCCATACTGTCCACCACCATACAGACCAACATAGACCCTCCATACTGACCACCACCATACAGACCAACATAGACCCTCCATACTGACCACCACCATACAGACCAACATAGACCCTCCATAGACCTCCATACTGTCCCACCACCATACAGGACCAACATAGACCCTCCATACTGACCCACCACCATACAGACCAACATAGACCCTCCATACACCACCATACAGACCAACATAGGACCTCCATACTGACCACCACCATACAGACCAACATAGACCCTCCATACTGACCACCACCATACAGACCAACATAGACCCTCCATACTGGACCACCACCATACAGACCACATAGACCCTCCATACTGACCACCACCATACAGACCAACATAGACCCTCCATAAACTGTCCACCACCATACAGACCAACATAGACCACCCATACAGACCAACATAGACCCTCCATACTGTCCACCACCATACAGACCAACATAGACCCTCCATACTGACCACCACCATACAGACCAACATAGACCCTCCATACTGACCACACCATACAGACCAACATAGACCCTCCATACTGACCACCACCATACAGACCAACATAGAACCCTCCATACTGACCACCACCATACAGACCAACATAGACCCTCCATACTGTCCACCACCATACAGACCAACATAGACCCTCCATACTGACCACCACCATACAGACCAACATAGACCCTCCATACTGTCCACCACCATACAGACCAACATAGACCCTCCATACTGACCACCACCATACAGACCAACATAGACCCTCCATACTGACCACCACCATACAGACCAAACATAGACCCTCCATACTGACCACCACCATACAGACCAACATAGACCCTCCATACTGACCACCACCATACAGACCACATAGACCCTCCATACTGACCACCACCATACAGACCAACATAGACCCTCCATACTGACCACCACCATACAGACCAACATAGACCCTCCATACTGACCACCACCATACAGACCAACATAGACCCTCCATAATGACCACACCATACAGACCAACATTGACCCTCCATACTGACCACCACCATATAGACCAACATAGACCCTCCATACTGCCCACCACCATACAGACCAACATAGACCCTCCATACTGACCACCACCATACAGACCAACATAGACCCTCCATACTGTCCACCACCATACAGACCAACATAGACCCTCCATACTGACCACCACCATACAGACCAACATAGACCCTCCATACTGACCACCACCATACAGACCAACATAGACCCTCCATACTGACCACCACCATACAGACCAACATAGACCCTCCATACTGACCACCACCATACAGACCAACATAGACCCTCCATACTGACCACCACCATACAGACCAACATAGGACCCTCCATACTGACCACCACACATACAGACCAACATAGACCCTCCATTACTGACACCACCATACAGACAAACATAGACCCTCCATACTGACCACCACCATACAGACCAACATAGACCCTCCATACTGACCACCACCATACAGACCAACATAGACCCTCCATACTGACTACCACCATACAGACCAACATAGACCCTCCATACTGACCACCACCATACAGACCAACATAGACCCTCCCTACTGGCCACCACCATACAGACCAACACAGACCCTCCAAACTGACCACCACCCTACAGACCAACATAGACCCACATTACAGACCAACAAAGTCCCTCCATACTGTCCACCACCATACAGACCAACATAGACCCTCCATACTGACCACCACCATACAGACCAACATAGACCCTCCATACTGACCACCACATACAGACCAACATAGACCCTCCGTACTGACCACCACCATACAGACCAACATAGACCCTCCATACTGACCACCACCATACAGACCAACATAGACCCTCCATACTGACCACCATACAGACCAACATAGACCCTCCATACTGACCACCACCATACAGACCAACATAGACCCTCCATACTGACCACCACCATACAGACCAACATAGACCCTCCATACTGACCACCACCATACAGACCAACATAGACCCTCCATACTGACCACCACCATACAGACCAACATAGACCCTCCATACTGACCACCACCATACAGACCAACATAGACCCTCCATACTGACCACCACCATACAGACCAACATAGACCCTCCATACTGACACCACCATACAGACCAACATAGACCCTCCATACTGACCACCACCATACAGACCAACATAGACCCTCCATACTGACCACCACCATACAGACCAACATAGACCCTCCATACTGTCCACCATACAGACCAACATAGACCCTCCATACTGACCACCACCATACAGACCAACATAGACCCTCCATACTGACCACCACCATACAGACCAACATAGACCCTCCATACTGACCACCACCATACAGACCAACATAGACCCTCCATACTGAACCAACACCATACAGGCCAACATAGACCCTCCATACTGACCACCACCATACAGACCAACATAGACATTCCATACTGACCACCACCATACAGACCAACATAGACCCTCCATACTGACCACCACCATACAGACCAACATAGACCCTCCATACTGACCACCACCATACAGACCAACATAGACCCTCCATACTGACCCACCACCATACAGACCAACATAGACCCTCCATACTGTCCACCACCATACAGACCAAACATAGGACCCTCCATACTGACCACCACCATACAGACCAACATAGACCCTCCATACTGACCACCACCATACAGACCAACATAGACCCTCCATACTGACCACCACCATACAGACCAACATTGAGCCTCCATACTGAGCACCACCATACCGGCCAACATAGACCCTGCATACGGACCACCACCATAAAGACCAACATAGACCCTCCATACTGACAAACACCATACAGTCCAACATAGAACCTCCATACTGACCACCACCATACAGACAACATACACCCTCCATACTGACCACCACCATACAGACCAACATAGCCCCTCCATACTGACCACCACCATACAGACCAACATAGACCCTCCATACTGACCACCACCATACAGACCAACATAGACCCTCCATACTGACCACCACCATACAGACCAACATAGACCCTCCATACTGTCCACCACCATACAGACCAACATAGACCCTCCATACTGACCACCACCATACAGACCAACATAGACCCTCCATACTGACTACCACCATACAGACCAACATAGACCCTCCATACTGACCACCACCATACAGACCAACATAGACCCTCCATACTGACCACCACCATACAGACCAACATAGACCCTCCATACTGACCACCACCATACAGACCAACATAGACCCTCCATACTGACCACCACCATACAGACCAACATAGACCCTCCATACTGCCACCACCATACAGCCCAACATAGACCCTCCATACTGACCACCACCATACAGACCAACATAGACCCTCCATACTGTCCACCACCATACAGACCAACATAGCCCCTCTATACTGCCACCACCATACAGACCAACATAGACCCTCCATACTGACCACCACCATACAGACCAACATAGACCCTCCATACTGACCACCATACAGACCAACATAGACCCTCCATACTGACCACCACCATACAGACCAACATAGACCCTCCATACTGACCACCACCATACAGACCAACATAGACCCTCCATACTGACCACCACCATACAGACCAACATAGACCCTCCATACTGACCACCACCATACAGACCAACATAGACCCTCCATACTGACCACCACCATACAGACCAACATAGACCCTCCATACTGACCACCACCATACAGACCCACATAGACCCTCCATACTGACCACCACCATACAGGCCAACATAGACCCTCCATACTGGCCACCACCATACAGACCAACATAGACCCTCCATACTGGCCACCACCATACAGACCAACATAGACCCTCCATACTGACCACCACCATACAGACCAACATAGACCCTCCATACTGACCACCACCATACAGACCAACATAGACCCTCCATACTGACCACCACCATACAGACCAACATAGACCCTCCATACTGACCACCACCATACAGACCAACATAGACCCTCCATACTGACCACCACCATACAGACCAACATAGACCCTCCATACTGACCACCACCATACAGACCAACATAGACCCTCCATACTGACCACCACCATACAGACCAACATAGACCCTCCATACTGTCCACCACCATACAGACCAACATAGACCCTCCATACTGACCACCACCATACAGACCAACATAGACCCTCCATACTGACCAACATAGACCCTCCACCACCACCATACAGACCAACATAGACCCTCCATACTGTCCACCACCATACAGACCAACATAGACCCTCCATACTGACCACCACCATACAGACCAACATAGACCCTCCATACTGACTACCACCATACAGACCAACATAGACCCTCCATACTGTCCACCACCATACAGACCAACATAGACCTTCCATACTGTCCACCACCATACAGACCAACATAGACCCTCCATACTGTCCACCACCATACAGACCAACATAGACCCTCCATACTGACCACCACCATACAGACCAACATAGACCCTCCATACTGTCCACCACCATACAGACCAACATAGACCCTCCATACTGTCCACCACCATACAGACCAACATAGACCCTCCATACTGTCCACCACCATACAGACCAACATAGACCCTCCATACTGACCACCACCATACAGACCAACATAGACCCTCCATACTGACCACCACCATACAGACCAACATAGACCCTCCATACTGTCCACCACCATACAGACCAACATAGACCCTCCATACTGTCCACCACCATACAGACCAACATAGACCCTCCATACTGTCCACCACCATACAGACCAACATAGACCCTCCATACTGACCACCACCATACAGACCAACATAGACCCTCCATACTGTCCACCACCATACAGACCAACATAGACCCTCCATACTGTCCACCACCATACAGACCAACATAGACCCTCCATACTGTCCACCACCATACAGACCAACATAGACCCTCCATACTGACCACCACCATACAGACCAACATAGACCCTCCATACTGACCACCACCATACAGACCAACATAGACCCTCCATACTGTCCACCACCATACAGACCAACATAGACCCTCCATACTGTCCACCACCATACAGACCAACATAGACCCTCCATACTGTCCACCACCATACAGACCAACATAGACCCTCCATACTGACCACCACCATACAGACCAACATTAGACCTCCATACTGACCACCACCATACAGACCAACATAGTACCTCCATACTGTCCACCACCATACAGACCAACATAGACCCTCCATACTGTCCACCACCATACAGACCAACATAGACCCTCCATACTGACCACCACCATACAGGACCAACATAGACCTCCATACTGACCACCACCATACAGACCAACATAGACCTTCCTACTGTCCACCACCATACAGACCAACATAGACCCTCCATACTGTCCACCACCATACAGACCAACATAGACCCTCCATACTGTCCACCACCATACAGACCAACATAGACCTTCCATACTGACCACCACCATACAGACCAACATAGACCTCCATACTGACCACCACCATACAGACCAACATAGACCCTCCATACTGTCCACCACCATACAGACCAAAATAGACCCTCCATACTATCCACCACCATACAGACCAACATAGACCCTCCATACTGACCACCACCATACAGACCAACATAGACCTTCCATACTGTCTGTATACTGACCACCACCATACAGACCAACATAGACCTCCATACTGTCCACCACCATACAGACCAAAATAGACCCTCCATACTATCCACCACCATACAGACCAACATAGACCCTCCATACTGACCACCACCATACAGACCAACATAGACCTTCCATACTGACCACCACCATACACCAACATAGACCTTCCATACTGACCACCACCATACAGACCAACATAGACCCTGCATACTGTCTTATACTGACCACCACCATACAGCCCAACATAGACCCTCCATACTTTCCACCACCATACAGACCAAAATAGACCCTCCATACTATCCACCACCATACAGACCAACATAGACCTTCCATACTGTCTGTATACTGACCACCACCATACAGACCAACATAGACCTTCCATACTGTCTGTATACTGACCACCACCATACAGACCAACATAGACCTTCCATACTGTCTGTATACTGACCACCACCATCCAACATAGACCTTCCATACTGTCTGTATACTGACCACCACCATACAGACCAACATATATAATACACTACAGACCCTCCTTACTACCTTCATAGTTCTTCTTTGCTATGGAGTTTGTGACAATATAGAGGGTATATTCTCGTCGTGTCGGTATAGCCATCCCCTCATCAAAAAAACTGACATTTGGCGTGGACTCGATCAGAGGTCTATTTGCAGTGGTGGGCGCGCTCCGGTGGGACCGGTAATGCGGCATCGCTCCGCGCTCCTCAGACATAAGGTAATGCGGCAGCGCTCACGCGCTCCTTTGGTCAGCCGACCCGATGCGCTTCCTGCTCTGCGCTCCCCAAAATAGGTATATAATAAAAAAAAGTAAAAAACAGCTTCTAGAAGTTATTTAATTATTTACCTAAATTAATACAATCCTTTGTCTTTCACTTCATTAAATTCAAAAAACCTCAAGTCGGTGTCTTTCTGAAGTTTAAGTTTCTCACTTTCTCAGTTTCTGTAATTCTTTATGTCATATCAATGATATGAATGATATGATTGATATCATTGTGACATTGTGACTGTCCATTGATATCTATGATATGACATAAAGAATTA
Source organism: Paralithodes platypus (assembly GCA_032716605.1). NCBI lineage: Eukaryota > Metazoa > Arthropoda > Malacostraca > Decapoda > Lithodidae > Paralithodes > Paralithodes platypus. The sequence goes on along the minus strand of CM064503.1, from coordinate 24,118,612 downwards.
CAGAAACTGTCCAAACTGAGAAACTTAATCAGTTAAACTTATCAAGCTAACAAGCCTAACAATACAATAACAACGTCAACATGATTAGTTGATTACATGATTAAACGATTAATAATTTAATATCATATGATATGGATTGATATATGATATCATTAATAATTTATTAAAATAGGCCCCTTCGCGCCAGAAGGAGCGCAAAATTCAAGCTGCGCTCCCCGCCTGCACTCCGAGTTCAGATTTTAGCCGCTCCTCGCTCCTCTATATTGGTAGTGCGCACCGGATCGCAGAGCGCAGAGCGCCAAATCGGCGCACCCACGCCCACCACTGTCTATTTGGTCTGCAGTCCACCATGCTATCCACTGTACTACATGTAATAATACATATCCATATGTTATTAATTGACTTATATAGACAAATCAGCTGATCTGTATTTTTGTAGATTTAGGCCTACTATATATGAAAGTAAACTCATGAATGACTGTTTACGTATTTTAAGTACAATACAAGTATGGTACACTTTAGCTCAGCGCTCACGCGTTCCTTTGGTTAGCCGACCCGATGCGCTTCCTGCTCTGCGCTCCCAAAAATAGGTATATAATAAAAAAAAGTAAAAAACAGCTTCTAGAAGTTATTTAATTATTTACCTAAATTAATCCTATAGGTTTGACTCCTGTAAGGAGATAAAGAAAACCTAATATTTAGTAGTGGCCCCGTAATCATTGACGAACATGCCTATTACATAAGGCATCCTCTTCAAACACTAATCCGCCGTAGTTTGAATCTACCGCGCAGAGCATTTAAAACTGAGGAGCCTTCATCATGAGGTGCAACGCGACCTCACTCATGGCTTCAGTCATTATGAATTGGGTTCTCACTACGAAAAAACTTCGTAAAAAATAAAAACAAAAAGAAAATAAGAATAACTATCTAATAAGCTTTCCATCATATCGTGGATGTACTTGTGTGGATCTTTGACCAGACGCTACTGCAGGCGTCATTCTTCCTTCACTGACATATCAAGTAAACCAAAACCCGGATACCTCTACGAATGGGAAGGGGATGGTCGGGAGGGCCCCAGTCGTCAATGATTACGGGGCCACTACTAAATATTAGGTTTTCTTTATCTCCTTACAGGAGTCAAACCTATAATTTATTAGTGGCCCCTCCATCATTGACGAACATGCCTGATTTCTAAGACTGGAGGGGGACATTCGTAATCATATCATAACTCTAGAAAAGCAGATAATCAAACAACCACATAGTATTCTTACTCTTGTAAAAAAGAGATATTCGGGTGCATAAACTTTATACAGCCTAAATCTTCAAAAAGGGGTACAAGCAGGAGCGTGCTTCAAAGAAGCCTGCTTGAAAAAGGGTTAACTCTGAGACTCTGTGCACAGATCTGCTAGTTAAGAAGGCACCCCACTTAAATTAAAGTAAGTGGTGAAAACTAAAAACTTCTAAGTTTACATGTGCACATATAAACCCCATTAACTAGTGGATATATTCCTAAAAATATAACCAAACATAAATGAATTCTTGTACATTCATAGAAGTACTGAACTCGTGTACTTATGGAGAAGTAATTACTTCAAAAGTAAAAGTCGTAGTTGCAACTACCGAGATTTCTCAAAAATCTATTGCTTCACAGCCAAAGCTACTTACAACAAGAATTGTTGTAACACTACTATTGGCCTTTAGCACAATTTCCTGCAATAAATACTACAGAGAAATTTTATAAAACAATGCCTACAAACAGTATCCCAGCTCGTATGTTCCGAACACATACTCCGGAGGGGTCTAGGGTGTCCTATGTCACACTGACTGCATCCTCCCCCCCCTTTTTCTTGAAATTAAACAAAACGTGACTAAAAGGGCCACCTAGACCCTCTGCCGTAAGCTATACATGGCAAGGAAGGTTTGTCCAGAGCTACTGAAAGGTATCGCTTCAAAAAACTCCTGATTAGAGGCCCACAACTGTGTGGACTTAATAACTTCCACCGAAAGATTATTAAGGAAACGTAAAGAGGCTGTCCCCTTGCGTAAATCGTGGGTCTTACCCACAACGCCGGGATTCTTCTCTTTAAAGTCCTTGACCAAGAGAGAAGCCAGTGTACGCTCCATCAAGCGTTTACCCGGACTTGCGACCCATAAAGCACCCTGGTGATTTAGAGGTGCCACTCTTAAATATTTGGTTAGAGCTTGCACTGGGCAAAAAAGATGGTGCACCTTTCCCCTGTTTAACGCCGGCACCGTGAACTCTGAAAACACGTGTTCACTGTGCTCATTCTTGGCTAAGAATCCTGGGGAAGGTGCAATGTGAATACACTCATGAAGCCTATCAAACCTGAGGCAAATAGGTGTGTTGCTCATCGCCGCCAGCTCAGATACTCTGTTCCCGGTAGCCAAAGCCATAAGGAATACTGCCCTTTTGTAAAATCTGCAGTCTTTGGTACATACGGGAACGAGAATAACTACGATGCTTTGTCCAGAGACCATGTAGGCCTGAGCTGACGGGGAGGTGGGCAGAGTTTAAAACCTGCCCTCATAAATCACTTTCAGATAAATGTTTCTGCATGAACAGATACATTAAATAATTAACAACCAACGCCACCGAGGGCACAGTTTGGTTTGTTCTAAGAATCCAAGACATAAAAGCTTGCCAATGCGATTGAAAACTGTCGCTTTGTAGACTGGGTATATTGATTCGTGAATATCTTGGTCACTTCGCTACCATATGGTGCTAGCCACTTGGCCTCCTGAATGTCCATAATGAACAAGTCCGCGAGGTTTCTAGGTTGCCAATTGTGTTCTAAGTGGAACAACCCGACCGGGAGTGACACTGGGTGCGGGCACCACGTGTACAAATGCTGGTACCAAACTGCACCGGCCACAGGGGCGCGATTAGCGAGACTACGCCTCGCTAATCCTGTAGTTTGTTGACTACGTGGCACATTAGAGACGCGTCTGGCGGCGGAAAATAGATAAATGGAACTCAACCTGTTTTCGTCCGTCATCAGAGCGTCAGGTCCGCCCGCCGGCGTTATCGTCCGGCGGGTGAGGTACAGTGGGAGTTTGCAAGTCTTCTCAGACGCAAACAAATCCACTTGTGGATGGTAATGCTCCGCACACGCAAGAGCGCCCATTCCACTGAAGTGCTTTGTCTCTGAGACAGAGCGTCTGCCCAGACGTTTGCAACGCCTGGGAGATGAGATGCGTGAAGATGAATGTTCAGCCTGTTGGCTAGTATAAAAATCTTTTCTGACACGTTTAGCCACTTCCGAGATCTTATTGACCCTTGTTTCTGAATACAGTGAACCACATTCAGATTGTCCATTCTGAAGGCCACCGACTAGCCCCGTAAAGCAGAGCCGTGAGCCTGAAGGGACAGATAAGGGGACTAGTAAGTCTTTGACATTGATGTGGAAGATTTCTAAATGGGACCAAAACCTTTGACCCTGATGCCCGAGGTTTGACTAAAAGCCCCAACCTATCGTGCCTGACGCATCCATGTCCACCCATACCGACGGCGGAGGAGAGGTTCATGACATGACTGCGTGCAACCTTTCTCTCGTCGCCCAAACCGCTAGTAAGTTGTGTAATAACGTTGGGATAGGCCATACTATCCCCGCCGGTAATAGTGGGAAAAAATGTGTTGCCCTCCAAGATTAAACGTTAGACTTTCAACCGGCCCAACTTCACAGTTAGCTGAACCCCGTTGAGAGAACCGACTAGAGATTCCCAAAGTTTCTGTGTCGTATTCAGACTGTGGAGAAACATAAACAGTTTTGCGAAATCTGTTTCGAGTGCCCACACTCTGACTCAGAGTGAGAGAAGCTGTGTCCTCGACCAGCCCTATCCCCTGAAATACTCGTGGGGGAACAAGGGTTTGACTTTTACTAAGTTGACCTTGAATCCTAGAGATATGAGATGGTTTAACGTAACGTAGACATGACTGATGCGTAACTTTTCTGTTTCTGCCACCACCAGTTAGTCGCCCAGATACCACCAGACCCTGATCCCTTGTTCTAACAAGGGCATCAGGGCTTGCGGGTACCTTGCTTGAATGCTTGTGCCAAATTGAAAACAGTCTTCCAAACTGCTGGTGAAATCAAAGAAGGAATTAGAACTGGAGACAGAACTACTTGGCTTGCAATACGGTCAAGAAGTTTCTTCACTAAGAACATCCTCAGATCCTGCCTTGCTCGAACTGCCTCTAATAAGGCCGTCCGAATATCTCCTAAAGACTTGGATGGAAGTCTGGAGAAGCAAGCGTCGGGAAAGTTCAATGGCTTTCCTGACTTCCGCGGCTTCTATTGCCTGAGAAGAGCATAACAGAGACTTTGTTACTTGCTGGGAACCATATATTGCGAAAACAGTTTAAATGCTTTTCCTCTTAACCTAAACTCGCGGTCTAGGTAAGCTGGGGAAGGCGTGCTAATGGCAGCCAAGCAGAGGGGACTCCGCCGGCACCAAAAACCGGAAGAGAAAACCAAGAATGGCGTTCTGGAGGGATTTGGTGGTAAGAATAAGTCATGGTTATAAGAACCTGGGATGTTCTTAATATGAACATCCAAAACATTTCCGTAACATTGCTACCCCTGACTCATCAGGCCCGTAAAAAGAGGCATAGCTCCTGTTTTTTGACTGGCGCCTTGTCTAAAGGAGGGGGAGATATGTCTGATATGACTCGCACAGTGGAAGTAGTGAGAGCTGCTGTGCCTGGCACATTGGAAATTGGGTCTGACACAAGCGGATGGCTAGGTATTTTAGCTAAAGCAAAGGATGTAGCCAGAGGTCGCACATTCGTCGACATCGCGGGATCTCCCGTATCAGGAGTTTCCGGCGTAGGGCCAAAGAACCTATTAAGTGCATTCAATAGTAGTCCATCAATCTCTTCCGCCGGTACATACCTAGCCGATGACGAACTCCGTGGAGATTCGACAGTACCCTGAGAGTCGCCTAGAAGGTGACTGGACTCTTCAACCTCCATCTCTGAGACCAGAGATCGTTGTTCTTCATCCGTTAAGTCTGGCTTATCATGGGAAGATCCCGCCGAAGCCGGGACCTCCACATGTTGCCATGTTAAAACTGGGGTAGAAGATGGTACATCGGCATCCCGTGGACGTCAGCACTAGTTGAGTCACAAAGGGATGTGTTCTGTCCTGCCAGGACTGTGAGTATCGCCATACACCTTGGCTGTGGCTGTCCCTCGCTTGCGAGCTCGGTATACTCTCTGAAAGAGAGCCCTGTAAAGGTTTATGATAATTAAAAGCTCCCATAGCTCATTAACACATTGAAAGCAGAGCTGGTGAGCAAAATCATAAAGTATACTAATTAATTTAATTTATATTAATTGTATTAAAATAAATTACTATAAATAAACACAATATTATCCTAATATAATCATAGAAAATATATATGGTTATTATTATTCAGTGATTAAATTATTTCATTAACAAATAAAAATAATATAGGGATACCTGATCTTAACGGTGTTGAACATACAGCAATGAGAGGTTCAAGTGCCAACATGACAGAGACTGGGGGAAAACTACCCCGCCCCCGGGAACTACCTGGTCACCTGGTGCAACACCGGTACTCCGCCCTGGAAAGAGAATTTTCCGGGGATTAATGCTCATAGGGTTACACCCAAAAAATGGTACAAAATATGTGTCACAAGACCGCCGGTCAACGAACCGTAGCACTCCACCACTACTTTTCGTTTTCCTTTAGTTTCATATTAAAGATTTCAGGATATATTTACCTGTCCAGAAGATTTTAAGCATATCTTCTGAATCCTCATAAAGATGAAGTATATCTTTATTAAAGATGAAATCTTTCAAGTATCCCTTTACACTTGAAACATTAGTAAGATTCCGGCATCTTTTTATCCCATAAAAAGTCTAAGCCTATCCTAATCTCTAATCCGGCTTCTCCCAGAAGCCCTCATAGATCGCCGTCTTGAAGGCCGTGATACCCTATTGTATCAATCAATTGTTTGGCAAATGATCGCGAATTGCGAATCAGTTAATATAACCACCCGAAGGTATAACCGCCGGGTTTTATATGCAATGTCAAACCAATTGTACCTGCCCCAGACCTTTTTTGTAAAAAGGTCGCCGGGAGAGAAAGACTAAACAAACAAACAACATTGTTTCAATTGTTTATTAAGGATTTCAGCATATCTTTTACCTGTTCGAAAGAATTAAGCATAACTTCTGAATCCTCATAAAGATGAAACATATCTTTATTAAAGATGAAGTCTTTCAAGTATCCCTTTACACTTGAAACACTAGTAAGATTCAGGCATCTTTTTATCCCATAAAAAGTCTAAGCCTATCGTAATCTCTAATCCGGCTTCTGCCAGAAGCCCTCATAGATCGCCGTCTTGAAGGCCGTGATACCCTATTGTATCAATCAATTGTTTGGCAAATTATCGCGAATCGCAAATCCGTTAATATAACCACCCGAAGGTACAACCGCCGGGTTTTATATGCAATGTCAAACCAATTATACCTGCCCCAGACCTCTTTGTAAAAAGGTCGCCGGGAGGGAAAGACCAAACAAAATAACTGTGTGGAGCCCCCCTCGCCGGGAATAACACAGGAAGCCTGATCCCAGGCTTGACCACAGAAAACGCAGTTTCTGATGAGCCCTCAAGCGACCAAACTCGTCGGGGTAACTTACCTATTTTAGCCATCCTGACTAAAACTCGGTAAACAAAAACGGTGTTCTCGGAGCAACGAGAAAAAACGCCGGAAAGGTAACCCACACCAAACGAGACATAACAGGAGGGCGTAATGCATAAAGCAATGAATAACACAGGAAGCCTGATCCCAGGCTCGACCACAGAAAACGCAGTTTCTGATGAGCCCTCAAGCGACCAAACTCGTCGGGGTAACTTACCTATTTTAGCCATCCTGACTAAAACTCGGTAAACAAAAACGGTGTTCTCGGAGCAACGAGAAAAACGCCGGAAAGGTAACCCCCACCAAACGAGACATTTTAACACATTTTATACAAAGGGTGTGCGCAAAATTAGGGATACCTGAACAGGAGGGCGTAATGCATAAAGCAAAAACCGGGGCAAAGGTAGCCATGACAGAGACTGGAGGGAAACTTACTCCAGGTTCTGCATAGACCCGCCGGGCCCCAGCTCTGGAAAAATAAAATTTCCAGGAATTAATGCTCATAAGGTTAACCCACTCATGTTCGCACACAGGTGTTAAATAACCCGCCGGGTAACGAGACGTAATACTCAACGACCACAGCTCGCTACGCGGTGGGGTTTCCTAAGTAAAGGATTTCAGAATATCTTAATTTGTCCAAAAGATTTATGAATACCCTCTGACATAATAGATAAAGACCATCATGGCGTTTATAAGTGATTAAGTCTTTCCGGTGGTGTTTGTTTCCAGATTAAATTTTGGAGAAAAAAAAACTAAAAAAGACGCCGGCCCCCGAATTATCTCGTAGATCAAAAACTGGGAAGCCTGACAAATATACGAGATCTAACTTCTGCCGAAGTATCTTTTTAGATCGCCGTATGTTGAAGGCGGCGATACAAAACGTATCCCTCAAATGTCTGGTTAGCTAACTGAATTGTAAATTCGTTATTCTCATCCGTGCAAGAAGCACCCGCCGGGTGTGAATAATAGTTTAAAAAACGTTAACCCCAATTGTGCCCTAAAGCGCCGTATGTTGAAGGAGGCGATACACAATGCATCCCTCAATTGTCTGGTCAACTAAACTGAATTTTGCAAATTCGGTCATCCCACCCTTCCAGGTTGCACCCACCGGGTGATTTAAAGTTTAAAAGTTAACCCCAATTGTTCCTCTCCCCACTTCTTTGAAACAGATCGCCGGGGAGGAAATACAACTACAGCATAGTTTTATATTGGCTTTGCAAAACCGAAAAAGCTACAAACAACACGTGTCCGTATGAACACTGTTAGATGGGTACAGCCAACCCGCCGGGAATCAGAAGGAGCCTGAAACAGGCACCCCAGAGACGCAGACCTGGGGAGCCACAGACACCCACTCGCCGGGGAAACAAGCCTGTTTTAAACCACGTGTGGCCAAAACTTGGCAACCAGCCGGGGTTATCAAGGTGAAACCGAGAAAAACCCACCGGAAAAAACCCACCCCGTCCAGATACCATCTGAACGCAACACCGGACCGAGGCGTAGCTAAAACACAACTAACGCCGGGCCCAACATAGTCCGTGGAATTAGCCAATACACAACTAACCCAGGACACATAAATAGTCCGTGGAATTAGCCAATACACAACTAAACCAGGATACACATGACACAGTAGTACATATTTAGAAAATAAATCAATAACACTTGTATATGTGATAAAGCTACGAGAGGCTGGCTAGGCCTAGGCAGACGGATAACAGTAACATGTCGGAATATAAACAAAAAGCACTGAATTATATCACAACAGGAACCACCGCCAACACACCACTGTAGCAAACACTTCCGGCAAAGGGAAGAACTGACTCGGGACCCAGAAAAAACTTCACTAAGTGAAGAAAAATACACTGGGAACGACAGCAAAAATACGCTACCTCATCAGAAAGATAAAAGGAAGCAATAATGTGTAATGAAAGCCGCCTGCAACACAAAGCTAGCTAACTGTGAAAAAGTTCACCTGTCCACAACAGGACCACGAGGGTACATCCGAAATAGATGCCCCAAACACACGACCCAAAATACACTGCACTGCGGGCAACCAGCCCAGGACACTCCTGCTACGCATATCCTAACCTTACTCGATACATCCCGGAGTAAACAAATGAGAAAAAACTCACTAGGGACGCAACAAATGCGGAACCCGCGGAGCGTGGGGAGACATGTCCGGGCAGGCTGAGCGCAGAGCAGAGAAGGAAGAATGACACCTGCAGTAGCGTCTGGTCAAAGATCCACACAAGTAACATCCACGATATGATGGAAAGCTTATTAGATAGTTATTCTTATTTTCTTTTTGTTTTTATTTTTTACGAAGTTTTTTCGTAGTGAGAACCCAATTCATAATGACTGAAGCCATGAGTGAGGTCGCGTGCGCTCATGATGAAGGCTCCTCAGTTTTTAAATGCTCTGCGCGGTAGATTCAAACTGCGGCGGATTAGTGTTTGAAGAGGATGCCTTATGTAATAGGCATGTTCGTCAATGATGGAGGGGCCACTAATAAATAATCCTTTGTCTTTCACTTCATTAAATTCAAAAAATTCAAAAAATTCAAAAAACCTCAAGTCATGGTGTCTTTCTGAAGTTTAAGTTTCTCACTTTCTCAGTTTCTGTAATTCTTTATGTCATATCAATGATATGAATGATATGATTGATATCATTGTGACATTGTGACTGTCCATTGATATCTATGATATGACAAAGAATTACAGAAACTGTCCAAACTGAGAAACTTAAACAGTTAAACTTAAGCTAACAAGCCTAACAATACAATAACAACGTCAACATGATTAGTTGATTACATGATTAAACGATTAATAATTTAATATCATATGATATGATTGATATGATGATATCATTAATAATTTATTAAAATACAGTATAATCCCTTATATCCGAAAATCACGAATCTCAGGACATTTCGGAAATACGAATATTTCGGATATTCGAAAATTAGGCCTAGGCTTTTTTTTTTTTTTTTTTTTTTTTTTTTATACTAGGCTAGGCCTATTTATTTATTAGGAATTAGGCCTCTAGGAAGTCCAAAGTTTAACTAACTATTAAATGTTTACTAACATAGAAGAGCATGGCAGGCAAGCTAAACAAATCTCTAGTAGGCCTAGCTTTCATTAAATAATCAATGAATATACACAAAATAAAGTGTTTAACTCACCATTGAAGATTGATACAGAGGTAGTGCTGTAATCCAGGGTGATGCAGAGGTAGTGCTGTAATCCAGGGTTTGCCATTTCCAAACCACCAACAGAGGTAGGCATGTTGGTTCGTTTTTTTTTCAGTGGTTTCCCCAGTAGGCCTATTCCACTATCCATATCAGCAAATGTTTTTTGTCATCCACTTGCACTAGCCTATGCTAGTTATCAGACACATCCCTCCGCTTGAACAAGAATCGATCGAGATTAATCTTCTTCTTCGAGGGAGTAAAGGTACACCAGCCAGTGAAGGATTCTTGACTTCCATTGACTGGAATCTCTGGGGTGACTGAAGACTCTGGGGCGAGTGGAGGCTCTGGGGTGAGTGGGGACTCTGAAGTCTCGGAGTCTGTAGGCTCTGGGGTGACTGACGATTCTCGGCTTGATGACGACGATGACTCTGCTGGCTTTGTACAGAACTTGCGGATGTCTGACTGGCAGATTTTGTCACTCCGTCTGTTCTGAAAGACTTCATATATGGCTCGGTGGGTTAAAAGTTCCTGAGCTGTGAAGCTGCTGTTTCTCTCCAAGAACTTTATCACCGTTCGGTATGCCGTGTCTGCAGCTTCCCAGGTATAGCCGTGTTCCACCTCCTCTTCCTCCGAGTCCGAAACTGCTGCACTCCTTCTCGCTTGGGGAGATCACAGAATTGATGATCTCCTCATCAGTGAAGACCTTGCTGACTGGAGCGTCCGCATCGGCATTCAACCACTGGTCGATCTCCTCAGCATCCACATGGCGAAGTGGATGGTTCCTGGGCGCAGCTGCGATGACCTGTTTAGGCGACTCTTCTTGGGTCTCATCAATGAGATTTTCATCAAGCTTAGTCCAACAGCACAATCTCGGGCCACATCGGTTTCCATGCGTTGATTAGGGTTGTGTTCTTTACTTTAAGCCAGGCAGCAGCGATGGAAAAAATTGCCTCCTTAATGTTCACACTTTTCTGGAAATCCAGCACAGAGCCACCAGTGAACCTCACATTTCTTTGAAAAATCAGTCTTGTAGATTTTCTTCACTGCCTGTATTATTCCCTGATCTTGTGGCTGGATCACAGAGGTTACATTTGGAGGCAAATAGGTCACAAAAATGTTCCCATTCACCAATTCTTCAGCATCTGGATGGGCTCGGCAATTATCCAACAACAACATCACCTTTGAGTCCTCAGGAAGGCCCATTTCCTTCAGCTGATTTTTTACTGAAGGCACAAATTTGTGATGATACCAGTGCTTAAAAATAACCCTGGTCATCCATGCACTTGTCTGGTTGTCATAGTCCACAGGCAAATGCACAACATTCTCGAAGGAAGTTGGCTTTTTAGCTTTGCCCAAGACTAGGGGGCGAAGCTTGTGTGTCCCAGCAGCATTCGAGCAAAACAAGACAGTTATCCTATCCTTGTTTTTCTTGAAGCCCGCAGCTACTCTTTCAGATGGGCCAGCTAGTGTAGATTCTGGCATCATTCTATAATAGAATGCAGTTTCATCAGCATTATAGATGCATTCTGGTGGAATGTCGTCGTGTTCATGCAACAGGTCTCTGAAGGTTAACTTAAATTCCGCGGCAGCTCCGTCGTCAGCAGACTTTTTCTCACCACACACATCAAGGCGCCTAATTCCGTGTCTTTCCTTAAAACGGTTAAGCCAGCCATCACTAAAGCCACACTCTTCTTTTATGCCCATCTTTTCATGATAATCTCTTGCTTTTTCAATGATTATTGGACCACTCATTGGGCATCCTTCGGCTCGCTTTACCAAAAACCACTCGTAAAGCACTTTGTCAAGCTCCACAAATTTGGCTTCTCGTATTGTATGCCGCTTCTCCAAGGTCTTCTTAACGTCGGAATTGGCCACAAAGCTCAGCAACTTGTCCTTTTGTTTCCTTATATCATAAAGCGTTGTAGAACCGCAATTATACAGGCGCATCAATGTCGTCCTACTGGTTCCCGCATCCATCTTGTGACATATTTCTATCTTCTGTTTAATGGTGAGTACAACCCTTTTCCTCTTGTTTGAAGATCCTGTCGACATCTTGAGTATACTAGGCGTTGATTTAGATGATTTCGGAGGCACCATAGCGTAGATGATAGGTAATTCACAGCGATAAACACGGAGCGTCACGAGCAAATTTTACGGACAATGGCGAGAGATACAATAACGCCGAAACAACACAGGGAGGCGGGAGGCTGCGCGGTGCGATACCTTGCGGTTGGGCCGTAAAATTGCCGCCCCGCACGAACGGGAGAGCGGTCTGTTTGAAATTACGGTTGGATCCCGAATTTCTGCGGTTATTAGAGTTTAGGAAAATAGGATGATTATGTACGGTTGACTGAGATTTCGGTTGTACGAAATACGGTTATAAGGGATTATACTGTAGGCCCCTTCGTAAGCCGTAACTTGCCCGTAAGGTTTACTTAGCGTTAGCAAAAGCCAAAAAAAGTCAGTAACAAGTTAACAACTGTAACACTGTCAGTCTGTCACTATCATAGTATCACTGTATCACAGTTCACTAACACCGTGAGTAACACCGTATGATGACTGTACACGATAATGACGTTCTTGAACGTGTTGTTGACAGGAAAAATCGCTTCCGGAGCGCCAGAAAGGAGCGCAAAATTCAAGCTGCGCTCCCCGCCTGCACTCCGAGTTCAGATTTTAGCCGCTCCTCGCTCCTCTATATTGGTAGTGCGCACCGGATCGCAGAGCGCAGAGCGCCAAATCGGCGCACCCACGCCCACCACTGTCTATTTGGTCTGCAGTCCACCATGCTATCCACTGTACTACATGTAATAATACATATCCATATGTTATTAATTGACTTATATAGACAAATCAGCTGATCTGTATTTTTGTAGATTTAGGCCTACTATATATGAAAGTAAACTCATGAATGACTGTTTACGTATTTTAAGTACAATACAAGTATGGTACACTTTAGCAAAATTCCTTAAAGAGCATAGTTCATAAAACAACCTAATGCTAGATGGACTAAGTGATAGAGAATCTTTTGGATTGGACATTGAATGTGAAGTGATTGAGTGGATAAAGAGAAGTACTTGAAATGGTACGGTCATGTTCAGAATGAAGGACAGAATGCCAAGAAAGATACATAGGAGACAGGTGAATGGAGCAACTATATAGTGGAAGACCACCTATGGGATGGGAGAAGAAAGTGGAAACATAATTATATTGTATTGAGGAAAACTTCCACTTAGTAGAAGGAGGCATTGTGGCATGGGTAAAGGAAGCATGTCTTGATAAAGTAGCCTAGAGGTGTTTCTTTCATGACCATTCTTTAGCGGGGGTTTCCTATCATGTCGAGATGATGATGAAAGATGAAAGACTATTGGATGCCTGGTTGAGGTGAAAGTCACGAGTGAGCATCAGGAAATACCTTTGTCGACTTTGAACATACTAAAGCAGTTTGAGTGAGTCTCTCCCACTACTAAAAAGGCCTTAAGTCATATGACGTTCCCCAGGGTGCACGGGTTAACTTTATGCCCATGATACAATTATATACAGTACTCATAACTCGGAATTTCTGTCCATCTTTGTAACTGATTTCACAACATGGATTACTTAACAGAGAAACCAAGAATCAAGTTGTCGACCCTATGTAGAGTAGGTAATCAAAAAAAAAATACTTTGCAGGCTAAATGTAAATTCACTAACAGCAAGGCCCAGTGTCTATGGGAAAAAGGCCAAAGTAGTCTGGGCCCTTTTACGAAATACCCTATTTTCCCTCTTTGACTAGTTAAGCTAGGAACAAATATAGTATAATCGCAAGTAGCGGGACCGATGTTTTTTCATAATATGCCGTGGCATAATCAGTAGAGTGTCGGTTGCTGATCAAAGGGTCGGCCGATCGAGCCCTCACTGTCAAAATTTGATTGGTATATGACGAGCCCAGGCAACTTGACCTAGCAATTCGTGACAAACGCCTAATGTTCATGGCCACCCCTTCTCGGGAATTACGGCATCTGGCTAAAAAAAAAAAAAAAAAAAAAAATCTCAAGTCAAATTTTAGTTATTGCTTCTATTGAGTTAGAAAGTTTTTTTTTTAGTTCAGGTACGAATTTAATATATTCCTACGATAAAATCTCGGTTTCGGACGTAATGGAATTAAGAAAGGGTTACCCTCTGATCAGTGACGTTGTTTTGATGTGTGAGGGCACTAGAACATCTTTTTCATAGGATTATTATCAGAACTTCCACCGTTGATAGTCCGAGGTTAGTCTGAATTATATTTGCTGACCATGAAGCCTCCGAGGTTAGTCTGAATTATATTTGCTGATCATGAAACCTCCGATGTTAGTCTGATTTTTATGTGCTAACAGCGGGGGTGTGGGGGCGGCAGCCCCCACTAAGTACACTAGGTTAAGTTAGGTTAGGTTGTTTGGTTAGGTTAATGACAATTTGGTGTTACTAGGAACCTGCCTTAGCTGGTAGGTGAAGGTTAGTCTTGTATCCCATGTACTGGGTACTAGGAATCTGCACTAGTTGGTAAGTAAGGGGATAGTCTTGTATCCCATGTACTGGGTACAGTACAGTACTAGGTACACATACTATCTAGTAAGTCAGCACCCATAATTGTTTTTGTTTCTTCTATGTGAGTGAGGGAGACAAAAGGCAGAACTGACTAGCGAGTGCCTCCCCCAAAGTTGAAAGAGTGACAGGGCCAAAATCAAGGGACGTTCGAGCCAAAATGCCTGGACACACAGAGTTTGAAGCAGCTTAAGTCGTAGGAAGATGGAAAAACTTATTCTGGGAGAGAGTTCCAGAGCTCAGTTGTTGAATAGAAGAAAGATTGAAAATAATGTCTCACTCTTGGGTTAGAGAGTTGCACAGAGTAAGGGTGGGATTGTGTTGCAAGACGGGTGCTACGTGCTCTACGAAGAGGGGTGGTATACACTGAGAGAGCTCTGAGGAACACTGATTATTGTAATAGCGGTAGAATAGTGAGAGAGATGCAACATTGCGGCGAAGAGAGAGAGACTGCAGAGAATTGGTGAGTGGACGTGAGTTAATGAGACAGAAGGCTTTCTTTTCTACTTTGTTTAGAAGTGCTGTGTGAGAGGATCGTCCCCACATGTGTGAACAATACTCAATACATGGACGCCCTGTGCCCCTGTACAGAGCAAGAAGCTGCGCCAGGGTAAAGAACCCCTGGAGGCGGTTGAGCACACACAGCTTCTGGGAAGCTGTTTTAACTATAGAGTGGTAATATGATCTTTCCAAGAGAGATCAGAAGAAAAAGAAACACCAAGAATATTGATAGAAGATGTAAGGGTTAATTTGTATGTTGTTGAAGATTAGGTCATAGTTTTCTGGAAGGAGGCGACGAGTAGACAGATGGAGAAATTGAGTTTTGGAAGTATTGAAAGTAACAAGGTTTTATTTGCCCCAATTATAGATAGTAGAGAGATCAGAAAATAGGTGTTCTATGGCCTCCTTACATGAGTTTTGGAGTTCCTGCTGTGAAGAGTTTTGTGGAAGGCTAGTTGAATAGTGTAATGTAGAGTTATCAGCATATGAGTAAATGGGGCTGGAGGTGCAGTTGAGAAGGTCGTTAATGAATAATAGGAAGATAATTGGAGATATGACAGAACCCTGAGGATCTCCGTAGTTGATAGGTTGAGGAAGTGAACGGTAGCTGTCCACAACCGCAGCTATGGAATGGCCGGAAAGGAAATTGAAGACAAAGGCACAGATGGAGGGATAGAAACCGTAGGAGTGTAGTTTGGAAATAAGGGATTTGTGCCAGACTCTATCGAAGGCCTTTGATATGTCTTAACGCAACAGAAAAAGTCACACCGAAGGCCCGAATGGAGGATGATGAAGAGTTAGTAAGATAAAAAAAGATCACCAGTAGAGTGGCCCTTCTACTATGGCCCGAAACTCTGGTATTTCAAATGTCCCGCCAGGCGAAGGTATTTTGGTTCATTCCTGACGAAAATCATCATATTTACCATATATATCATTATTACTTAGCTGTATGCGCCTACTTTATTTTTAATATGAACAAATGAACATTTAAGAACATTAAAAGAAGTAGGAATGTGGGTGAAAAAGACGTATTATTGCCGCCCCGTCGTATCATGAGGCGAGAGCCCTGGTGCCGATAAACCTTACTACCCCAGCAACACTGAGGGTTCTGAGTAGAAGTCTCTGTGTCGCAATTATCTCTAGCTACCTCGCCTGTATTAACCTAAGAAGTGCGCATGGGGGGTATGAGACACCACACTCCTGTGCTGACGTATTTGAGCTGTTCCCATCACTAACATCGTTATTTTACCATAAATAGCATTAATACTTATCCATATGTGCCTATTATAGGTTGATTATAAAGGTATTAACCTGTTACAACAATAAAACAAGTGGAAACAGTGTTTGGATGGTCAAAATCGGCGATACAGGCCGGGAGTTACATAATGTATGGCTGAGGCAACCTCCCTGCCCTCCACCCCTCCCCTTCTCTGGAGAGACACTGTTCCGCAATAGTCTCTCTCTCGCTCTTTCCCACGCTTGGTAACAGTGATGACAACGCCCTGCTACCAACTCGCTAATGTTAGCACGAAAATATACCACAGAATAAGGGAATAACAGGGAAAATAGGTGATAACTGAAGGAGGGGAGGAAAGTGGGGAAGGAGGGGAGGTGGAGGAGTGATATTTGACATGGCCCAGGGGCAAACAAAAAAAAAAAAAAAATGGGTGTTTTAAATGGATTTTTTTTCCCCTTACTCTTAAGAGTCTTCCCGCAGTCCGCCGGGGGAACTCTGAAGAGTCTCCCCGCAGTTCCCGGGTTAAAGAGACCGCATGAGGGAACTTTGCGCTGAAAATTACCTGATAAAAGCAGGAATAAGAGGAAAAATAGCTGATAATTGAGGCGGGGGGGGGGGGGAGACACATGTGTAGGAGTGGTAGAAAGTAATGAAGGGGAATTATCTCACCTAATCACATTGTTTAGTTTTGAATGCAAGTGGGGTGTTTTTATTTTTTTTGTTTATACCTTGACTCTTAACCCGGGAACGGCGAGAAGACTCTTAAGAGGTTTTGGTGGTTAAAGGCGATGAACCTCTTAAAATCCAAGATCTAAAAAAAATCTTTTTTAAAGGCTCCAGTATCACTTAAAACAAAGGAATATGTGATTAAGTGAGATAATTCCCCTCCATACCTTTTATCACTCCTCCACATGTGTCCCCCCCCCCCACATTCCCCCCTCCTCAATTATCTGGTATTTTCCCTATTATTCCCGATATTTATTGAGTATTTTCGCGCGCGAGGACGGCTGGGAGAGAGGGGGGAGTCTTTCTCCAACCGTGTAGCCAATCTCAGAGCTCCCCTTGTCTCTCACAGCCATGCGAGAAACGAGAGAGGAAGGGTGTGTCTCTCTCGCTTGTCCAGGTCAGATTACGACCGCGGGGCTAAAATTATAGGTTTGAGTCCCGAAGGGAAGAAGGAAAACCTAATATTTAGTAGTGGCCCCGGAATCATTGACGATATGCCTTAAATAGTAATGGCACTCTTTGAACCCCAGAGTCAGCTGTTCAAATCACCCGCCCCGTAGTGCAAGAGACCAAACATCATAAGCGTATGCTCATAATTACTTACGGACTCGTCTTTATGATGCAGATGCCAACTACGAAAAAACGAAAATAAAAAATAATAAAAGAAAAAAAAATTAGAACTCCTAATGTGCTATGCTTCCCATCGTGTGGATGTTGATAGCGTGGGTTTGCCCCGAGACGCTGACACGCCATTCTTCCTTCACTGATATATCAAGATAACCGAGAAACATCAGAACGAATGGGAAGGGGATGGAAGGGAGGGCCGGATTCGCCATTGATTCCGGGGCCGTTACTAAATATTCTTCCCTTCGGGACTCAAACCTATAATTTATTAGTGGCCCCTCCATCATTGACGATATGCCTGATATCACAAGTCTGGAGGGGGACATTCGTGACAAATATGACATCAAACCACTAACAAAACAACAATAAGATGAGAATAAACCCAGTTATAGAGCTCTAACTTTTCTTTATTTTGTATACAAAATACATTAAAAAACTTTAAAGATATACAGGTAGCGGTCTTAAAAATTTACCGGTGTACAACATTTTCTTAAATCTTAGGATCTTCTCTCTTCTTCACAATGATGCACAGTGTCCACAGGGATGTAGCCCCCAGATTACTGCGTGAAGGGGCACGATTTCTAGCAGATAGTAGCACAGATTGTGAGGATTGTGTAGAAGATGAATGACGATGAGAAGCTGTAGTTGGAGGAAGGTCATCAGAGGTCGGGGATCCTCCCTGTTGCAGCGAGGAACGTAGAGAGTCCAGAGGAGATGATATGAATAGCGGTGGTGCTGAGAGATGCTTCTCCAAGGATAGAGTCTTAGGATAGAGATTGCAGAAAAATTGCACGACATATAAACTTATCGATTATATGTACAAACAGATCACTTACATGTATATAACATATGTAACTGTTATAAAATAAAACATGTCTATGTATATTCTCTTATACCATTTAAAAAATATTCTCCAACTCATGACTATATTTCAAGTTCCTGAGTAACCTTATGATAATGAGTATTATAGGTTTGAAGGAGTCTGTAAGGAGATAAAGAAAACATAATATTTAGTAGTGGCCCCGTAATTATTGACGAACATGCCTATTACATAAGGCATCCTCTTCAAACACTAATCCGCCGTAGTTTGAATCTACCGCGCAGAGCATTTAAAATCTGAGGAGCCTTCATCATGAGCGCACGCGACCTCACTCATGGCTTCAGTCATTATGAATTGGGTTCTCACTACGAAAAAACTTCGTAAAAAATAAAAAACCAAAAAGAAAATAAGAATAACTATCCAATAAGCTTTCCATCATATCGTGGATGTACTTGTGTGGATCTTTGACCAGACGCTGATTCAGGCATCATTCTTCCTTCACTGACATATCAAGTAAACAAAAATCCTTAATACATCAACGAATGGGAAGGGGATGGTCGGGAGGGCCCCAGTCGTCAATGATTACGGGGCCACTACTAAATATTAGGTTTTCTTTATCTCCTTACAGGAGTCAAACCTATAATTTATTAGTGGCCCCTCCATCATTGACGAACATGCCTGATTTCTAAGACTGGAGGGAGACATTTGTAATCATATCATAACTCTAGAAAAGCAGATAATCAAACAACCACATAGTATTCTTACTTTTGTAAAAAAGAGATATTCGGGTGCATAAACTTTATACAGCCTAAATCTTCAAAATGGGGTACAAGCAGGAGCGTGCTTCAAAGAAGCCTGCTTGAAAAAGGGTTAACTCTGAGACTCTGTGCACAGATCTGCTAGTTAAGAAGGCACCCCACTTAAAGTAAGTGGTGAAAACTAAAAACTTATAAGTTTACATGTGCACATATAAACCCCGTTAACTAGTGGATATATTCCTAAAAATATAACCAAACATAAATGAATTCTTGTACATTCGTAGAAGTACTGAACTTGTGTACTTATGCAGAAGTAATTACTTCAAAAGCAAAAGTCGTAGTTGCAACTACCGAGATTTCTCAAAAATCTATTGCTTCACAGCCAAAGCTACTTACAACAAGAATTGTTGTAACACTACTATTGGCCTTTAGCACAATTTCCTGCAATGAATACTACAGAGAAATTTTATAATACAATGCCTACAACCAGTATCACAGCTCGTATGTTCCGAACACATACTCCGGAGGGGTCTAGGGTGTCCTATGTCACACTGACTGCACCCCCCCCCCCCCCCTTTTTCTTGAAATTAAACAGAATGTGACTAAAAGGGCCACCTAGACCCTATACCGTAAAGCTATACATGGCAAGGAAGGTTTGTCCAGAGCTACTGAAAGGTATCGAGGCAAAAACTCCTGATTAGAGGCCCACAACTGTGTGGACGTAATAACTTCCACCGAAAGATTATTAAGGAAACGTAAAGGGGCTGTCCCCTTGCGTAAATCGTGGGTCTTACCCACAACGCCGGGATTCTTCTCTTTAAAGTCCTCGACCAAGAGAGAAGCCAGTGTATGCTCCATCAAGCGTTCAACCAGACTTGCGACCCATAAAGCACCCTGGTGATTTAGAGGTGCCACTCTTAAATATTTGGTTAGAGCTTGCACTGGGCAAAAAAGATGGTGCACCTTTCCCCTGTTTAACGCCGGCACCGTGAACTCTGAAAACACGTGTTCACTGTGCTCAATCTCGGCTATGAATCCTGGGGAAGGTGCAATGTGAATACACGCATGAAACCTATCAAACCTGAGGCAATTAGGTGCGTTGCTCATCGCCGCCAGCTCAGATACTCTGTTCCCGGTAGCCAAAGCCATAAGGAATACTGCCCTTTTGTAAAATCTGCAGTCTTTGGTACATACGGGAACGAGAATAACGACGATGCTTTGTCCAGAGACCATGTAGGCCTGAGCCGACGGGGAGGTGGGCGGAGTTTAAAACCTGCCCACATAAATAACTTTCAGATAAATGTTTCTGCATGAACAGATAAATTAAATAATAAACAACCAACGCCACCGAGGGCACAGTTCGTTTTGTTCTAAGAATCCGAGACGTAAAAGCTTGCCAATGCGATTGAAACTGTCGCTTTGTAGACTGGGTATATTGATTCGTGAATATCTTGGTCACGTCGCTACCATATGGTGCTAGCCACTTGGCCTCCTGAATGTCCAAAATGAACAAGTCCGCGAGGTATCTAGGTTGCCAGTTGTGTTCTAAGTGGAACAACCCGACCAGGAGTGACACTGGGTGCGGGCATCGCGTGTTCAAATGCTGGTACCACACTGCGCCGGCCACAGGGGCGCGATTAGCGAGACTACGCCTCGCTAATCCTGTAGTTTGTTGACTACGTGGCACATTAGAGACGCGTCTGGCGGCGGAAAATAGATAAATGGAACTCAACCTGTTCTCGTCCGTCATCAGAGCGTCAGGTCCGCCCGCCGGCGTTATCGTCCGGCAGGTGAGGTACGACTGTGAGTATCGCCATACACCTTGGCTGTGGCTGTCCCTCGCTTGCGAGCTCGGTATACTCCCTAAATGGGAGCCCTCGTCCGAGTCCCGTAAAGGTTTATGATAATTAAAAGCTCCCATAGCTCATTAACACATTGAAAGCAGAGCTGGTGAGCAAAATCATAAAGTATACTAATTAATTTAATTTATATTTAATTGTATTAAAATAAATTACTATAAATAAACACAATATTATCATAATATAATCATAGAAAATATATGTTTATTATGATTCAGCTATTAAATTATTTCATTAACAAATAAAAATAAGATAGGGCTACCTGAGCTTAACGGCGTTGAACATACAGCAATGAGAGGTTCAAGTGCCGACACGACAGAGACTGGGGGAAAACTACCCCGCCCCCAGGAACTACCTGGTCACCTGGTGCAACACCGGTACTCCGCCCTGGAAAGATAAATTTCCGGGGATTAATGCTCATAGGGTTACACCCAAAAAATGGTACAAAATATGTGCCTCAAAACCGCCGGTCAACGAACCGTAGTACTCCACCACTACTTTTCGTTGTCCTTTAGTTTCATATTAAAGATTTCAGCATATCTTTACCTGTCCAGAAGATTTAAGCATATCTTCTGAATCCTCATAAAGATGAAGCATATCTTGATTAAAGATGAAGTCTTTCAAGTATCCCTTTACACTTGAAACACTAGTAAGATTCCGGCATCTTTTTATCCCATAAAAAGTCTAAGCCTATCTTAATCTCTAATCTGGCTTCTCCCAGAAGCCCTCATAGATCGCCGTCTTGAAGGCCGTGATAGCCTATTGTATCAATCAATTGTTTGGCAAATTATCGCGAATTGCAAATCAGTTAATATTGCCAACCAAAGGTACAACCGCCGGGTTTTATATTCAATGTCAAACCAATTGTACCTGCCCCAGACCTCGTTGTAAAAAGGTCGCCGGGAGGGAAAGACTAAACAAACAAACGGCATTGTTACAATGGCTTAGTAAAGATTTCAGCATATCTTTTACCTGTCCAAAAGAATTAAGCATAACTTCTTCATCCTCATAAAGATGAAGCATATCTTTATTAAAGATGAAGTCTTTCAAGTATCCCTTTACACTTGAAACACTAGTAAGATTCAGGCATCTTTTTATCCCATAAAAAGTCTAAGCCTATCTTAATCTCTAATCCGGCTTCTCCCAGAAGCCCTCATAGATCGCCGTCTTGAAGGCCGTGATACCCTATTGTATCAATCAATTGTTTGGCAAATTATCTCGAATTGCAAATCCGTTAATATAACCACCCGAAGGTACAACCGCCGGGTTTTATATACAAGGACCCCAATGGAAATACGCCTAACGGCCTTATTGGGCTATCCTTAGTTGGAATTATGCAAGGCGGGTACATGTCATATTTATAACATACTATGTGGTACCAACTCTGTAAATTGCTAACTGAATAAATATCATTATTATTATTATGATTATTATTAATGTCAAACCAATTATACCTGCCCCAGACCTCTTTGTAAAAAGGTCGCCAGGAGGTAAAGACCAAACAAACAGACAGCATTGTTTTCAATGGCTTTGAAAAGCAGAGAAAACCAAGGCCAACAGGTGTCAGCCTGATCACCTAGAAAACTGAGTGGAGCCCCCCTCGATGGGAATAACTCAGGAAGCCTGATCCCAGGCTCGACCATAGAAAACGCAGTTTCTGATGAGCCCTCAAGCGACCAAACTCGTCGGGGTAACTTACCTATTTTAGCCATCCTGACTAAAACTCGGTAAACAAAAACGGTGTTCACTATAGGTTTGACTCCTGTAAGGAGATAAAGAAAACTTAATATTTAGTAGTGGCCCCGTAATCATTGACGAACATGCCTATTACATAAGGCATCCTCTTCAAACACTAATCCGCTGTAGTTTGAATCTACCGCGCAGAGCATTTAAAATCTGAGGAGCCTTCATCATGAGTGCACGCGACCTCACTCATGGCTTCAGTCATTATGAATTGGGTTCTCACTACGAAAAAACTTCGTAAAAAATACAAAACAAAAAGAAAATAAGAATAACTATCCAATAAGCTTTCCATCATATCGTGGATGTACTTGTGTGGATCTTTGACCAGACGCTGATTCAGGCGTCATTCTTCCTTCACTGACATATCAAGTAAACCAAAATCCTTAATACATCAACGAATGGGAAGGGGATGGTCGGGAGGGCCCCAGTCGTCAATGATTACGGGGCCACTACTAAATATTAGGTTTTCTTTATCTCCTTACAGGAGTCAAACCTATAATTTATTAGTGGCCCCTCCATCATTGACGAACATGCCTGATTTCTAAGACTGGAGGGGGACATTCGTAATCATATCATAACTCTAGAAAAGCAGATAATCAAACAACCACATAGTATTCTTACTTTTGTAAAAAAGAGATATTCGGGTGTATGAACTTTATACAGCCTAAATCTTCAAAAAGGGGTACAAGCAGGAGCGTGCTTCAAAGAAGCCTGCTTGAAAAAGGGTTAACTCTGAGACTCTGTGCACAGATCTGCTAGTTAAGAAGGCACCCCACTTAAAGTAAGTGGTGAAAACTAAAAACTTATAAGTTTACATGTGCACATATAAACCCCATTTACTAGTGGATATATTCCTAAAAATATAACCAAACATAAATGAATTCTTGTACTTTCGTAGAAGTACTGAACTCGTGTACTTATCCAGAAGTAATTACTGCAAAAGTAAAAGTCGTAGTTGCCACTACCGAGATTTCTCAAAAATCTATTGCTTCACAGCCAAAGCTACTTACAACAAGAATTGTCGTAACACTACTATTGGCCTTTAGCACAATTTCCTGCAATGAATACTACAGAGAAATTTTATAATACAATGCCTACAACCAGTATCACAGCTCATATGTTCCGAACACATACCCCGGAGGGGTCTAGGGTGTCCTATGTCACACTGACTGCACCCTCCCCCCCCCCCCCCTTTTCTTGAAATTAAACAAAACGTGACTAAAAGGGCCACCTAGACCCTCTGCCGTAAAGCTATACATGGCAAGGAAGGTTTGTCCAGAGCTACTGAAAGGTATCGAGGCAAAAACTCCTGATTAGAGGCCCACAACTGTGTGGACGTAATAACTTCCACCGAAAGATTATTAACTCCTTCAGACATATATGACGCAGAGGTTGCCAGATTAGCAATAAGAAATAGAGTTCTCTCACTCTTATAAATACCTCTCCAAAATTAGTTTCCTGCCCACATCTAACTCAAAGACAACTGCAGAGGTTGAAGTAACTAAAATAAAGGTTTGTAAAAAACCCTGATGGTAATAAAGGCTTTAAAGTATCCCTAATAGGCTCAAAATTGCGTCATATGTCGGAGAGGGTTAAGGAAACATAAAGAGGCTGTCCCCTTGCGTAAATCGTGGGTCTTACCCACAACGCCGGGATTCTTCTCTTTAAAGTCCTCGACCAAGAGAGAAGCCAGTGTACGCTCCATCAATCTTTCACCCGGACTTGCGACCCATAAAGCACCCTGGTGATTTAGAGGTGCCACTCTTAAATATTTGGTTAGAGCTTGCACTGGGCAAAAAAGATGGTGCACCTTTCCCCTGTTTAACGCCGGCACCGTGAACTCTGAAAACAGTGTTCACTGTGCTCAATCTCGGCTATGAATCCTGGGAAAGGTGCAATGTGAATACACTCATGAAGCCTATCAAACCTGAGGCAATTAGGTGCGTTGCTCATCGCCGCCAGCTCAGATACTCTGTTCCCGGTAGCCAAAGCCATAAGGAATACTGCCCTTTTGTAAAATCTGCAGTCTTTGGTACATACGGGAACGAGAATAACGACGATGCTTTGTCCAGAGACCATGTAGGCCTGAGCTGACGGGGAGGTGGGCGGAGTTTAAAACCTGCCCACATAAATCACTTTCAGATAAATGTTTCTGCATGAACAGATAAATTAAATAATAAACAACCAACGCCACCGAGGGCACAGTTTGTTTTGTTCTAAGAATCCGAGACGTAAAAGCTTTCCAATGCGATTGAAACTGTCGCTTCGTAGACTGGGTATATTGATTCGTGAATATCTTGGTCACGTCGCTACCATAAGGTGCTAGCCACTTGGCCTCCTGAATGTCCAAAATGAACAAGTCCGCGAGGTTTCTAGGTTGCCAATTGTGTTCTAAGTGGAACAACCCGACCAGGAGGGACACTGGGTGCGGGCACCACGTGTTCAAATGCTGGTACCACACTGCGCCGGCCACAGGGGCGCGATTAGCGAGACTACGCCTCGCTAATCCTGTAGTTTGTTGACTACGTGGCACATTAGAGACGCGTCTGGCGGCGGAAAAGAGATAAATGGAACTCAACCTGTTCTCGTCCGTCATCAGAGCGTCAGGTCCGCCCGCCGGCGTTATCGTCCGGCGGGTGAGGTACGACTGTGAGTATCGCCATACACCTTGGCTGTGGCTGTCCCTCGCTTGCGAGCTCGGTATACTCCCTAAATGGGAGCCCTCGTCCGAGTCCCGTAAAGGTTTATGATAATTAAAAGCTCCCATAGCTCATTAACACATTGAAAGCAGAGCTGGTGAGCAAAATCATAAAGTATACTAATTAATTTAATTTATATTTAATTGTATTAAAATAAATTACTATAAATAAACACAATATTATCATAATATAATCATATAAAATATATATGTTTATTATGATTCAGCTACTAAATTATTTCATTAACAAATAAAAATAAGATAGGGCTACCTGTGCTTAACGGCGTTGAACCTACAGCAATGAGAGGTTCAAGTGCCGACACGACAGAGACTGGGGGAAAACTACCCCGCCCCCGGGAACTACCTGGTCACCTGGTGCAACACCGGTACTCCGCCCTGGAAAGAGAATTTTCCGGGGATTAATGCTCATAGGGTTACACCCAAAAAACGGTACAAAATATGTGCCTCAAAACCGCCGGTCAACGAACCGTAGCACTCCACCACTACTTTTCGTTGTCCTTTAGTTTCATATTAAAGATTTCAGCATATCTTTACCTGTCCAGAAGATTTAAGCATATCTTCTGAATCCTCATAAAGATGAAGCATATCTTTATTAAAGATGAAGTCTTTCAAGTATCCCTTTACACTTGAAACACTAGTAAGATTCCGGCATCTTTTTATCTCATAAAAAGTCTAAGCCGATCTTAATCTTTAATCTGGCGTCACCCAGAAGCCCTCATAGATCGCCGTCTTGAAGGCCGTGATACCCTATTGTATCAATCAATTGTTTGGCAAATTATCGCGAATTGCAAATCCGTTAATATAACCACCCAAAGGTACAACCGCCGGGTTTTATATGCAATGTCAAACCAATTGTACCTGCCCCAGACCTCTTTGTAAAAAGGTCGCCGGGAGGGAAAGACTAAACAAACAAACGGCATTGTTTCAATGGCTTATTAAAGATTTCAGCAACTGTACAAAAGAATTAAGCATAACTTCTTAATCCTCATAAAGATGAAGCATATCTTTATTAAAGATGAAGTCTTTCAAGTAACTCTTTACACTTGAAACACTAGTAAGATTCAGGCATCTTTTTATCCCATAAAAAGTCTAAGCCTATCTTAATCTCTAATCCGGCTTCTCCCAGAAGCCCTCATAGATCGCCGTCTTGAAGGCCGTGATACCCTATTGTATCAATCAATTGTTTGGCAAATTATCTCGAATTGCAAATCCGTTAATATAACCACCCGAAGGTACAACCGCTGGGTTTTATATACAAGGACCCCAATGGAAATACGCCTAACGGCCTTATTGGGCTATCCTTAGTTGGAATTATGCAAGGCTGGTACATGTCATATTTATAACATACTATGTGGTACCAACTCTGTAAATTGCTAACTGAATAAATATTATTATTATTATTATTATTATTATTATTATTATTATTAATGTCAAACCAATTATACCTGCCCCAGACCTCTTTGTAAAAAGGTCGCCGGGAGGTAAAGACCAAACAAACAGACAGCATTGTTTCAATGGCTTTGAAAAGCAGAGAAAACCAAGGCCAACAGGTGTCAGCCTGATCACCTAGAAAACTGAGTGGAGCCCCCCTCGACGGGAATAACTCAGGAAGCCTGATCCCAGGCTCGACCATAGAAAACGCAGTTTCTGATGAGCCCTCAAGCGACCAAACTCGTCGGGGTAACTTACCTATTTTGAGCCATCCTGACTAAAACTCGGTAAACAAAAACGGTGTTCTCGGAGCAATGAGAAAAACGCCGGAAAGGTAACCCACACTAAACTATACATTACAGGAGGGTGTAATGCATAAAGCAATGAATAAAACTGGAAGCCTGCTCCCAGGCTCGACCACAGAAAACGCAGTTTCTTATGAGCCCTCAAGCGACCAAACTCGTCGGGGTAACTTACCTATTTTGAGCCATCCTGACTAAAACTCGGTAAACAAAAACGGTGTTCTCGGAGCAACGAGAAAAAACGCCGGAAAGGTAATCTACACCAAACGAGACATTTTAACACATTTTATACAAAGGGTGTGCACAAAAATAGGGATAACTGAACAGGAGGGCGTAATGCATAAAGCAAAAACCGGAGCAAAGGTAGCCATGACAGAGACTGGTGGGATAATTATTCCAGGTTCTGCATAGACCCGCCGGGACCCAGCTCTGGAAAAAAAGAAAATTTCCAAGGAATTAATGCTCATAAGGTTAACCCAAACATGTTCGCACACAAGTGTTAAATAACCCGCCGGGTAACGAGACGTAATACTCAACGACGACAGCTCGCTACGCGGTGGGGTTTCCTAAGTAAAAGATTTCAGAATATCTTAATTTGTCCAAAAGATTTATGAATACCCTCTGACATAATATATAAAGACCAGCATGGCGTTTATAACTGATGAAGTCTTTCCGGTGGTGTTTGTTTCAAGATTCAATTTTTGAAAAAAAAAAACTAAAAAAGACGCCGGCCCCCGAATTATCTCGTAGATCAAAAACTGGGAAGCCTGACAAATATACGAGATCTAACTTCTCCCGAAGTATCTTTTTAGATCGCCGTATGTTGAAGGCGGCGATACAAAACGTATCCCTCAATTGTCTGGTTAACTAACTGAATCGTAAATTCGTTATTCCCATCCCTCCAAGGAGCACCCGCCGGGTGTGAATATTAGTTTTAAAAAACGTTAACCCCAATTGTGCCCTAAAGTGCCGTATGTTGAAGGAGGCGATACACAATGCATCCCTCAATTGTCTGGTCAACTAAACTGAATTTTGCAAATTCGGGCATCCCACCCTTCCAGGTTGCACCCGCCGGGTGATTTAAAGTTTAAAAGTTAACCCCAAATGTTCCTAACCCCACTTCTTTGTAAAAGATCGCCGGGGAGGAAATACAAAGATCGCGAATTGCAAATCAGTCAATATAACCACCCAAAGGTACAACCGCCGGGTTTTATATGCAATGTCAAACCAATTGTACCTGCCCCAGACCTCTTTGTAAAAAGGTCGCCGGGAGGGAAAGACTAAACAAACAAACGGCATTGTTTCAATGGCTTATTAAAGATTTCAGCATATCTTTCACCTGTCCAAAAGAATTAAAAATAACTTCTTAATCCTCATAAAGATGAAGCATATCTGTATTAAAGATGAAGTCTTTCAAGTATCCCTTTACACTTGAACACTAGTAAGATTCAGGCATCTTTTTATCCCATAAAAAGTCTAAGCCTATCTTAATCTCTAATCCGGCTTCTCCCAGAAGCCCTCATAGATCGCCGTCTTGAAGGCTGTGATACCCTATTGTATCAATCAATTGTTTGGCAAATTAACTCGAATCGCAAATCCGTTAATATAACCACCCGAAGGTACAACCGCCGGGTTTTATATGCAATGTCAAACCAATTATACCTGCCCCAGACCTCTTTGTAAAAAGGTCGCCGGGAGGTAAAGACCAAACAAACAGACAGCATTGTTTCAATGGCTTTGAAAAACAGAGAAAACCAAGTCCAACAGGTGTCAGCCTGATCACCTAGAAAACTGTGTGGAGCCCCCCTCGACGGGAATAAACCAGGAAGCCTGATCCCAGGCTCGACCATAGAAAACGCAGTTTCTGATGAGCCCTCAAGCGACCAAACTCGTCGGGGTAACTTACCTATTTTAGCCATCCTGGCTAAAACTCGGTAAACAAAAACGGTGTTCTCGGAGCAACGAGAAAAACGCCGGAAAGGTAACCCACACTAAACTATACATTACAGGAGGGCGTAATGCATAAAGCAATGAATAGCACAGGAAGCCTGATCCCAGGCTCGACCACAGAAAACGCAGTTTCTTATGAGCCCTCAAGCGACCAAACTCGTCGGGGTAACTTACCTATTTTGAGCCATCCTGACTAAAACTCGGTAAACAAAAACGGTGTTTTCGGAGCAACGAGAAAAAACGCCGGAAAGGTAACCCACACCAAACGAGACATTTTAACACATTTTATACAAAGGGTGTGCGCAAAAATAGGGATACCTGAACAGGAGGGCGTAATGCATAAAGCAAAAACCGGGGCAAAGGTAGCCATGACAGAGACGTGGGATACTTACTCCAGGTTCTGCATAGACCCGCCGGGACCCAGCTCTGGAAAAAAGAAAATTTCCAGGAATTAATGCTCATAAGGTTAACCCAAACATGTTCGCACACAAGTGTTAAATAACCCGCCGGGTAACGAGACGTAATACTCAACGACTACAGCTCGCTACGCGGTGGGGTTTCCTAAGTAAAAGATTTCAGAATATCTTAATTTGTCCAAAAGATTTATGAATACCCTCTGACATGATATATAAAGACCAGCATGGCGTTTATAACTGATTAAGTCTTTCCGGTGGTGTTTGTTTCAAGATTCAATTTTGGAGAAAAAAAAAACTAAAAAAGACGCCGGCCCCCGAATTATCTCGTAGATCAAAAACTGGGAAGCCTGACAAATATACGAGATCTAACTTCTCCCGAAGTATCTTTTTAGATCGCCGTATGTTGAAGGCGGCGATACAAAACGTATCCCTCAATTGTCTGGTTAACTAACTGAATTGTAAATTCGTTATTCCCATCCCTCCAAGGAGCACCCGCCGGGTGTGAATATTAGTTTAAAAAACGTTAACCCCAATGGTGCCCTAAAGCGCCGTATGTTGAAGGAAACGATACACAAGGCATCCCTCAACTGTCTGGTCAACTAAACTGAATTTTGCAAATTCGGGCATCCCACCCTTCCAGGTTGCACCCGCCGGGTGATTTAAAGTTTAAAAGTTAACCCCAATTGTTCCTAACCCCACTTCTTTGTAAAAGATCGCCGGGGAGGAAATACAACAACATCATAGTTTTATATTGGCTTTGCAAAACCGAAAAAACTACAAACAACACGTGTCCGTACGAACACTGTTAGATGGGTACAGCCAACCCGCCGGGAATCAGAAGGAGCCTGAAACAGGCACCCCAGAGACGCAGTCCTGGGGAGCCACAGACACCCACTCGCCGGGGAAACAAGCCTGTTTTTAAACCACGCGTGGCCAAAACTCGGCAACCAGCCGGGTTATCAAGGTGAAACCGAGAAAAACCCGCCGGAAAAAACCCACCCTGTCCAGATACCATCTGAACGCACCAACGGACCGAGGCGTAGCCAAAACACAACTAACGCCGGGCCCAACATAGTCCGTGGAATTAGCCAAAACACAACTAACCCAGGACACATAAATAGTCCGTGGAATTAGCCAATACACAACTAAACCAGGACACACATCACACAGTAGTACATATTTAGAAAATAAATCAATAACACTTGTATATGTGGTAAAGCTACGAGAGGCTGGCTAGGCCTAGGCAGACGGATAACATTAACATGTCGGAATATAAACAAAAAGCACTGAATTATATCACAACAGGAACAACCGCCAACACACCACTGTAGCAAATACTTCCGGCAAAGGGAAGAACTGTCTCGGGACCCAGAAAACTTCACTAAGTGAAGAAAATACGCTGGGAACGTCAGCAAAAATACGCTACCTCATCAGAAAGATAAAAGGAAGCAATAACGCGTAATGAAAGCCGCCTGCATCACAAAGCTAGCTAACTGTGAAAAAGTTCACCTGTCCACAACCGGACCACGAGGGTACATCCGAAATAGATGCCCCAAACACACGACCCAAAATACACTGCAATGCGGGCAACCAGCCCAGGACACTCCTGCTACGCATATCCTAACCTTACTCAATACATCCCGGAGTAAACAAATGAGAAAAAACTCACTAGGGACGCAGCAAATGCGGAACCAGCGGAGCGTGGAGAGACACGTCCGGGCCGGCTGACCGCAGAGCAGAGAAGGAAGAATGACGCCTGAATCAGCGTCTGGTCAAAGATCCACACAAGTACATCCACGATATGATGGAAAGCTTATTGGATAGTTATTCTTATTTTCTTTTTGTTTTTTATTTTTTACGAAGTTTTTTCGTAGTGAGAACCCAATTCATAATGACTGAAGCCATGAGTGAGGTCGCGTGCGCTCATGATGAAGGCTCCTCAGATTTTAAATGCTCTGCGCGGTAGATTCAAACTACGGCGGATTAGTGTTTGAAGAGGATGCCTTATGTAATAGGCATGTTCGTCAATGATGGAGGGGCCACTAATAAATTATACATTACAGGAGGGCGTAATGCATAAAGCAATGAATAACACAGGAAGCCTGATCCCAGGCTCGACCACAGAAAACGCAGTTTCTTATGAGCCCTCAAGCGACCAAACTCGTCGGGGTAACTTACCTATTTTGAGCCATCCTGACTAAAACTCGGTAAACAAAAACGGTGTTCTCGGAGCAACGAGAAAAAACGCCGGAAAGGTAACCTACACCAAACGAGACATTTTAACACATTTTATACAAAGGGTGTGCGCAAAAATAGGGATACCTGAACAGGAGGGCGTAATGCATAAAGCAAAAACGGGGCCAAAGGTAGCCATGACAGAGACTGGTGGGATACTTACTCCAGGTTCTGCATAGACCCGCCGGGACCCAGCTCTGGAAAAAAAGAAAAATTTCCAGGAATTAATGCTCATAAGGTTAACCCAAACATGTTCACACACAAGTGTTAAATAACCCGCCGGGTAACGAGACGTAATACTCAACGACGACAGCTCGCTACGCGGTGGGGTTTCCTAAGTAAAGATTTCAGAATATCTTAATTTGTCCACCAACGATTTATGAATACCCTCTGACATAATATAAAGACCAGCATGGCGTTTATAACTGATGAAGTCTTTCCGGTGGTGTTTGTTTCAAGATTCAATTTTGGGAAAAAAAAAAAAAAAAAAAAAAAAAAAAAAAAAAGACGCCGGCCCCCGAATTATCTCGTAGATCAAAAACTGGGAAGCCTGACAAATATACGAGATCTAACTTCTCCCGAAGTATCTTTTTAGATCACCGTATGTTGAAGGCGGCGATACAAAACGTATCCCTCAATTGTCTGGTTAACTAACTGAATCGTAAATTCGTTATTCCCATCCCTCCAAGGAGCACCCGCCGGGTGTGAATATTAGTTTTAAAAAACGTTAACCCCAATTGTGCCTTAAAGCGCCGTATGTTGAAGGAGGCGATACACAATGCATCCCTCAATTGTCTGGTCAACTAAACTGAATTTTGCAAATTCGGGCATCCCACCCTTCCAGGTTGCACCCGCCGGGTGATTTAAAGTTTAAAAGTTAACCCCAAATGTTCCTAACCCCATTTCTTTGTAAAAGATCGCCGGGGAGGAAATACAAAGATCGCGAATTGCAAATCAGTCAATATAACCACCCAAAGGTACAACCGCCGGGTTTTATATGCAATGTCAAAC
Source organism: Paralithodes platypus (assembly GCA_032716605.1). Taxonomy (NCBI): domain Eukaryota; kingdom Metazoa; phylum Arthropoda; class Malacostraca; order Decapoda; family Lithodidae; genus Paralithodes; species Paralithodes platypus. Next base: position 24,085,835 of record CM064503.1, on the reverse strand, counting down.
CAATTGTACCTGCCCCAGACCTCTTTGTAAAAAGGTCGCCGGGAGGGAAAGACTACACAAACAAACGGCATTGTTTCAATGGCTTATTAAAGATTTCAGCATATCTTTCACCCGTCCAAAAGAATTAAGAATAACTTCTTAATCCTCATAAAGATGAAGCATATCTTTATTAAAGATGAAGTCTTTCAAGTATCCCTTTACACTTGAAACACTAGTAAGATTCAGGCATCTTTTTATCCCATAAAAAGTCTAAGCCTATCTTAATCTCTAATCCGGCTTCTTCCAGAAGCCCTCATAGATCGCCGTCTTGAAGGCCGTGATACCCTATTGTATCAATCAATTGTTTGGCAAATTATCTCGAATCGCAAATCCGTTAATATAGCCACCCGAAGGTACAACCGCCGGGTTTTATTTATTAGTGGCCCCTCCATCATTGACGAACATGCCTATTACATAAGGCATCCTCTTCAAACACTAATCCGCCGTAGTTTTGAATCTACCGCGCAGAGCATTTAAAATCTGAGGAGCCTTCATCAGGAGCGCACGCGACCTCACTCATGGCTTCAGTCATTATGAATTGGGTTCTCACTACGAAAAAACTTCGTAAAAAATAAAAACAAAAACAAAATAAGAATAACTATCCAATAAGCTTTCCATCATATCGTGGATGTACTTGTGTGGATCTTTGACCAAGACGCTGATTCAGGCGTCATTCTTCCTTCTCTGCTCTGCGCTCAACCTGCCTGGACGTGTCTCCCCACGCTCCGCTGGTTCCGCATTTGCTGCGTCCCTAGTGAGTTTTTTCTCATTTGTTTACTCCGGGATGTATCGAGTAAGGTTAAGATATGTGTAGCAGGAGTCCTGGGCTGGTTGCCCGCAGTGCAGTGTATTTTGGGTCGTGTGTTTGGGGCATCTATTTCGGATGTACCCTCGTGGTCCTGTTGTGGACATGTGATCTTTTCACAGTTGAGTTAGCTTGTGATGCAGGCGGCTTTCATTACGCGTTATTTTATGCTGCCTCTTACCGTTCTGATGAGGTAAGCTGTGCTTCTGACGTTCCCAGCGTATTTTTCTTCACTTAGTGAAGTTTTTTCTGGGTCCAGAGTCAGTCTTCCCTTAGTCGGAAGTCTTTACTACAGTGGTGTGTTGGTGGTGGTTCCTGTTGTTATATTTCCAGTGTTTTTGTTTATATTTCAACTTTTCGTATGCCGTCTGCTTAGGCCTAGCCAGCCGCTCGTAGCTTTGCCACATGTACAAGTGTTATTGTTTATTTTATAAATATGTCCTACTGTGTCATGTGTATCCTGGTTTAGTTGTGTATTGGCTAATTCCACGGACTATGTTTGTTTCCTGGATTAGTTGTGTATTGGCTAATTCCACGGATTATTATTTATTAGTGGCCCCTCCATCATTGACGAACATGCCTATTACATAAGGCATCCTCTTCAAACACTAATCCGCCGTAGTTTTGAATCTACCGCGCAGAGCATTTAAAAACTGAGGAGCCTTCATCATGAGCGCACGCGACCTCACTCATGGCTTCAGTCATTATGAATGGGGTTCTCACTACGAAAAAACTTCGTAAAAAATAAAAACAGAAAGAAAATATGAATAACTATCCAATAAGCTTTCCATCATATCGTGGATGTACTTGTGTGGATTTCTGACCAGACGCTGATTCAGGCGTCATTCTTCCTTCTCTGCTCTGCGTTCAGCCCGCCCGGACGTGCCTCCCCACGCTCCGCTGGTTCCGCATTCGCTGCGTCCCTAGTGAGTTTTTTCTCATTTGTTTACTCCAGGATGTATCGAGTAAGGTTAGGATAGGCGTAGCAGGAGTGTCCTGGGCTGGTTGCCCGCAGTGCAGTGTATTTTGGGTCGTGTGTATGGGGCATCTATTTCGGATGTACCCTCGTGGTCACGTTGTGAACATGTGAATTTTTTCACAGTCGAGTTAGTTTGTGATGCAGGTGGCTTTCACTACGCGTTAATTATTGCTGCCTTTTATCTTTCTGATGAGGTAAGCTTTGTTTTCTGCCGTTCCCAGCGTATTTTTCTTCACTTAGTGAAGTTTTTTCTGGGTCCCGAGTCAGTCTTCCCTTGGTTGGAAGTTATTGCTACGGTGGTGTGTTGGCGTGGTTCCTGTTGTGATATTTCCAATGTGTGTGTTTATTTCAACTGTTTTTATGCCGTCTGCCTAGGCCTAGCCAGCCGCTCGTAGCTTTGCCACATGTACTAGTGTTATTATTTATTATTTATAAATATACCCTACTGTGTCATGTGTATCCGGGTTTTAGTTGTGTATTGGCTAATTCCTCGGACTATAATTGTTTCCTGGTTTAGTTGTGTATTGGCTAATTCCACGGATTATGGTGTGACCTTGGGTTAGTCGTGCGTGGCTATCCTCGTGTCGTGTGTTGTTCAGATGGTATCTGTTCAGGGTGGGTTTCCTTCCGGCGGGTTTTTTCTCGGTTTCACCGTGAAAAATCCTGGCCGAGAGCAGTGTTGGGCCACACGTGGTTGTTAACACTGGCTTATATCCCCGGCGGGGGGGGTGTCTGTGGCTCTCCAGGACTGCGTCTGTGGGTGCCTGGTTTCAGGCCTCCTTTGATTCCCGGCGGGATGGCTGTACCCATCCATTTAAAACGGCGTTCTTGTGGACATACGTTTTAGGAGTTTTTCTTCCTGGTTTTACGACAACCACATGAAAAACCTAGCTGTTGTTTAGGCTTTCCTCTCCGGCGATCTTTTACAAAGAAGTGGGGACAGGAACTTATGGGGTTAACTTTTAAACTTCTCACCCGGCGGGTGCACCTGGGTTGGGTGAGATGAACGACTTAGGTCTTTCAGTTTAGTTAACCGATCCATTATAGTGATACTCTGTGTATCGCTACCTTTACTATTACGGCGATTGAAGGTTCAATTAGGTTAAATATAGATTATCACCCGGCGGGTGCTCCTAGGTGGAGGAACTAAGGAATTTACAAAATTCGATTTAACCTATTAATTTAGTGATACAATTAGGTATCACCGCCTTCTAACTTACGGCGATCTTTTGGGACAATTCGTTTAAACATCAGATCTCGTATCATCCTGCCCTGGGCTATTCTAACTAAAATAATTCAAGGGCCGGCGTCTTTTTGGGGGTTGCTTTGTTACAAAATTGAATCTTGAGACAGTCACCTTCTCCGAGAGACTATAAGTGCCATGCTGGACCATTATATCAGAGGGTATTCTTTCACTTTCTTTAGCAAAAGATTTGTTTAGACTTACACCCTGCCGCGTGGCGAGATGTGTTAGTTGTGTCTTTGCATCTCGTTACCCGGCGGGTTATTAACACTGGTGTGCGACCATGTTGGATTAACCTTATGAGCATTAATTCCTGGAAATTTTCTTGTTTTTTCCAGAGCTGAGCTCCGGCGGACCAATACAGACCCGGCGGTAGTTTTCACCCACCAGTCTCTGTCATGGCTACCATTGCCCCAGTTTTTGCCCTATGCATTACCCCTACTTGTGCTGGTATCCCTATTTTTGCACACACCCTTTGCATAAGGTGTGTTAAATGTCTAGACCGTTCAAGGGGTCTCTGGGTTATGCACAATTGTTCCTTTTGCTCTCAATTAGCTGTTAAAGTCCTTTGTGATAATGATAAGACCGCGGCGGTAGCGTTGAGAGAGGTTCGACAACAAATGTCGGCCTACACTACCATTGTCGCGCATAAGTCACTTCATGTGACAACGTCCCACTTTGGGATAGATTGCTGTCAGAACACCCTCCCCCTAAACGTTCCTCTAGAGTCACGAGTGTTAAGCCGACGGAGACTAGTCAGGGTTCTGTATCGTCTGCGACTACAACTAAACGCCCGAGAGAGCCTACACCCCCGGCATCCGCCTCCTCGTCGCAGGCGAGATCTAGGTCAAGGTCACCTCTCAGACATCAGTCTTCTAGTCGTGCCTCTTCGCCGGAGAGTAAGAAGAGTAAGACGGAAGGTTCCACCAGTGGTCACGGCGGAGATTCTTCCAGATCTAAGACTAGTTCGCGGTCACACCGCAGCCATAAATCCTCAAAAAGGATTCACATCGGAAGTCCTCTCGACATTCCCCTAAGTCTAGTGCATCTTATCGTACCTCTACACCTGACAGTGTTTGTGTTAAGGCCTCTGAGTCCAGTGCAGCGCCTGTCCCTAAAGAGGATTTGCCAATTAATATTTTAACCCTGGAAATGGAAAGTTCAGGAGGGTCAATTATTGAGAATGTTTCAGACTCTCAAGAAAGCGTAGGCCAGGGCCTCGGTGTTTGGCGGTTTGCCCAACCAGGGTCTGACCACCCACGTCCGACTCATACGAGTCACACAGTAGCCGACGTCCACAGGGACGCGGCGATCCCATCCTCTATCCCAGACTTATCTTGGAAACAAGGTACCCCTGCCTCGGCGGGGTCTTCTCAGGAGGATAGGGAAGATAAAGACGAAGTTTCAATGATTTCGGAAGGACAGGGTCAGGCTCAGGCTTGGACGCCGCTCGGGATAATAATGATTCTCCTGTTAGTTTCTTCATCAAATCAGTTTGTTACGGCACAAGAAATTGATGGGTTGCTTACTCATGCTTTATCTAAATTTTTTGGTCAACAACAAGAAAACCCCACAATGGACTTGGGGGCTCCCTCAACAAGCTCTACGGTACGGCCTCTGATGACATCAATTGATTTATCTAAGATTCCTAACCCTCCTACTATGTCACCTGCAAGGAGCACTAAGCCTGCCACGGCGGCATTGACAACTTCAAATGTCAGGGTCATAACAGGATGTTAATCCACCCCCTCTAGACAAAGCGCCTCTTAGAAAGGTAGCTATGCCCCTGCTTTATGGGCCAGACGATTCATGGGTTCTTTTGAACCCCTCTAAACCAGAGCTTGCCCAACCTACCTTGTCAGGGGAACTCCCGGTACCGCGTGAGTGGTTTATCCAGGGCAACAAGTCAAAGAAATTAAGGGCCATGGATGCCTTGGGTAATATTCTGGACGTAAACATTAAGGCTATACCTAGTTATTATCACCAGGATTATTTTGTGTATGCTTCTAAGCCTGCTTTACCCCCTGCCTTCAGCTTTAAAACTATTTTCAGACTGGTCTAAGCTGGATGGGTTTAATGATATTAAGAGTCTGTCAGCTCCTACTCCTGAACTAGATTTACAGACCGTCACTGATGACGCAGCTAATCCAGTTTTGAAGGTGGGACAGTTGGGTCCAGGACCTTGGGTGGATTGGGAGGTAGAGGCTCAAAACTTTGCAACCACTTTCACTTCTAAATCTTCCCACCAGATCCCTCAGGACACACATTCATGGTTTTCCATGCCGGTGGGTTCTGCCGGCGGAGTCCCGGCGGCTTTGTTTGCATTCCTAGCTGCCCCTAAGATTAATCTTTGTGAACTGAAGGACCCGTTCACTACTCCTACCCCTACTCACCTAGACAGAGAATTTAGGCTACGAGGCAAAGCTTTTCGCCTGTTTTCACAGTACATAGTATCTCAGCAGGTGGCTAAGTCTTTACTACGATCTACTCAGGCAATCGCAGACGCGGATGCTCGAAGATCGGTTTGAGTTATCCCGGCGACTGATTCTTCAGTCGTCAATCCAATCCTTAGGTGACATACGCACCGCCTTGCTTGAGGCGGTGCGAGCACGACAAGATCTCAGGATGTCGTTAGTTCGCAAGCTACCTGATCGCATTGCTAACCAGGTGGTGATGTCACCAGTACTTACTCCATCTTTAATGTCCCCTGACGTATGGCGAACGGTGTTCAATATGGCACAGGCCATTAAGCACAGTCCCGCCCCTTCTAAGAAACCTGCTTTTAACTTCCCCAAACCCAGGGCTACTACTAAAGCCCAGCCAGGGGGATCTAAACCTTTTCTTCCGCCTAAGTCCTCCCACTCCCCCCAGGGTCAGTACAGACATAGACAGAATAGGTTTTCAGGTCAGAGAGGACGTGGCCAAAACAAACCAGGTCAGGGCCAGCCTTCGGCCAACACCAGCCAGCCGGCGAAACGACCAGCACCAACCCCACCATCAAAAAACTAAAGTCTCTCTCACTCCCGGCGCCTACCTTAAGGCCGGAGGAACCGAGAGTAGTACAGCCGGCGAACCCTTGTCTGCTAACTGGGTCGTTCCGAACGTGTCACCAAGCATGGCCGTTAAACACTTGGGCACGGATGGTGGCACGCAAAGGCATCACTTGGCAGTGGCTCCGGCGACCCCGATTACGTCAGCCGACAACGGCGAATTTTGTTTCTTTAGAGGTGGAGTCACTAGCCCAGGAAATGATTGCCAAGAATGTCATCATCCCGGTCCCCCCCAAATTACCCGGTATTCACGTCCAAACTATTTTTGGTTCCCAAAAGGGACAGTGTTCAGATGAGGCCGGTCGTAGACCTGTCTTATCTGAATCTTCACATTCACAACGAATCTTTCAGAATGTTAACAGTACACCAAATCAGGCTAACACTTCCGCCGGGGGGTTGGATGTGTTCACTAGACCTGACAGACGCCTATTGGCACGTATCGGTCAACAAAAGATTTCAAAGGTTTTTGGCCTTACGGATCAGGCACCAAAATTTTTGTTTTTCAGAGGATGCCGTTCGGTTTGAACCTGGCACCTCGATTATTCACAAAACTAGTCCGGCAAGCCCTGATGCCATTGTTAAAACAAGGGATCAGAGTGTTGTGGTATCTGGACGACTGGCTGGTGGTGGCAGAGACACAACAATTATGCATAAAACATGTCAATATCATTTTAAATCATGTCAAAACTCTAGGCTTCAAGGTAAATCTGGTAAAGTCAAACCTTGTTCCCTCACGAGTAATTCAGTGGATAGGGCTGGTCTGGGACACCGCCGCTCTCACTCTGAGTCAGAGTGTGGACAATCGCAACAGGTTTCGCAGGAAACTGTTCAGTGTTCTTCACAGTCTGACTACGACTCGAAGGGTCTGGGAGTCTCTGGTCGGCTCTCTCAACTGGATTCAACTAACTGTCAAGTTGGGCCGGTTGAAAGTAAAACGATTAATATTGGAAGGCAACAAATATTTCCCGCTCTTACCGGCGGGAAAATTATGGCCCATCCCGAAATTAATCCACACCTTACTAGCGGTCTGGGCGAAGAGGGAAACATTGCACTCAATAATGTCATGGATCTCTCCTCCACCAACGGTATGGGTAGACACGGATGCGTCAGGCACAATAGGTTGGGGATTTCAGTCAAATCAGGGGCACCAGGGTCAGGGGCTTTGGTCCCACTTAGAAATCTCGCACATCAATGTCAAAGAATTACTAGTCCCCTTATATTTCCTTCAGGCTCACGGCCCGGCGTTACGGGACAAGTCGGTGCCTTCAGAATGGACAATCTGAATGCAGTCCACTGTATTCAGAAACAAGGGTCAACGAGGCCAAGGAAGTTGCTAAACGTGTCAGAAGAGATTTTTGCTCTAGCCAACAGTCTAGATATTTATCTACACGCTTCTTATCTCCCAGGCGTAGCGAACGTCTGGGCAGACGCTCTATCCCGGCGACAGAGCACGACAGTAGAATGTGAGCTCAAGACACCGATTTTCAACCCAATGATTGCAGATCTCTCCCATCCACAAGTGGATTTTTTGCGTCCGAGGAGACTCACAAACTCCCTCTATACCTCACCCGCCGGGCGAAAACGCCGGCAGGGGGGCCAGACGCCCTAGTGACAGACTGGAACAGATGGAGCTCCATCTATCTGTTTCCGCCGCCAGATGCGTCACTAATGTGCCACGTAGTGAACAAACTACGAGATTATCGGGGCTTAGTCTCGCTAATCGCGCCGCTGTGGCCGGCGCAGTTGTGGTACCAGCAATTGAAAATGTGGTGCCCGGACCCGGTATCGCTCCCGGTCGGGTATTTCCACTTAGACGCGATTGGCAACCTCGCGACCTCGCTGACTTTTGCATTGTGGACATTCAGGAGGCCAAGTGGCTAGCACCATACGGTAGAGATGTGACAAATAAATTACTTAATCAATATACTCAGTCTACAAAACGACAGTATCAATCACATTGGCAAGCCTTTACTTCTTGGATCGTTAGGACAGAACAAACAGTACCCTCAGTGGCATTAGTTTTTAATTACTTAAATTATCTGTTTGAGCAGAAACGTTTTATCTGTGGTAACATTAAAAAATCACTTAACTGCGATTAGAGTGCCCTTTTTAGACCTTACAGGTCTTTCCATACCGGTAGCGGAGGAAACAGGTTTTATGAGGGCATGTTTTAAACTCCGTCCACCTCCCCGTCAGCTCATGCCTACTTGGTCTCTGGACAAAGCTTTGTCTTTGCTTCACTCTCGTCTGTACCAAAATACTGCAGACTTTGCATTACTCTTAAAAAAGGCGGTTTTCCTTTTGGCTTTAGCCACCGGAAACAGAGTGTCTGAGCTGGCGGCGATGAGCAACACACCTAATTGTCTTAGGTTTGGTAGACTTAATGAATGTATTTCCATTGCACCCTCCCCAGGTTTTGTAGCCAAGAATGAGCATATTGCACACGTGTTTTCTGAGTTCACGGTGCCGGCGTTAAAAAGGGGAAAGGTGCATCATAATTTATGTCCAGTACAAGCTCTAACCAAATATTTGAGAGTAGCTCCTCACAACCCCCAAGGTGCTTTATGGGTAGCAAGTACGGGTACTCGCTTACTTAAACGGCGATTAGCCTCTCTTCTGGTAGAAGTCATTAAAGAAAGTAATCCCGGCGTTGTAGGTCGGGCCCACGATTTACGCAAATGGGCAGCCTCTTTACGTTTCCTGAAAAACTTTTCAGTTGAAGACATAGCGTCCACACAGTTGTGGGCGTCTAATCATACGTTTCTGTCTAGATACTTGTCAGTTGCTCTAGACAAACCTTCCTTACCATGTATAGCTTTAAGGCAGAGGGTCTAGGTGGCCCTGCAGTCACTTTTGTTTACTTTTCACGGGAAAGGGGGGGGGGGGGGGGTGCAGTCAGTTGACACAGGACACCCTAGACCCCGCCGGAGTATGAGAGCTGTGATACAATTTAAGGTTAAAATGTGTTATGAAAATTTCTCAGTGAGAAATTGTGCTAGTACGATGTTAAGTACAAAACAACGGTGTTGTTAGAGTAGTTTAGATGCGAAAGCAATTTATTTTTAGAATAATGGAGTTCCTTTGCAATTTATCTCCAAGTTTATGTTGGGGTTTATTATGTGCACATGTAAACTTATAACTTGTTATTTTTGTCACCACTCGTTGAGTGGGGTGCCTTTGTAACTACAGATCTGTGTTCAGAATCTTCAGAGTTACCCATTTTTGTCAAGCAGGCTTCTTTGAAGCACGCACCTGCCTGAACCCCCTTTTTCTTGTATTTGTTCGGCTACGCCGTATTAAATATATTTTCAAAGTAAGAATACTATGTGATTGTTTTTATTATCTGCTTTTCTAGAGTTATGATATGATTACGAATGTCCCCCTCCAGTCTTAGAAATCAGGCATGTTCGTCAATGATGGAGGGGCCACTAATAAATTATAGGTTTGACTCCTGTAAGGAGATAAAGAAAACCTAATATTTAGTAGTGGCCCCGTAATCATTGACGACTGGGGCCCTCCCGACCGTCCCCTTCCCATTCGTTGATGTATTAAGGATTTTGGTTTACTTGATATGTCAGTGAAGGAAGAATGACGCCTGAATCAGCGTCTGGTCAGAAATCCACACAAGTACATCCACGATATGATGGAAAGCTTATTGGATAGTTATTCTTATTTTCTTTTTGTTTTTATTTTTTACGAAGTTTTTTCGTAGTGAGAACCCAATTCATAATGACTGAAGCCATGAGTGAGGTCGCGTGCGCTCATGATGAAGGCTCCTCAGTTTTTAAATGCTCTGCGCGGTAGATTCAAAACTACGGCGGATTAGTGTTTTGAAGAGGATGCCTTATGTAATAGGCATGTTCGTCAATGATTACGGGGCCACTACTAAATATTAGGTTTTCTTTATCTCCTTACAGGAGTCAAACCTATAGTGTGGGCCCTGGGCTAGTCGTGCTTGGCTTATTCCCAGGTCCGTTGTGCGTTCAGTTGGTTTCTGAACGGGGTGGGTTACTTTCCGGCGGGTTTTTCTCGGTTTCACCATGAAAAACCCGGCCGAGAGCCGTGTTGGGCCACGCGTGGTTTCAACACAGGCTTGTGTCCCCGGCAAGGAGGTGTCTGTGGCTCTCCAGAACTCCGTCTCTGTATTGGTGCCTGTTTCAGGCTCCCTATGATCCCCGGCGGTCTGGCTGTACCCATCTAACTTTGTTCATGCGGGACAGAATGTTATGAGTTTATCTACCAGGTTTTACAAACCACATAGAACAAACCTAGCTGTTGATTGAGGGCTTTCCTCCCCGGCGATCTTTTACAAAGAAGTGGGGACAGGAACTTATGGGGTTAACGTTGTTGTTACATCTCACCCGGCGGGTGCACCTTGGTAGGATGGGATGAACGTCTTGGTCATTCAATTTCGTTAAACGATCCATTTTAAGTGGTACTTTAGGTATCTCCGCCTTCAGCCGGACAGCGATCGAAGGCTCAATTAGGTTTAACATCTTTTTACAAATTTTTCACAACCCGGCGGGTGCTCCTGGGAGGAGGAAATAAGGAATTTACAATTCCATATAGTTAACCAGTTAATTGAGAGATACGTTAATGTATCGCCGCCTTCAAACTTACGGCGATCCTTTGTGACAATTCGTTAGACATCAGATCTCGTATCTGCCTGCCCTGTGTTATTCTACTAAATAATTCAGGTGCCGGCGTCTTTGTGGGGGGTTGCTTTTTCCAAAATTGAATCTTGAGACAGTCACCACCAGAAAGACTATGTTATAAACGCCATACTGGTCCTTTATATTATGTCAGAGGGTATTCTTAACTTTCTTAGGACATGTTTCGATATGCGAAATCTTTATAAGATCCCGCCGCGTAGCGAGCTGTGATCGTGGTGTCATTAAGGCTCGTTACCCGACGGGTTATTAACACAGTGGTGTGTGTGTGTGTATGCGAACATGTTGGGTTAACCTTATGAGCATTAACTCCTGGAAATTTTATTTTTTCCAGAGCTGGGCTCCGGCGGACCAATACAGACCCTGCGGTAGTTTCCCACCAGTCTCTGTCATGGCTACCTTTGCCCCAGTTTTTGCTTTGTGCGTTACCCCTTCTTGTGCTGGTATCCCTATTTTTGCGCACACTCTTTGCATCAAGTGTGTTAAATGTCTAGACCGTTCAAGGGGTCTGTGGGTTATGCGCAATTGTTCTTTTTGCTCCCAATTAGTGTCAAAGGTCCTCTGTGATAATGATAAGACCGCAGCGGTCGCCTTACGAGAGGTCAGGCAACAGATGTCAGCATACTACCATTGTGGCGCATAAGTCACTTCAATGTGACAACGTCCCACTTTGGGATAGGCTTCTTGTTGAACACCCTCCCCCTAAACGTCCCTCTAGAGTAACTAGTCGTAAGCCGGCAGAGACTGGTCAAGTTTCTGTATCTTCTACTGCTACACCTAAACGCCGACGAGAGCCTACACCCCCGGCGGCAGCCTCCTCGTCCCGGGCGAGGTCTCGGTCTAGGTCACCTCTCAGACACCAGCCATCTAGTCTTGCCTCTTCACCATCGAGTAAGATGTGTATGACAGAAAGTTCCACCAGTGGTCACGGCGATAAATCCTATAAATCTAAGAGAAGTTCGCGGTCACACCGTAGCCATAAATCTTCAAAGAAGGATTCCCATGATAAAAAGGCCTCTCGACATTCACCAGTTTCTAGTGCTTCTCATCGTACCTCTACCCCAGACAGAGTTGGTGTTCGGGCTCAAGGGTCCAGTGCAGCGCCTGTACCTAAAGAGGATTTACCCATTAATATTTTAACCCTGGAATTAGAGAAGTCAGGGGGTTCAGGGGTTGAGAGTGTTGCGGACTCCCAAGGGAGCGTAGGCCAGGGCCTAGGTGTTTGGCGTTATTCTCAGCCAGGACCTGACCACCCACTTCCGACTCAAACGAGTCACACAGTGGCTGACGTCCACCGGGACGCGGCGATCCCATCCTCTATCCCTGACTTATCTTGGCAACAAGGTGATACCCCTGCCTCGGCGGGGTCTTCTCAGGAGGAACAGGATAAAAAAGACGAAGTTTCAATAATCTCGGAGATGGAAGGGCAAGGGTCAGGCTCAGGCTTGGACGCCACACAGGATCTTAATGATTCACCTAGTTAGTTCTTCATCAAGTCAGTTTGTCACGGCACAGGAAATTAATGGGCTACTCAGTAATGCTTTATCTAAATTTTTTAGCCAACAACAGGAAACTCCCACAATGGACTTGGGGGCTCCCACGACAAGCTCTACGGTACGGCCTCTGATGACTTCGATTGCTTTATCTAAGATCCCTAACCCTCCCACTCTGTTAACCTCAGTGGTTACTAGGCCTGCTACGGCGGCATTGACAACTTCAAATGTCAGGGTCATAACGGATGTCAATCCACCCCCCTAGACAAAGCGCCTCTTAGTAAGGTAGCTATGCCCTTACTTATGGACCAGACGAGTCATGGGTTCTTTTGAACCCCTCTAAACCAGAGCTTGCCCAACCTACCTTGTCAGGGGAACTCCCGGTACCGCGTGAGTGGGTCATCCAGGGCAATAAATCAAAGAAATTAAGGGCCTTGGATACTTTAGGTAATGTTCTGGACGTAAACATCAAGGCTATACCTAGTTATTATCACCAAGATTATTTTGTGTATGCTTCTAAGCCTGCTTTACCCTCTGCCTCAGCTTCAAAACTATTTTCAGACTGGTCTAAGCTGGATGGGTTTAATGATATTAAGACTCTGTCAGCTCTCACTCCTGAACTAGATTTACAGACCGTCACAGACGACGCAGCTAATCCAGTTTTGAAGGTGGGACAGTTGGGACCAGGACCTTGGGTAGACTGGGAGGTAGAGGCTCAAAACTTTGCAACCACTTTCACTTCTAAATCTTCCCACCAGATCCCTCAAGATACTCATTCATGGTTCTCCATGCCTGTGGGTTCTGCCGGCGGAGTCCCGTCAGCTTTGTTTTCATTTCTAGCTGCCCCTAAGATTAATCTTTGTGAGATGAAAATGCCGTTCACTACCCCTACCCCTACTCACCTAGACAGAGAATTTAGGCTACGGGGAAAAGCTTTTCGCCTGTTCTCGCAGTACATAGTATCTCAGCAGGTGGCTAAGTCTTTACTACGGTCCACTCAGGCAATCGCAGATGCGGATGCCCGAAGATCGGTTGAGTTATCCCGGCGACTGATTCTTCAGTCGTCAATCCAATCCTTGGGTGACATACGTACCGCCTTGCTTGAGGCGGTACGAGCACGACAAGATCTTAGGATGTCGTTAGTTCGCAAGCTACCTGATCGCATTGCTAATCAGGTGGTTATGTCACCAGTGCTTACTCCCTCTTTAATGACCCCTGAAGTGTGGCGAACGGTGTTCAATATGGCACAGGCCGTTAAGCACAGTACCACCCCTTCTAAGAAACCTGCTTTTAACTTCCCCAAACCCAGGCCTACTACTAAAGCTCAGCCAGGGGATCTAAACCTTTTCTTCCGCCTAAGTCCTCCCACTCCCCCCAGGGTCAGTACAGGCATAGACAGAGTAGGTTTTCAGGTCAGAGAGGACGCGGCCAGAATAAACCAGGTCAGGGCCAGTCTTCGGCCAACACCAGCCAGCCGGCAAAGCGTCCAGCACCACCCACCCCACCATCAAAAAACTAAAGTCTCTCTCACTCCCGGTGCCTACCTTAAGGCCGGAGGAACCGAGGGTAGTACAGCCGGCGAACCCTTGTCTGCTAACTGGGTCGTTCCGAACGTGTCACCAAGCATGGCCGTTAAACACTTGGGCACGGATGGTGGCACGCAAAGGCATCACTTGGCAGTGGCTCCGGCGACCTCGATTACGTCAGCCGACAACGGCGAATTTTGTTTCTTTAGAGGTGGAGTCACTAGCCCAGGAAATGATTGCCAAGAATGTCATCATCCCGGTCCCACCAAATTACCCTGTATTCACGTCCAAACTATTTTTGGTTCCCAAAAGGGACAGTGTTCAGATGAGGCCGGTCGTAGACCTGTCTTATCTGAATCTTCACATTCACAACGAATCTTTCAGAATGTTAACAGTACACCAAATCAGGCTAACACTTCCACCGGGAGGTTGGATGTGTTCACTAGACCTGACAGACGCCTATTGGCACGTATCGGTCAACAAAAGATTTCAAAGGTTTTTGGCCTTACGGATCAGGCACCAAAATTTTGTTTTTCAGAGGATGCCGTTCGGCTTGAACCTAGCACCTCGATTATTCACAACATTAGTCAGGGAAGCCCTGATGCCATTGTTAAAGCAAGGAATCAGAGTGTTGTGGTATCTAGACGACTGGCTGGTGGTGGCAGAGACACAACAATTATGCATAAAACATGTCAATATCATTTTAAATCATGTCAAAACTCTAGGCTTCAAGGTAAATCTGGTAAAGTCAAACCTTGTTCCCTCACGAGTAATTCAGTGGATAGGGCTGGTCTGGGACACCGCCGCTCTCACTCTGAGTCAGAGTGTGGACAATCGCAACAGGTTTCGCAGGAAACTGTTCAGGTTTCTTCACAGTCTGACTACAACGCGAAGGGTCTGGGAGTCTCTGGTCGGCTCTCTCAACTGGATTCAACTAACTGTCAAGTTGGGCCAGTTGAAAGTAAAACTATTAATATTGGAAGGCAACAAATATTTCCCGCTCTTACCGGCGGGAAAATTATGGCCCATCCCGAAATTAATCCACACCTTACTAGCGGTCTGGGCGAAGAGGGAAACATTGCACTCAATAATGTCATGGACCTCTCCTCCACCAACGGTATGGGTAGACACGGATGCGTCAGGCACAATAGGGTGGGGATTTCAGTCAAATCAGGGGCACCAGGGTCAGGGGCTTTGGTCCCACTTAGAAATCTCTCACATCAATGTCAAAGAATTACTAGTCCCCTTGTATTTCCTTCAGGCTCACGGCCCGGCGTTACGGGGCAAGTCGGTGGCCTTCAGAATGGACAATCTGAATGCAGTCCACTGTATTCAGAAACAAGGGTCAACGAGGTCAAGGAAGTTGCTAAACGTGTCGGAAGAGATTTTTGCTCTAGCCAACAGTCTAGATATTTATCTTCACGCATCTTATCTCCCAGGCGTAGCGAACGTCTGGGCAGACGCTCTGTCCCGGAGACAGAGCACGACAGTAGAATGGGAGCTCAAGCAACCCATTTTCAACCTAATGATTGCAGAGCTCTCCCATCCACAAGTGGATCTTTTTGCGTCCGAGGAGACTCACAAACTCCCTCTATACCTCACCCGCCGGGCGAAAACGCCGGCAGGGGGGCCAGACGCCCTAGTGACAGACTGGAACAGATGGAGCTCCATCTATCTGTTTCCACCGCCAGATGCGTCACTAATGTGCCACGTAGTGAACAAACTACGAGATTATCGAGGCTTAGTCTCGCTAATCGCGCCCCTGTGGCCGGCGCAGTTGTGGTACCAGCAATTGAAAATGTGGTGCCCGGACCCGGTATCGCTCCCGGTCGGGTATTTCCACTTAGACACGATTGACAACCTAGCGACCTCGCTGACTTTTGCATTATGGACATTCAGGAGGCCAAGTGGCTAGCACCATACGGTAGAGATGTGACCAATAAATTACTCAATCAATATACTCAGTCTACAAAACGACAGTATCAATCACATTGGCAAGCCTTTACTTCTTGGATCGTTAGAACAGAACAAACTGTACCCTCAGTGGCATTAGTTTTTAATTATTTGAATTATCTGTTTGAGCAGAAACGTTTATCTGTGGTAACATTAAAAAATCACTTAACTGCGATTAGAGTGCCCTTTTTAGACCTTACGGGTCTTTCCATACCGGTAGCGGAGGAAACAGGTTTTATGAGAGCATGTTTTAAACTCCGCCCACCTCCCCGTCAGCTCATGCCTACTTGGTCTCTGGACAAAGCTTTGTCTTTGCTTCACTCTCGTCTGTACCAAAATACTGCAGACTTTGCATTACTCTTAAAAAAGGCGGTTTTCCTTTTGGCTTTGGCCACCGGAAACAGAGTGTCTGAGCTGGCGGCGATGAGCAACACACCTAATTGTCTTAGGTTTGGTAGACTTAATGAATGTATTTCCATTGCACCCTCCCCAGGTTTTGTAGCCAAGAATGAGCACAGTGCACACGTGTTTTCTGAGTTCACGGTGCCGGCGTTAAAAAGGGGAAAGGTGCATCATAATCTTTGTCCAGTGCAAGCTCTAACCAAATATTTGAGAGTAGCTCCTCGAAACCCCCAAGGTGCTTTATGGGTAGCAAGTACGGGTAAACGCTTACTTAAACGGCGATTAGCCTCTCTTCTGGTAGAAGTCATTAAAGAAAGTAATCCCGGCGTTGTGGGTCGGGCCCACGATTTACGCAAATGGGCAGCCTCTTTACGTTTCCTGAAAATTGTTTCAGTCGAAGACATCGCGTCCACGCAGTTGTGGGCGTCTAATCATACGTTTCTGTCTAGATACTTGTCAGTTGCTCTAGACAAACCTTCCTTACCATGTATAGCTTTAAGGCAGAGGGTCTAGGTGGCCCTGCAGTCACTTTTGTTTACTTTCACGGGAAAGGGGGGGGGGGGGGGGTGCAGTCAGTTGACATAGGACACCCTAGACCCCGCCGGAGTATGAGAGCTGTGATACAATTTAAGGTTAAAATGTGATATGAAAATTTCTCAGTGAGAAATTGTGCTAGTACAATGTTAAGTACAAAACAACGGTGTTGTTATAGTAGTTTTAGCTGCGAAACCAATTTAATATTAGAACAATGGAGTTCCTTTGCAATTTATCTCCAAGTTTTTTGGGGTTTATTATGTGCACATATAAACTTATAACTTGTTATTTTTTGTCACCACTCGTTGAGTGGGGTGCCTTTGTAACTACAGATCTGTGTTCAGAATCTTCAGGGTTACCCATTTTTTGTCAGGCAGGCTTCTTTGAAGCACGCACCTGCCTGAACCCCCTTTTTCTTGTATATTTTCGGCCTACGCCGTTGTTAAATATATTTTCAAAAGTAAGAATACTATGTGGTTGTTTTTATTATCTGCTTTTCTAGAGTTATGATATGATTACGAATGTCCCCCTCCAGTCTTAGAAATCAGGCATGTTCGTCAATGATGGAGGGGCCACTAATAAATTATAGGTTTGACTCCTGTAAGGAGATAAAGAAAACCTAATATTTAGTAGTGGCCCCGTAATCATTGACGACTGGGGCCCTCCCGACCGTCCCCTTCCCATTCGTTGATGTATTGAGGATTTTGGTTTACTTGATATGTCAGTGAAGGAGCGATGACGCCTGAATCAGCGTCTGGTCAGAGATCCACACAAGTACATCCACGATATGATGGAAAGCTTATTAGATAGTTATTCTTATTTTGTTTTTGTTTTTATTTTTTACGAAGTTTTTTCGTAGTGAGAACCCAATTCATAATGACTGAAGCCATGAGTGAGGTCGCGTGCGCTCATGATGAAGGCTCCTCAGTTTTTAAATGCTCTGCGCGGTAGATTCAAAACTACGGCGGATTAGTGTTTGAAGAGGATGCCTTATGTAATAGGCATGTTCGTCAATGATTACGGGGCCACTACTAAATACTAGGTTTTCTTTATCTCCTTACAGGAGTCAAACCTATAATATATGCAATGTCAAACCAATTGTACCTGCCCCAGACCTTTTTTGTAAAAAGGTCGCCGGGAGGGAAAGACTAAACAAACAAACAACATTGTTTCAATTGTTTATTAACGATTTCATCATATCTTTTACCTGTTCAAAAGAATTAAGCATAACTTCTGAATCCTCATAAAGATGAAGCATATCTTTATTAAAGATGAAGTCTTTCAAGTATCCCTTTACACTTGAAACGCTAGTAAGATTCAGGCATCTTTTTATCCCATAAAAAGTCTAAGCCTATCTTAATCTCTAATCCGGCTTCTCCCAGAAGCCCTCATAGATCGCCGTCTTGAAGGCCGTGATACCCTATTGTATCAATCAATTGTTTGGCAAATTATCGCGAATCGTAAATCCGTTAATATAACCACCCGAAGGTACAATCGCCGGGTTTTATATGCAATGTCAAACTAATTATACCTGCCCCAGACCTCCTTGTAAAAAGGTCGCCGGGAGGGAAAGACCAAACAAAATAACTGTGTGGAGCCCCCCTCGCCGGGAATAACACAGGAAGCCTGATCCCAGGCTCGACCACAGAAAACGTAGTTTCTGATGAGCCCTCAAGCGACCAAACTCGTTGGGGTAACTTACCTATTTTAGCCATCCTGACTAAAACTCGGTAACCAAAAACGGTGTTCTCGGAGCAACGAGAAAAACGCCGGAAAGGTAACCCACAGCAAACGAGACATTACAGGAGGGCGTAATGCATAAAGCAATGAATAACACAGGAAGCCTGATCCCAGGCTCGACCACAGAAAACGCAGTTTCTGATGAGCCCTCAAGCGACCAAACTCGTCGGGGTAACTTACCTATTTTAGCCATCCTGACTAAAACTCGGTAAACAAAAACGGTGTTCTCGGAGCAACGAGAAAAACGCCGGAAAGGTAACCCCCACCAAACGAGACATTTTAACACAGTTTATACAAAGGGTGTGCGCAAAAATAGGGATACCTGAACAGGAGGGCGTAATTCATAAAGCAAAAACCGGGGCAAAGGTAGCCATGACAGAGACTGGTGGGAAACTTACTCCAGGTTCTGCATAGACCCGCCGGGACCCAGCTCTGGAAAAATTAAAATTTCCAGGAATTAATGCTCATAAGGTTAACCCAATCATGTTCGCACACAAGTGTTAAATAACCCGCCGGGTAACGAGACGTAATACTCAACGACCACAGCTCGCTACGCGGTGGGGTTTCCTAAGTAAAGGATTTCAGAATATCTTAATTTGTCCAAAAGATTTATGAATACCCTCTGACATAATATATAAAGACCAGCATGGCGTTTATAAGTGATTAAGTCTTTCCGGTGGTGTTTGTTTCCAGATTAATTTTGGAAAAAACCCCCCTAAAAAAGACGCCGGCCCCCGAATTATCTCGTAGATCAAAAACTGGGAAGCCTGACAAATATACGAGATCTAACTTCTGCCGAAGTATCTTTTTAGATCGCCGTATGTTGAAGGCGGCGATACAAAACGTATCCTCAATTGTCTGGTTAACTAACTGAATTGTCAATTCGTTATTCCCATCCGTCCAAGGAGCACCCGCCGGGTGTGAATAATAGTTTAAAAAACGTTAACCCCAATTGTGCCCTAAAGCGCCGTATGTTGAAGGAGGCGATACACAATGCATCCCTCAATTGTCTGGTCAACTAAACTGAATTTTGCAAATTCGGTCATCCCACCCTTCCAGGTTGCACCCACCGGGTGATTTAAAGTTTAAAAGTTAACCCCAATTGTTCCTATCCCCACTTCTTTGTAACAGATCGCCGGGGAGGAAATACAACTACAGCATAGTTTTATATTGGCTTTGCAAAACCGAAAAAAACTACAAACAACACGTGACCGTATGAACACTGTTAGATGGGTACAGCCAACCCGCCGGGAATCAGAAGGAGCCTGAAACAGGCACCCCAGAGACGCAGTCCTGGGGAGCCACAGACACCCACTCGCCGGGGAAACAAGCCTGTTTTAAACCACGCGTGGCCAAAACTTGGCAACCAGCCGGGGTTATCAAGGTGAAATCGAGAACAACCCCGCCGGAAATAACCCACCCCGTCCAGATACCATCTGAACGCAACACCGGACCGAGGCGTAGCTAAAACACAACTAACGCCGGGCCCAACATAGTCCGTGGAATTAGCCAATACACAACTAACCCAGGACACATAAATAGTCTGTGGAATTAGCCAATACACAACTAAACCAGGACACACATGACAGAGTAGTACATATTTAGAAAATAAATCAATAACACTTGTATATGTGGTAAAGCTACGAGAAGCTGGCTAGGCCTAGGCAGACGGATAACAGTAACATGTCGGAATATAAACAAAAACCACTGAATTATATCACAACAGGAACCACCGCCAACACACCACTGTAGCAAACACTTCCGGCAAAGGGAAGAACTGACTCGGGACCCAGAAAAAACTTCACTAAGTGAAGAAAAATACGCTGGGAACGACAGCAAAAATACGCTACCTCATCAGAAAGATAAAAGGAAGCAATAACGTGTAATGAAAGCCGCCTGCATCACAAAGCTAGCTAACTGTGAAAAAGTTCACCTGTCCACAACAGGACCACGAGGGTACATCCGAAATAGATGCCCCAAACACACGACCCAAAATACACTGCACTGCGGGCAACCAGCCCAGGACACTCCTGCTACGCATATCCTAACCTTACTCGATACATCCCGGAGTAAACCAATGAGAAAAAACTCACTAGGGACGCAACAAATGCGGAACCCGCGTAGCGTGGGGAGACACGTCCGGGCAGGCTGAGCGCAGAGCAGAGAAGGAAGAATGACGCCTGCAGTAGCGTCTGGTCAAAAGATCCACACAAGTACATCCACGATATGATGGAAAGCTTATTGAATTGTTATTCTTATTTTCTTTTTGTTTTTATTTTTTACGAAGTTTTTTCGTAGTGAGAACCCAATTCATTATGACTGAAGCCATGAGTGAGGTCGTGTGCGCTCATGATGAAGGCTCCTCAGTTTTTTAAATGCTCTGCGCGGTAGATTCAAACTACGGCGGATGAGTGTTTGAAGAGGGTGCCTTATGTAATAGGCATGTTCGTCAATGATGGAGGGGCCACTAATAAATAAAAGATTTCAAAGATTCCTGGCCTTACGGATCAGGGATCAAACTTATGTTTTTCAAAGGATGCCATTCGGTTTGAACCTGGCACCTCGCTTATTCACGAAATTAGTCCGGCAAGCACTGATGCCATTGTTAAAACAAGGGATCAGGATTTTGTGGTACCTAGACGACTGCCTAGTGGTGGCAGAGACAGAGCAAGTATGCATAAATCATGTCAACATAACATTAAAACATGTCAAATCTCTAGGGTTCAAGGTAAATCTGGGAAAGTCGAACCATGTTCCCTCACGAGTAGTTCAGTGGATAGGGCTGGTTTGGGACACAGCTGCTCTCACTCTGAGTCAGAGTGTGGACAATCGGAACAGATTTCGCAGGAAACTGTTCATGTTCCTTCACAGTCTGACTACGACGCGGAGAATCTGGGAGTCTCTGGTCGGCTCTCTCAACTGGATTCAACTAACTGTATTGTTGGGCCGGTTGAAAGTAAAGCACTTAATATTGGAGGGCAACAAATGTTTTCCACTATTACCGGCGGAAAAATTATGGCCCATACCAAAATTAATCCACACCTTACTAGCGGTCTGGGCAAAGAGGGAAATGTTGCACTCAATAATGTCATGGACCTCTCCTCCGCCGACGGTATGGGTAGACACGGATGCATCAAGAACGATAGGTTGGGGTTTTCAGTCAAACCAAGGGCACCAGGGTCAAGGGCTTTGGTCCCATTTAGAAATCTCCCACATCAATGTCAAAGAATTACTAGTCTCCTTATATTTCCTTCAGGCTCACGGCTCTACTTTACGGGGCAAGTCGGTGGCCTTCAGAATGGACAATCTGAATGCAGTTCACTGTATTCAGAAACAAGGGTCAACGAGGTCTCGGACGTTGCTAAACGTGTCAGAAGAGATTTTTATTCTAGCCAACAGGCTGGACATTCATCTTCACGTATCTTATCTCCCAGGCGTAGCAAACGTCTGGGCAGACGCTCTGTCGCGGAGACAGATCACAACAGTAGAATGGGCGCTCAAGCAACCCATTTTCAACCAATTGATTGCAGAGCTTTACCATCCACAAGTGGATCTGTTCGCGTCCGAGGAGACTCCCAAACTCCCACTGTACCTCACCCGCCGGACGATAACGCCGGCAGGGGGGCCAGACACCCTGGTGACAGACTGGAACAGGTGGAGTTCCATCTATCTGTTTCCGCCGCCAGACGCGTCTCTAATGTGCCATGTAGTAAACAAACTACGAGATTATCGGGGCTTAGTCTCGATAATCGCGCCCCTGTGGCCGGCGCAGTTGTGGTACCAGCAATTGAAAACGTGGTGCCCGCACCCGGTGTCGCTCCCGGTCGGGTGTTTCCACTTAGACACGATTGGCAACCTACCGACCTCGCTGACTTTTGCATTATGGACATTCAGGAGGCCAAGTGGCTAGCACCATATGGTAGAGATGTGACCAATAAATTATTGAATCAATATACTCAGTCTACAAAACGACAGTATCAATCACATTGGCAAGCCTTTACTTCTTGGATCCTTAGAACAGAACAAACTGTGCCCTCGGTGGCATTAGTTTTTAATTATTTAAATTATCTATTTGAACAGAAACGTTTATCTGTGGTAACGTTAAAAAATCACTTAACAGCGATTAGAATACCATTTTGGGACCTTACCGGCCTCTCCATACCAGTTGCGGAGGAAACAGGTTTTATGAGGGCATGTTTTAAACTCCGCCCACCTCCCCGTCAGCTCATGCCTACTTGGTCTCTGGACAAAGCACTGTCATTACTTCACTCCCTTCTGTACCAAAATACTGCAGATTTTACATTACTCCTAAAAAAGGATGTATTCCTTTTGGCTTTGGCCACCGGGAATAGAGTGTCTGAGCTGGCGGCGATGAGCAACACACCTAATTGCCTCAGGTTTGGTAGGCTTAATGAATGTATTCACATTGCACCTTCCCCAGGGTTTGTAGCCAAGAATGAGCACAGTGCACACATGTTTTCTGAGTTCACTGTGCCGGCGTTGAAAAGGGGAAAGGTGCACCATAATTTATGTCCAGTGCAGGCTCTAACCAAATATTTGAGGGTAGCTCCTCTAAACCCCCAGGGTGCTTTATGGGTAGCAAGTACGGGTAAGCGCTTGCTCAAACGTAGATTGGCTTCTCTTTTAGTCGAAGTCATTAAGGAGAGTAATCCCGGCATTGTGGGTAGGGCCCACGATTTACGCAAATGGGCAACCTCTTTGCGTTTCCTTAAGAATTTTTCTGTGGAAGATATTATGTCCACGCATTTGTGGGCCTCTAATCATACGTTTTTGACTCAATACCTGTCAGTAGCTCTAGACAAACCTTCCTTGCCATGTATAGCTTTAAAGCAGAGGGTCTAGGTGGCCCTTAAGTCACTTTTTGTTTTAATTTCAAGGAAAAGGGGGGGGGGGGGGTGCAGTCAGGGTAACATAGGACACCCTAGACCCCGCCGGAGTATAAGAGCTGTGATACTAGTTATGGGTATTGTTGATATGAAAATTTCTCTGTACTATTCAGTGCAGGAAATTGTGCTAGTACAATGATAGTACAAACAACAGTGTTGTTATAGTAGTTTAGCTGTGAAAGCAATTTAGTTTAAGCATTGGATATATTTTGCAAGATATTTCCACGAGTATTATGGGGTTATATGTGCACATGTAAACTTATAAGTTTTTATTTTTCACCACTTATGTTGAGTGGGGTGCCTTTTTAACTTACAGATCTGTTCGCAGAGTCTCAAGAGTTAACCTTTTGTATCAAGCAGGCTTCTTTGAAGCACGCCCCTGCTTGACCCCCTTTTGTATATATGTGCTGCGCCATTAAATATATTTTCGAAGTAAGAATACTATGTGGTTGTTTGATTATCTGCTTTTCTAGAGTTATGATATGATTACGAATGTCCCCCTCCAGTCTTAGAAATCAGGCATGTTCGTCAATGATGGAGGGGCCACTAATAAATTATAGGTTTGACTCCTGTAAGGAGATAAAGAAAACCTAATATTTAGTAGTGGCCCCGTAATCATTGACGACTGGGGCCCTCCCGACCATCCCCTTCCCATTCGTTGATGTATTAAGGATTTTGGTTTACTTGATATGTCAGTGAAGGAAGAATGACGCCTGAGTCAGCGTCTGGTCAAAGATCCACACAAGTACATCCACGATATTATGGAAAGCTTATTGAATAGTTATTCTTATTTTGTTTTTGTTTTTATTTTTTACAAAGTTTTTTCATAGTGAGAACCCAATTCATAATGACTGAAGCCATGAGTGAGGTCGCGTGCGCTCATGATGAAGGCTCCTCAAATTTTAAATGCTCTGCGCGGTAGATTCAAACTACGGCGGATGAGTGTTTGAAGAGGGTGCCTTATGTAATAGGCATGTTCGTCAATGATTACGGGGCCTTTACTAAATATTAGGTTTTCTTTATCTCCTTACAGGAGTCAAACCTATAATATAGGGACATCTCCCAATTCCCCAAAACATGCAAGCACACCTGTCCACCACTAGGGGCACACATAGGCAAAAAATAAATATAGAGAATTCAGAATCCTAAATTACCTGTAGCCTAGACTGGAGACCCCTAACCAGGCTGACCATGAGGTCCGAAGAAACATCACAGCAGACGATGCTCCGATGACCCAGCCACAGCACACAGACGAGGGGAGGCCCACGATAGGGGCCT
Organism: Paralithodes platypus; assembly: GCA_032716605.1. NCBI lineage: Eukaryota > Metazoa > Arthropoda > Malacostraca > Decapoda > Lithodidae > Paralithodes > Paralithodes platypus. The sequence continues at coordinate 24,061,216 of CM064503.1, read as the reverse complement.
ACAAGCAAAATACGAACTCTGGAAGGTGGAGCACCACGTGCAGGCACCCTTAGACCAGAGCATTTGCTAAATAGTATAAAATATATGCCACTGCCTCAATATTGACGGTCTGCAGCATAAAATTGTAGAATGGTAGCCTCCTAGCTATGTATCAAAAGCTAAAGGTGCAAACACAACATAAAATAACACACGTGGCGCGAAGATCCTGTGATACGTAGGCGCCTGTTACAAAAGTATCCTAAAATTACACACTTCCTGCGGACATACCAATGGGGTAGCCGTTGCTAGCTAATCTAAACCTTGTTACTACAACGCAGGTGTAAACAAATGTGCAAGGACTGACTAGAAAGCGCTGAAACGAAGAATAAAGCGGAGCACGGCGACACCCGTGTTGCTAGTATGGCCGCGGAAGGAGGAAGGACGAAGATGGCCGCTAGAGGGCCTGGTGTCGGGGTAGCAAAACGCAAGAAATCCACATGGAAAGTCATATGATAACAAATATTAAGTTAATTTTTCTTTTTTCTTTTTTACAGAGTTTTTTCTGTAGGGTACCCAATCATAATGACGATCCCATAAGGGAATTAAGCGTGCACTTATGAAGAGTACTCCATGATCCTTCCGCGCGGTAGATTAAAAATGCTGACGCGGGATGTTGAATGGAGACTATTATACTAATAGGCGATATCGTCAATGATGGAGGGGCCACTATTAAATTTATGGCATTCATAGAAAAGTTCTCTAGGGATTTTAGACTGAACACTTTTTAATAACATATAAACATTTGCATGACACCCGTAAACAGTAATGGTACTGTTAAAAAATAAATAATTGAGGCATTGCATATAATTTCAAAACTAAAGGATGGGATCTTTTTGACCAATTAATTATCAACACAGTGCATAGCTTGATATCATTGTCTGTGTATTTATTCATATTGATTTGTCGATAGAGTTGCTGTAACTCAAAAAACGTACCAGTACTCTTCATATAAATCTATACTGTATGCTCAGGCACATACACTTTTTTTTAGATGGGGGTGGCCAACTCTAGACAGAGCCAGAACAGGGACAACTAAAAAAAAAAATAAAATAAAAAAAAAAAACCCACATCTAAGTCGCCCAGCAGAATACCCAGAGACCAGGGATCACTAATGCCCCCGACCTCCCGGAGAAGTTCCGGTTTCAGCAGACAGACATGCAGTGGAGCACACCACAGTGCCTGCCCACCACACATCCAGGCGTACTCTTCATATATACCGGCTCCCCGGGCCAGGCGCCTGACTGACTATTATCTAGTCCAACTGGCGTCCTCTCCCCTCTCCCAAAGCACCACGTTTTCACTCATCTATTCACTATTATTCTCCATTAATTCCTATTTATTACCACTTCTCTTGCCTGATATAGTCATTCCTCTATCTCCCAATGCTTGTACTTCAAACTCTCCATCTCAATGGAGGGCTTCCTACCCCTCTACCTCCCCTTTTATCTGACTCACATATTCTCTCTGTAAACTTTCATCTTCTATTCGCTCAATTTTCTTTGCTTCTATAATCTTTCGTTTTGCCTCTCTCCTTTTCTCCTTGTACCTCTTCCATACCTCAACACTACTATCCTGTAAAACCCTCTCAAACCACTGTCTCTTCTCCTCAACTGCCTTTCTCACCGTATCATTCCACCACTCGCTTCCCTTCCTGATACCTCTGCCTCCTACTTTCCTTTTACCACATACTCTTCATATAAATAGAACACATAATAATTGCACAATGCTATTATTTACATTAACTTCTTACTTAAAATTTTCTCCTTAACTTAACAGCTGCGATCCCGTCTGAGCAAGGGTCGTGAGGTGCACCCCATGGCCCGACACATAGAGCGCCTCACCTTTACCCAGCTGGTCAACTTCCTCAACTCTTGTCTGGACCGCTACCAGGCTGCCATCATGGAGCCGGGCACAGCTGTAGGGGCCCTTTGTGCCCAGAGCATTGGAGAGCCCGGCACACAGATGACACTCAAGACCTTTCATTTTGCTGGTGTGGCTGCTATGAACATCACGCTTGGTGTGCCTCGGTCAGTATATTGTAGGAGTACCAGTAATATATGTATGTATGTATGTAAATTGTGGAAAGTACATAACAAATTGCTGGAAATTAATTTATAAAACTCGACAACTTAACTGAAATGCATGCTAAACACAGCAAACAAAACATAGCCTTAAGTCTCAACACAAAATATAGCTAAACAAAATCACAATACGTTAACCCATCCCATCCGGATGGCCGCCTGAGTTCCTGGAACTATTACAGGGCTGTAAATCAACTTAAAACTGCACTAGAGAAAGTTTAGTTATAGTATCAAGCGGTCTGCGACACACAAAACAACACACACTCACACTCAGTCAGTCAGCTGACTTGTACTTCAGTCAGGGTTTCAAGCAGTCGATTGATGATTTTCTGCAGTCCGAATTGATGCATGAAAGCAGTCGACAGTGACTTAACCCTTTCTGCACCAGCGACGACATACATCCGTCCGTAAAAAAGTAACTCGCCAATACCAGCGACGGCTCTCAGCCGTTCTGCTAGTTCTGCTAATATCTAGCTGGAGCTGCTAACATGACTTGGAGGCACTGCTTTGAGGAGTTGGCAACACTTCTCATGGTGCCTCTCGGCTATTACGGGCCGGCTGACTCAGTTACCCACCAACTCTTGATCTGAGAGGGTGTTGTCTCATTGATTATGGCAATAAGTCTGGTACTGGAGGGTACACTTTTATCTACAATGCCATGGTACAGTAGGGGTTAAGAATGGTGAAATAAATCAATAATCAATATAATCAATATTTATCCATAATCAATAATCAATAATTGAACGAGTGTAAACAAGCTGTAGCCGTAGTTGCTGGAATGGCGGCCGCTCAGTTGAACGAGTCTAGGTCACGAGACCAAACAAATAATTATATTTTCCACCTCAAACGAGAACAACTTTATGTATAATGTTACATATACATACAGGGTTAAAGACGGCAACCGTCCACAGTGAATGTGGCTTCCATGGTACAATCACAGTACTGCACACAGTACACAGCAATCATAACATGGTGGCTACAGTCTTTACTGGAGCACTGTACAACAAAGTCTTGCCACAACAACGCCTCATCATGTTATCACTGTGGCTGATGTTGGTATAGCGCTAACAGTGTCTCAGCAAAACTCAATAAAGTCCCCCTGAAGCACTTGCACCTGGCGAAATCGCACCACACCAGCCTTAGCCGTGCTACAATAAGGCAGTAACAAAAAATCACCGTAACTGCTACAGAGGCTGACTGCACCACTGAAGTGGCGGGCGGTGGGGTCGCTGTATCCCTACGCCAGAGAGAAAGGCCGACTTGTGCCAGTGGTCTGTGAGAGTAAGTCACTAGGGAACCTTGGGGCACACCATTATGGCCCCACTGCCATCACCACTCTCAAGAAGAAAGATAGAAATAAGAATGATGAAAAAGGTTAAGTCAGAACTAGCTATGGGAAGTAGAGGACACCAACCCTCACTCTGATAGATCCAGCCCATTTAATTGTGGAGATATGTACTGTACAGTACAGTATATCCGAAAATGACAAAACTCAGGCATTCACATTTTCACAAGCATTTAGGCTCACGGCGGCCGTAACTCACCATTTATTTTCACCATCAAAACTGAACAACTTGGTTTAGAGTGTTCTAGTCTTCACCATTCACAAGATAATGAGTACTGCCTCCTGATACGTATATAACCTAGGTTAGGCCATTATTTTGCTTAGTTATTAATTTGCTTAGTTATTAATTTGTAATATCACCAACCCACAAATTAACTTACAATAAACCTAATTAATGAAATCAATGAACACATATGGCACTCCCAGGACTCGAACCTAGGATACTCACACCAAAATCCAGCGCACTAATCATTACGCTATCAAGACAGTTATGAATACCCAAAAATCACGAAAATGCGCATATTCAGCCGGGAGCGAGGTGGCGGTATTATTTAAAGGTGGTGTGGGATGTGGGCTAAAAATTATACAGTAATTCCTTTATCACAAAATATAAAATATGAGTTTAAAGAATCAGGCCGCCATCTTGAGTTGTACAGTATAGTAAAGGAGAACAACCTTAATTTAGAATGTTGGAACTGCTGTACTTGGGATTGGCTACTAATTGCCTTTCACTTCACTGGTGTGGTTGTTATGAACTTCACGCTTGGAGTGCCTCGGGTAGTAAGTTGTTTGTCATACGGTACAGGGGCAGGAATAAGAAATATAGAATAATATTGTACTGTAATAGTAATCTCAGGTCTTATATTTAACGCCATTTCTGTCTAGCCTCCGCTCCGAGATTCAATAGCGCTGTAACGGCCAACAGAGACTATCTATCTATCTATCTATCTATCTATCTATCTATCTATCTATCTATCTATCTATCTCTATCTATCTATCTATCTATCTCTATCTATCTATCTATCTATCTATCTATCTGTCTGTCTATCTATCTATTACCTGACGCCATGATCCCTGAAGGGGTGGCCACGAACGAACCGCCCCCATGCACCTCTGTCCCCAGTCAGTCAACGTTCCTCCCAACCAGCACCGATATTACCCAATAATACTCATCCCCTTGCTCGGGAGACAGTACTAGCCAGGGCTAGTGGAAAAACTTCACACTTGGAGGGGGTGCGAATGTGAGACTCCTGAGTAGGAAGTCAAGAATCTCTCCACTAGAACAGGTGACTGGATAAATTATAGGTTTGATTCCCGGAGGGAAGTAATGAAAACCTAATATTTAGTAGGGGCCCCGTAATCATTGACGATTTGCCTATTAATATAATAGTCTCCATTCAACACCCGCGTCAGCCGTTTTGAATCTACCGCGGGGATGAACAGAGTATTCCTCATAAGTGTAACTCAACTTCTCTTATGGAGTCTGTTATGTGTGTCCCAGCTAACTCCATAGATGCACAACAGGCCTATCTTGGGTTGGGGAGTAAGTAGACACGCTGTAGATATATAGGTTCTTATTGAGAAGGATATGGGATACAGGCACGAAGCAGAGCCTACAAGGTGATAGCTCTGTCTCGTGGTACACAAACATGTATTGGCCCTCTGGTGAGAGGAGCCCCAGGCTTGAGTTGCCAGAGTGGCTATCTGACATAACTAATATGACTGCCTGGATGCTAACATGAATCTTACTCATACAGAGATATTACATATGCATAAGTGACTGTACTAGATATGAAAGTGATACTGTACAAGGTAAATCATATACATACACCTCCCTCCCCCCTCACGCTCGCAGTTCATTCTCGAGCGGACTCTTTCCTACTGAGCCGTTCTGAGCGACGTGGGGTAACTTGGGGGTCAGAAGCTAAGGACTGTTCAGCGTTATTGAAAGGGGCCACAGTGTTGAGGGAGTCGCCAGTTTGGGGCACGGGTCGGAGGAATCGACGGTTCTGCCACCACACACGGCCACTAGGGAGACGTACCTCATAGGCCCGTGACGTGCCAAGGCTCATCACAACCCCCACCTTGTCCCAGCGTTTCATGGTCGGGTCTTGAATCCGCACTTGCTGACCGACACGTAACCTGGGAAGGGGTTGTGCGTGCTCATCGTACCGGATCTTAACCTGCTCGGCACGGTCGGCTGCACGTCTATCACAGTCCTCAGCCATGGCTTGCCATTCCGCAGCAAAGGACTTGGGATGGGCCGGGAGACATGTCCTAAGAGGATGACCATACAGGAACTGGGCTGGGGAGCGGCCTGTGAAGTTTGGAGTATTCCGGAGTTCCAAGAGACCCCGGTCGAAGTCCTCACAGTCAATGTTGCCAGAGGGTGCAGTCTTTAAGGTGAGGTGCTTGATAGACTTCACCGCAGCCTCGGCATGGCCGTTCGCCTGTGGGTAATGCGGTGATGTTACCACATGACGAACTCCCCATCGCTTCATAAAGTCCCGGAACTCGTGGCTGGTGAATTGTGGGCCCCCGTCGGTCCTCAGACGAAGGGGCACACCAACTTCCCGGAAGTAGCGACAGAAGATCCTGATTGTCGCAGAGGCGGTTGTGTCGCCTGTGCAGGGGACGACAACAGGCCACCCCGAGAGACGGTCGACGACTACCAGGAAAGACTTCCCGGCGACCATGAAAAAGTCGGCCGACACAGACTCAAAGGGCCGTGTAGGGTTGTCATCATTCATGAGTGGTTCCTTCTGGAGGCTAGGCTGAAGGATCTGGCACGACTCACACGCTTGAACAGTGTTGGTGATGTCGGAATCTATCCCCGGCCAGAAGACAGCCTGCCTCGCCCTGCGTTTAGTGGCCTCCACACCACGGTGGCCGTCATGAAGATGCTGTAGGGTGCGTCGGTGGAGGACAGCAGGAACCACGATCCGAGCTCCATACAGGACGAGGTCATCATCAGCGTAGAGTTCATCCCGTATCTTCCAGTATGGGAGCAAGGAATTGTGAAGGTCGTATCGGTTGGCAGGGAATCCTGAGGTCACACAGTCGAGTAGACGAACATACGCAGGGTCTGCTCTTGTCGCGACCCGGAGATCCTGTAGCGTCCTGTCTGCGTCTGGTGCTGAAGATTGTCCTGAGTTGATAACGTCCTTGGTTGTCACTATAGTCCTGAGGTAGGTGGCGGCGTCGGCACAAGCGATCTCATCCTCTGGCGTGGGGCGGCTGACCGGGGCTCGAGACAGGGCATCAGGGATGCAGAGCGACTTGCCGGCACGCCACACGGCCTTGAAGATATAGGGTGAGGTCTTCTCCTTCAGGCGTTGGAGGCGTCCAACGTGTAGTGATTGATGATAGGGATGAGGGGGCGGTGGTCAGTCATCAGTGTGAAATCCTGTAGACCCTGTAAATACAGTCGACACTTGGACATGGCCCAAACAGCAGCCAACATCTCCAACTCGATAGTAGCATAGCGGGACTCAGCGTCCGCCAGGAACTGAGAGCCACACTGGATGAGCCGCAGGTGGCCACTGCCGTGGTCCTGCAGGAGGGCATACCCAATGCCGTTGAGTCGCGATGCATCAGTCTGAAGAATGGTGGGTAGGTCTGAGTCGAAGTGTGCGAGAACAGGAGGACTCACAAGGGCTAACTTGACTCGCCTGAAGGCCTCATCGTGGTCAGGAGTCCACACAAATGTCCTCTTGGGGCTCATCAAAGGGCGGAGGGGCTGAGCGGCGGTGGCGATGTCAGGGGTAAACTCTGCCAGCTGGTTGACGAGACCCAGGAATGACCTGAGGTCGGTCAAGTTGGTTGGTGCCGGAAAGTCCCCGATTGCAGCCACTTTGCTCGTGTCAGCCGCAATACCATCCCCTGAAGTCCACAGAAGTCCACTGAAGGTGCGGCAACCACAAACTTGCTCTTGTTGAGGGTAATCCCGAACTTGCGGCACCTAGTCAGCACTTCATAGATGCGGTCGAGGTGAGACTTGTAGTCCTCATCGTACAGCAGTATGTCATCCACGACCTTAGCGCACCTCTGCACACCTTGTAGAGCCATATCACCCCTGTAGCAGAAGGCGTCGCCCGTAGCTGTGAATCCCATGGGTCCTCTGCAATGCTTGAAGCATCCATACGGCGTGATGAAGGTGGTCAGGTGCTGGTCCTCTTCAGCCAACTCCATCTGCCAGTAACCACAGAGGGCGTCCGCAGTGGTGAAGTAGCGAGCTCCTCGGTCGACACCACGAACTGCTGCGGAGGGAGTAGGTGAAGGGTGAGCTGGTCGGGACACATGTTTGTTGAGTTTGGAGAGGTCGACGGTGATGCGCACTCCTCCGCTGTCCTTACCAACAACGACGAGGGGGTGGCACCATTCTGAGGGGTCGTCTCCAGCAGGCTTGATGATGCCCTGGGCCACCATGGACTCCAACTCTCGCTTGACTTGGTCCCTAAAGGCAAAGGGAATCTGTCGGGTAGTATGGATGGCGAAGGGCTCAGCTCCCTCTTTAAGATGGATCCTCATGGGTTGACCCACCATAGGCTTGAGGGGCACAGTCTTTAGGTCGTCTTTGGACATCAACACGTCGCTAAACTCCCGCAGGAAGTAATTCTTGGCTTCAGCGGGCGACGTGGAGACTGGAAGTGGTGTAGCCTTACACCTGTTGACGTGCTTGACCTCTTGTATGGGCGTTGGGAATGCCAGAGGTATGATGGCTAACTCCCTGCAGTGGCTGTATGAAAGCAGAGGAGTCTGGACACCCTCGTGCACATGGATCAGGGCAGTACACACTCTCTGTCCCAGGGTGAGGGTAGCCTGAAATACCCCCAGAGCAGGTGCCATCGGGGAGCCGTCCGCCGTGAACGTTGTCGTGGGCGAAGGGGCTCGCAGGCTGCTCATGGGGATAGCCAAATCCTCAAGGTGACGCCGGCCAATCACGGTGACGTCAGCGCCCGTGTCCGGTAACATCCGTAGGCGGGATGTAGCGTCGCCAAAGGAGAGGGTAACACAGATGGGTTGCGGTGTCGAAGCTGTAGAAGGAGTCGATCCCACCTGACGACAGCTATTACTCCTAGCGTCGGGGGGCTTGCCAGAGTTGGAGGGGGCACCCGTATTGCCTGGGGGGCACCCGTATTGCCTGGGGGGCCACCTTGGCGTCTTTCCTTCTTCTTAGTCGACGGACAACACTTGTCATAATGCCCCAGAAGACAACAGATGCGGCACTGAACCTTGTGAGCAGGGCACTTAGCTGTCCGAGCCCAGTGACCGTGGCGCCCACAGTTGTTACAGGTGCTGCCAGCAGCGGGACACTTGTCAGGCCCGTGTCGGCGAGCGCAACTCTGGCAGGCATCAGCTGTATTCGATGGAGGCTTGGGGGGTTGGGTCCTGTCACTGCCCTGTTTCTTGTTTTTCTTGTATGAAGAGACGGCCCTTACTTGTTCATGGGGCGCACTAATGGCCGTGGTCGCAGATTTGGCATCCTCATACGAGCGGCACGTAGTGACGACATCCTGTAGTATTGACTTGGAGTCCAGGGCGATGAGTTTCTGGACTAACTCCTTGTCCCTGAGGCCCATGAGGATGATAGTCTTGAGTTGTGTCTCCTCACAGATGGGTGAGTTACCAGGGCACACATCCACTTCTTCTGCGAGACGTTTGAGGCGGACGTAGAACTCTGCAAAAGTTTTCCCTTGATGCTGTCTGCAGCTCAACAATTCACGACGCCGGAGTGCCTCATTGCTTAGACTCTGATATGAAGCTGCAGGGCGTCCAACACCTCTTCAACAGTCTTGTCTGTGGAGGGAGCGATCTGGAGGGTGTGTTCTAAGACACGCTGCGTCTCGAGAGTCAGGCACATGCGTAGTTGTATCATCTGTTTGGCCGCAGGCAGGTTGGACAGGTCCACCATGACAGCATAGTCGTCCCAGCGTCTCCTCCACTCCCGGAACATCTGGAACGTAGCGTCAGGCTTCAATGGTGGTGGTGTCTGGGCCGTAGCCTTCTGTGGTGGAGGATTGTGTGAGGGATGTGGAGAAGAATGTGGCTGCTGGTCGCCAAGGTGACCAGCAGGTGTGGAGGAGTCGGGAGGGGTCCTGGTGGGAGCCAACAGCTGAAATAAGCTCTGAAACTCCTGTCTCCTTATAGCCTCTCGTCGGCTCTCCTCCTCTTGTCTCCTTTGCTCATCATTCCTGCGAGACTCCTCCAGGACACGATCTCGTCGGGCCTCCTCCTTTTGTCTCCTCTGCTCATCATACCTGCGAGACTCCTCCAGGTATTTGAAAAATTGCAGGAAATCAGCTGAAGAAGGGGCTGAAGGTGTGGTTGGGGACTGAGGGTGCGGATAATAAGGTGTGTATTCCTCCCCATCATAAGGCAAGTTTGTTCCTGCCCCTTCGTCCTGTATATCACCAGAGTCTGACATCTTGTGTGGGTGACAGACAGACAGGGAGATAACAAACACACAGTTATTAGCCTCTCACATATACAAGTGGGGTATCAAAATGACTGGCAAAAACAGCAGAATATTTATAATACACACCAGCTGTATCCTCACCAATGTATAAAACCCAATTACAATTAGCACTGAAGGGAATGCTTGGGTGATGAAATAAAAAGTTTGCCAGTTTTGTGCGTGCCCAGTGTGTGTGCGTGCGTATGTACCGAGCGGTGGAGCGGTGGTGGGCGGTGACGCGCGGCCTCCCTCACCTTAGTGTCTTGCTGGCAGTCAGAGGGGGAGTATCTCACGCCCCGCTCTCTCGTGGCTCGGACTTGTGCGGGCGTTATGCTTATGCCACACACAATACATCTAAAATAAAGCACACAATATAGCACTGGCATATATAATATCACTGGCACTGCACTGGGAACGTCGGCTCCGCACTGTTGAGCACTATAACACTGTAATCCAAGCGGTGAGATGGTGGCTGGGATGCAGGGTGTGTGGACAATGGCGTCTGGCGAAATCCACATAAACTTCTCTTAATACACACTGCGCCATGTTATGTGTGTCCCAGCTAACTCCATAAATGCACAACAGGCCTATCTTGGGTTGGTGAGTAAGTAGACACGCTGTAGATATATAGGTTCTTATTGAGAAGGATATGGGATACAGGCACGAAGCAGAGCCTACAAGGTGATAGCTCTGTCTCGTGGTACACAAACATGTATTGGCCCTCTGGTGAGAGGAGCCCCAGGCTTGAGTTGCCAGAGTGGCTATATGACATAACTAATATGACTGCCTGTATGCTAACATGAATCTTACTCATAGAGAGATATTACATATGCATAAGTGACTGTTAGATATGAAAGTGATACTGTACAAGGTAAATCATATACATACAGAGTCGTCTATAGATCGGGTACCCACTACGAAAAAACTTTCGTAAAAAATAAGAGAAGACAAATATTTTGTTTAACTTAAACATTGTTATAACACACTTCCCAATTTCGATGGATTTCTTGTGTTGTGGCACCCAGCCGCTCCTCACCAGGCGTCCATTCGTTCTTCACAGATATATCAAGATAACAACCAAGATATTTAAGCGAATGGGAAGGGGATGGATGGGAGGGCCCTACATCGTCAATTATTACGGGGCCCCTACTAAATTATAGGTTTGACTCCAGTAAGGAGATAAAGAAAACCTAATATTTAGTAGTGGCCCCGTAATCATTGACGAACATGCCTATTACATAAGGCATCCTCTTCAAACACTAATCCGCCGTAGTTTGAATCTACCGCGCAGAGCATTTAAAATCTGAGGAGCCTTCATCATGAGCGCACGTGACCTCACTCATGGCTTCAGTCATTATGAATTGGGTTCTCACTACGAAAAATCTTCGTAAAAAATAAAAACAAAAACAAAAAGAAAATAAGAATAACTATCCAATAAGCTTTCCATCATATCGTGGATGTACTTGTGTGGATCTTTGACCAGACGCTGATTCAGGCGTCATTCTTCCTTCACTGACATATCAAGTAAACCAAAATCCTTAATACATCAACGAATGGGAAGGGGATGGTCGGGAGGGCCCCAGTCGTCAATGATTACGGGGCCACTACTAAATATTAGGTTTTCTTTATCTCCTTACAGGAGTCAAACCTATAATTTATTAGTGGCCCCTCCATCATTGACGAACATGCCTGATTTCTAAGACTGGAGGGAGACATTCGTAATCATATCATAACTCTAGAAAAGCAGATAATCAAACAACCACATCGTATTCTTACTTTTGTAAAAAAGAGATATTCGGGTGCATAAATTTTATACAGCCTAAATCTTCAAAAAGGGGTACAAGCAGGAGCGTGCTTCAAAGAAGCCGGCTTGAAAAAGGGTTAAATCTGAGACTCTGTGCACAGATCTGCTAGTTAAGAAGGCACCCCACTTAAAGTAAGTGGTGAAAACTAAAAACTTATAAGTTTACATGTGCACATATAAACCCCATTAACTAGTGGATATGTTCCTAAAAATATAACCAAACATAAATTATAGGTTTGACTCCTGTAAGGAGATAAAGAAAACCTAATATTTAGTAGTGGCCCCGTAATCATTGACGAACATGCCTATTACATAAGGCATCCTCTTCAAACACTAATCCGCCGTAGTTTGAATCTACCGCGCAGAGCATTTAAAAACTGAGGAGCCTTCATCATGAGCGCACGCGACCTCACTCATGGCTTCAGTCATTATGAATTGGGTTCTCACTACGAAAAAACTTCGTAAAAAATAAAAAGAAAAAGAAAATAAGAATAACTATCTAATAAGCTTTCCATCATATCGTGGATGTACTTGTGTGGATCTTTGACCAGACGCTGATTCAGGCGTCATTCTTCCTTCACTGACATATCAAGTAAACCAAAATCCTCAATACATCAACGAATGGGAAGGGGATGGTCGGGAGGGCCCCAGTCGTCAATGATTACGGGGCCACTACTAAATATTAGGTTTTCTTTATCTCCTTACAGGAGTCAAACCTATAATTTATTAGTGGCCCCTCCATCATTGACGAACATGCCTGATTTCTAAGACTGGAGGGGGACATTCGTAATCATATCATAACTCTAGAAAAGCAGATAATAAAAACAACCACATAGTATTCTTACTTTTGAAAATATATTTAATAAGGCGTAGGCCGTATATATACAAGAAAGGGGTTCAGGCAGGTGCGTGCTTCAAAGAAGCCTGCTTGACAAAAAATGGGTAACTCTGAAGATTCTGTGAACAGATCTGTAGTTACAAAGGCACCCCACTCAACGAGTGGTGACAAAAATAACAAGTTATCAGTTTATATGTGCACATAATAAACCCCAAAATAATCGTGGAGATAAATTGCAAAAGATCTTCACTGTTTTAAATTAAATTGCTTTCGCAGCTAAAACTACTATAACAACCCCGTTGTTTTGTACTAACATTGTACTAGCACAATTTCTCGCTGAGAAATTTTCCTATCACATTAACCATAAATTGTATCACAGCTCTCACACTCTGGCGGGGTCTAGGGTGTCCTATGTCAACTGACTGCACCCCCCCCCCCCTTTTCTTGAAAGTAAACAAAAGTGACTGCAGGGCCACCTAGACCCTCTGCCTTAAAGCTATACATGGTAAGGAAGGTTTATCTAGAGCAACTGACAAGTATCTAAACAAAAACGTATGATTAGACGCCCACAACTGAGTGGACGCAATATCTTCTACTGAAAAATTCTTCAGGAAACGTAAAGAGGCTGCCCATTTGCGTAAATCGTGGGCCCGACCCACAACGCCGGGATTACTCTCTTTAATGACTTCGACCAGAAGAGAAGCTAATCGCCGTTTCAGTAAGCGTTTACCCGTACTTGCTACCCATAAAGCACCTTGGGGGTTTAGAGGAGCTACTCTCAAATATTTGGTTAGAGCTTGCACTGGACATAGATTATGATGCACCTTTCCCCTTTTTAACGCCGGCACCGTGAACTCAGAAAACACGTGTGCGCTGTGCTCATTCTTGGCTACAAATCCCGGGGAAGGTGCAATGTAAATACATTCAATAAGTCTACCAAACCTAAGGCAATTAGGTGTGTTGCTCATCGCCGCCAGCTCAGACACTCTGTTCCCGGTGGCCAAAGCCAAAAGGAATACAGCCTTTTTTAAGAGTAATGCAAAATCTGCAGTATTTTGGTACAGACGAGAGTGAAGTAAAGACAAAGCTTTGTCCAGAGACCAAGTAGGCATGAGCTGACGGGGAGGTGGGCGGAGTTTAAAACAAGCTCTCATAAAACCTGTTTCCTCCGCCACCGGTATGGAGAGACCTGTAAGGTCTAAAAAGGGCACTCTAATCGCAGTTAAGTGATTTTTTAACGTTACCACAGATAAATGTTTCTGCTCAAACAGATAATTTAAATAATTAAAAACTAAAGCTACTGATGGCACAGTCTGTTCTGTTCTAATGATCCAAGAAGTAAAGGCTTGCCAATGTGAGTGATACTGTCGTTTCGTAGACTGAGTATATTGATTTAATAATTTATTGGTCACATCTCTACCGTATGGTGCTAGCCACTTGGCCTCCTGAATGTCCATAATGCAAAAGTCAGCGAGGTCGCTAGGTTGCCAATCGTGTCTAAGTGGAAATACCCGACCGGGAGCGACACCGGGTGCGGGCACCACGTCTTCAATTGCTGGTACCACAACTGCGCCGGCCACAGGGGCGCGATTAGTGAGACTAAGCCTCGATAAACTCGTAGTTTGTTCACTACGTGGCACATTAGTGACGCATCTGGCGGCGGAAACAGATAGATGGAGCTCCATCTGTTCCAATCTGTCACTAGGGCGTCTGGCCCCCCTGCCGGCGTTTTCGTCCGGCGGGTGAGGTATAGAGGGAGTTTGTGAGTCTCCTCGGACACAAACAGATCCACTTGTGGATGGGAGAGCTCTGCAATCATTAGGTTGAAAATGGGTTGCTTGAGCTCCCATTCTACTGTCGTGCTCTGTCTCCGGGACAGAGCGTCTGCCCAGACGTTCGCTACGCCTGGGAGATAAGATGCGTGAAGATAAATGTCTAGTCTGTTGGCTAGAGTAAAAATCTCTTCCGACACGTTTAGGAACCTCCTTGACCTCGTTGATCCCTGTTTCTGAATACAGTGAACTGCGTTCAGATTGTCCATTCTGAAGGCCACCGACTTGCCCCGTAACGCAGGGCCGTGAGCCTGAAGGAAATACAAGGGGACTAGTAATTCTTTGACATTGATGTGAGAGATTTCTAAGTGGGACCAAAGCCCCTGACCCTGGTGCCCCTGATTTGACTGAAATCCCCACCCTATTGTGCCTGACGCATCCGTGTCTACCCATACCGTTGGTGGAGGAGAGGTCCATGACATTATTGAGTGCAACGTTTCCCTCTTTGCCCAGACCGCTAGTAAGGTGTGGATTAATTTCGGGATGGGCCATAATTTTCCCGCCGGTAAGAGTGGGAAATATTTGTTGCCTTCCAATATTAAACGTTTTACTTTCAACCGGCCCAACATGACAGTTAGTTGAATCCAGTTGAGAGAGCCGACCAGAGACTCCCAGACCCTCCGCGTCGTAGTCAGACTGTGAAGAAACATGAACAGTTTCCTGCGAAACCTGTTGCGATTGTCCACACTCTGACTCAGAGTGAGAGCGGCCGTGTCCCAGACCAGCCCTATCCACTGAATTACTCGTGAGGGAACAAGGTTTGACTTTACCAGATTTACCTTGAACCCTAGAGTTTTGACATGATTTAAAATTATGTTGACATGTTTGATGCATAATTGTTGTGTCTCTGCCACCACCAGCCAGTCGTCTAGGTACCACAACACTCTGATTCCTTGTTTTAACAACGGCATCAGGGCTTGCCGGACTAATTTCGTGAATAATCGAGGTGCCAGGTTCAAACCGAATGGCATCCTTTGAAAAACAAAATTTTGGTGCCTGATCCGTAAGGCCAAAAACCTTTGAAATCTTTTGTTGACCGATACGTGCCAATAGGCGTCTTGTCAGGTCTAGTGAACACATCCAACCTCCCGGCGGAAGTGTTAGCCTGATTTGGTGTACTGTTAACATTCGGAAAGATTCGTTGTGAATGTGAAGGTTCAGATAAGACAGGTCTAGACCGGTCTCATCTGAACACTGTCCCTTTTGGGAACCAAAAATAGTTTGGACGTGAATACAGGGTAATTTGGGGGGACCGGGATGATGACATCCTTGGCAATCATTTCCTGGACCAGTGACTCCACCTCTAAAGAAACAAAATTCGCCGTTGTCGGCTGACGTAAGCGAGGTCGCCGGAGCCACTGCCAAGTGATGCCTTTGCGTGCCACCATCCGTGCCCAAGTGTTTAACGGCCATGCTTGGTGACACGTTCGGAACGACCCAGTTAGCAGACAAGGGTTCGCCGGCTGTACTAACCTCAGGTCCGCCGGCCTTAAGGTAGGCACCGGGAGTGAGAGAGACTTTAGTTTTTTGATGGTGGGGTTGGTGGTGCTGGACGCTTTGCCGGCTGGCTGGTGTTGGCCGAAGACGGGCCCTGACCTGGCTTATTATGGCCGCGTCCTCTCTGACCTGAAAACCTACTCTGTCTATGCCTGTACTGACCTTGAGGGGAGGGGGAGGACTTAGGTGGAAGAAAGGGCTTAGATCCCCCCGGCTGAGCTTTAGCGGTTGGCCTGGGTTTGGGGAAGTTAAAGGCAGGTTTCTTAGAAGGGGTGGGACTGTGTTTAAAGGCCTGTGCCATATTAAACACCGTTCGCCACACTTCAGGGGACATTAAAGAGGGAGTAAGCACTGGTGACATGACCACCTGATTCGCAATGCGATCAGGCAGTTTGCGAACTAAAGACATTCTGAGATCTTGTCTTGCTCGTACCGCCTCAAGCAAGGCGGTGCGTATGTCACCCAGAGATTGGATTGACGACTGGAGAAGCAGTCGCCGGGATAATTCAACCGATCTTCTGGCATCCGCGTCTGCGATTGCCTGAGTGGACCGAAGTAAAGACTTTGCTACCTGTTGAGACACTATGTATTGAGAGAACAGGCGAAAAGCTTTCCCCCTTAGCCTAAATTCTCGGTCTAGGTGAGTTGGGGTAGGGGTAGTGAAAGGGTCTTTTAGCTCACAAAGATTAATTTTAGGGGCAGCTAAGAAAGAAAACAAAGCTGACGGGACTCCGCCGGCAGAACATACTGGCATAGAGAACCACGAATGAGTATCTTGAGGGATCTGGTGGGAAGATTTGGAAGTAAATGTGGTTGCAAAGTTATGGAGCCTCTGTCTCCCAATCCACCCAAGGTCCTGGACCCAACTGCCCCACCTTCAAGACTGGATTAGCTGCTTCGTCTGTGACGGTTTGTAAATCAAGTTCAGGAGTGAGAGCTGACAGAGTCTTAATGTCATTAAACCCATCCAGCTTAGACCAGTCTGAAAACAATTTTGAAGCTGAGGCAGGGGGTAAAGCTGGCTTAGTAGCATACACAAAATAGTCTTGTTGATAATAACTAGGTATAGCCTTTATATTGACGTCTAGTACATTTCCCAAAGTATCCAAGGCCCTTAATTTCTTTGATTTATTGCCCTGGATGACCCACTCACGCGGTACTGGGAGTTCCCCTGACAAGGTAGGTTGGGCGAGCTCTGGTTTAGTGGGGGTCAAAAGGACCCATGACTCGTCTGGTCCGTAAAGCAAGGGCATAGCTACCTTTCTGAGAGGCGCCTTGTCTAGAGGGGGTGGATTGACATCCGTTATAACCCTTACATTCGAAGTGGTCAATGCCGCCGTAGCAGGCCTAGTAACCACTGATGGTGACAGAGTGGGGGGGTTAGGGATCTTAGATAAAGCAATAGAAGTCATCAGAGGCCGTACCGTAGAACTTGTCGTGGGAGCCCCCAAGTCCACTGTGGGAGTTTCCTGTTGTTGGCCAAAAAATTTAGATAAAGCATGACTAAGTAGCCCATCAATTTCCTGCGCAGTGACAAATTGAGTTGATGATAAACTTACTGGTGAATCATTAATATCCTGCGCGGCGTCTAAGCCTGAACCTGACTCTTGCCCTTCCATCTCCGAAATTATTGAAACCTCGTCTTTCTCCTCCTGTTCCTCCTGAGAAGATCCCGCCGAAGCTGGGGTACCTTGCTGCCAAGATAAGTCAGGAATAGAGGATGGGATCGCCGCGTCCCTGTGGACATCAGCTACTGTGTGACTAGTTTGAGTCGGAAGTGGGTGGTCAGACCCCGGCCGAGAAAATCGCCAAACACCGAGGCCCTGGCCTACACTCTCTTGGGAGTCTGAAACACTCTCAATCACTGATCCCCCTGAACTCTCCAATTCCAGGGTTAAAATATTAATGGGTAAATCCTCTTTAGGGACAGGCACCGTACTGGACCCTTGAGACCTAACACAAACTCTGTCTGGGGTAGAGGTACGATGAGAAGCACTAGAAGCTGGCGAATGTAGGGAGGTCTTTCGTTTATGGGAATCCTTTTTGGAAGATTTATGGCTACGGTGTGACCGTGAACTACTCTTTGATTTGGAGGATTCATCGCCGTGACCACTGGTGGAACTTTCCGTCCTACTCTTCTTACTCGATGGTGAAGAGGCAAGACTAGATGGCTGGCGTCTGAGAGGTGACCTAGACCGAGATCTCGCCCGAGACGAGGCGGCGGACGCCGGGGGTGTAGGCTCTCTTGGACGTTTCGGAGTAGCAGCAGAAGACACAGAACCCTGACCAGTCTCCGCCGGCTTATGACTAGTTACTCGAGAGGAACGTTTAGGGGGAGGGTGTTCAAAAAGCAGTCTATCCCAAAGAGGGACGTTGTCACATTGAAGTGACTTATGAGCTACAATCGTAGTGTATGCTGACATCTGTTGCCTAATTTCTCTTAATGCTACCGCTGCGGTCTTATCATTGTCGCAGAGGACCTTGACAGCTAATTGGGAGCAAAAGGAACAATTACGCATAACCCACAGACCCCTTGAACGGTCTAGACATTTAACACACTTTATGCAAAGAGTGTGCGCAAAAATAGGGATACCGGCACAGGTAGGGGTAGTGCATAAAGCAAAGACTGGGGCCAAGGTAGCCATGACAGAGACTGGTAGGGAAAACTACTGCCGGGTCTGTATTGGTCCGCCGGAGCCCAGCTCTGGAAAAAAAGAAAATTTCCAGGAATTAATGCTCATAAGGTTAACCCAACATGTTCACACACAAGTGTTAATAACCCACCGGGTAACGAGATGTAATGACACAACGATCACAGCTCGCTACGCGGCGGGGCTCAGAATATCTAAACATATCTTTTTAAGAAAGTGAAGAATACCCTCTGACATAATATAACGGTCCAGCATGGCGTTTATAGTCTTTCTGGTGGTGACTGTCTCAAGATTCAATTTTGGAACAAAAACAACCCCCCACAAAGACGCCGGCCCTTGAATTATTTTAGTAGAATAACACAGGGCAGGCTGATACGAGATCTGATTTCTAACGAATTGTCACAAAAAGATCGCCGTAAGTTTGAAGGCGGCGATACCTAAACGTATCACTAAATTAAGTGGTTAAATCGAAATTGAATTGTAAATTCCTTATTTCCTCCACCCAGGAGCACCCGGCAACGATGTTAACCCTAATTGAACCTTCAATCGCCGTAAGTGTAAAGGCGGCGATACATATAGTATCACTTAAAATGGATCGGTTAACTAACTGAAAGCCTTAGTTGTTCATCCCACCCTACCAAGGTACACCCGCCGGGTGAGATGTCAAAACGTTAACCCCATAAGTTCCTGTCCCCACTTCTTTGTAAAAGATCGCCGGGGAGGAAAGCCCTTAACAACAGCTAGGTTTTTTCTGTGGTTTGTAAAACCGGGTAGAAAAACTTCATAACATATGTTCGCATGAACAATGTTAGATGGGTACAGCCACTCCGCCGGGAATCAAAAGGGAGCCTGAAAACAGGCACCAACACAGAGACGCAGTCCTGGAGAGCCACAGACACCTCATCGCCGGGGACACAAGCCTGTGTTGAAACCACGTGTGGCCCAACACGGCTCTCGGCCGGGTTTTTTTCATGGTGAAACCGAGAAAAAACCCGCCGGAAGGAAACCCACCCCGTTCAGAAACCATCTGAACGTACAACGGACACGAAGGAAAGCCACGCACGACTAGCCTAAGTCCACACAATAATCCGTGGAATTAGCCAATACACAACTAAACCAGGAAACAAACATAGTCCGAGGAATTAGCCAATACACAACTAAAACCCGGATACACATGACACAGTAGGGCATATTTATAAAAATAAACAATAACACTTGTACATGTGGCAAAGCTACGAGCGGCTGGCAAGGCCTAAGTAGACGGCATAAGAAATGTTGAAATATACACAAAAACACTGGAAATAATACAACAGGAACCACCGCCAACACACCACTGTAGCAAATACTTCCGGCAAAGGGAAGACTGACTCGGGACCCAGAAAAAACTTCACTAAGTGAAGAAAAATACGCTGGGAACATCAGTAAGCAATGCTTACCTCATCAGAAAGATAAAAGGCAGCAATAATTAACGCGTAATGAAAGCCGCCTGCATCACAAGCTAACTCAACTGTGAAACGATCACAAGTCCACAACAGGACCACGAGGGTACATCCGAAATAGATGCCCCAAACACACGACCCAAAATACACTGCACTGCGGGCAACCAGCCCAGGACACTCCTGCTACGCATATCCTAACCTTACTCGATACATCCCGGAGTAAACAAATGAGAAAAAACTCACTAGGGACGCAACAAATGCGGAACCCGCGGAGCGTGGGGAGACAGGTCCGGGCAGGCTGAGCGCAGAGCAGAGAAGGAAGAATGACGCCTGCAGTAGCGTCTGGTCAAAGATCCACACAAGTACATCCACGATATGATGGAAAGCTTATTAGATAGTTATTCTTATTTTGTTTTTGTTTTTATTTTTTACGAAGTTTTTTCGTAGTGAGAACCCAATTCATAATGACTGAAGCCATGAGTGAGGTCGCGTGCGCTCATGATGAAGGCTCCTCAGTTTTTAAATGCTCTGCGCGGTAGATTCAAACTACGGCGGATTAGTGTTTGAAGAAGATGCCTTATGTAATAGGCATGTTCGTCAATGATGGAGGGGCCACTAATAAATGAATTCTTGTACATTCGTAGAAGTACTGAACTCGTGTACTTATGCAGAAGTAATTACTTCAAAAGTAAAAGTCGTAGTTGCAACTACCGAGATTTCTCAAAAATCTATTGCTTCACAGCCAAAGCTACTTACAACAAGAATTGTTGTAACACTACTATTGGCCTTTAGCACAATTTCTTGCAATGACTACTACAGAGAAATTTTATAATACAATGCCTACAACCAGTATCACAGCTCGTATGTTCCGAACACATACTCCGGAGGGGTCTAGGGTGTCCTATGTCACACTGACTGCACCCTCCCCCCCCTTTTTCTTGAAATTAAACAAAACGTTACTAAAAGGGCCACCTAGACCCTCTGCCGTAAAGCTATACATGGCAAGGAAGGTTTGTCCAGAGCTACTGAAAAGTATCGAGGCAAAAACTCCTGATTAGAGGCCCACAACTGTGTGGACGTAATAACTTCCACCGAAAGATTATTAAGGAAACGTAAAGGGGCTGTCCCCTTGCGTAAATCGTGGGTCTTACCCACAACGCCGGGATTCTTCTCTTTAAAGTCCTCGACCAAGAGAGAAGCCAGTGTACGCTCCATCAAGCGTTCACCCGGACTTGCG
Organism: Paralithodes platypus; assembly: GCA_032716605.1. Lineage (NCBI taxonomy): Eukaryota > Metazoa > Arthropoda > Malacostraca > Decapoda > Lithodidae > Paralithodes > Paralithodes platypus. Next base: position 24,039,996 of record CM064503.1, on the reverse strand, counting down.
ACCCTGGTGATTTAGAGGTGCCACTCTTAAATATTTGGTTAGAGCTTGCACTGGGCAAAAAAGATGGTGCACCTTTCCCCTGTTTAATGCCGGCACCGTGAACTCTGAAAACACGTGTTCACTGTGCTCAATCTCGGCTATCAATCCTGGGGAAGGTGCAATGTGAATACACGCATGAAGCCTATCAAACCTGAGGCAATTAGGTGCGTTGCTCATCGCCGCCAGCTCAGATACTCTGTTCCCGGTAGCCAAAGCCATAAGGAATACTGCCCTTTTGTAAAATCTGCAGTCTTTGGTACATACGGGAACGAGAATAACGACGATGCTTTGTCCAGAGACCATGTAGGCCTGAGCCGACCGGGAGGTGGGCGGAGTTTAAAACCTGCCCACATAAATCACTTTCAGATAAATGTTTCTGCATGAACAGATAAATTAAATAATAAACAACCAACGCCACCGAGGGCACAGTTTGTTTTGTTCTAAGAATCCGAGACGTAAAAGCTTGCCAATGCGATTGAAACTGTCGCTTTGTAGACTGGGTATATTGATTCGCGAATATCTTGGTCACGTCGCTACCATATGGTGCTAGCCACTTGGCCTCCTGAATGTCCAAAATGAACAAGTCCGCGAGGTATCTAGGTTGCCAATTGTGTTCTAAGTGGAACAACCCGACCAGGAGTGACACTGGGTGCGGGCACCACGTGTTCAAATGCTGGTACCACACTGCACCGGCCACAGGGGCGCGATTAGCGAGACTACGCCTCGCTAATCCTGTAGTTTGTTGACTACGTGGCACATTAGAGACGCGCCTGGCGGCGGAAAATAGATAAATGGAACTCAACCTGTTCTCGTCCGTCATCAGAGCGTCAGGTCCGCCCGCCGGCGTTATCGTCCGGCGGGTGAGGTACGACTGTGAGTATCGCCATACACCTTGGCTGTGGCTGTCCCTCGCTTGCGAGCTCGGTATACTCCCTGAATCGGAGCCCTCGTCCGAGTCCCGTAAAGGTTTATGATAATTAAAAGCTCCCATAGCTCATTAACACATTGAAAGCAGAGCTGGTGAGCAAAATCATAAAGTATACTAATTAATTTAATTTATATTTTAATTGTATTAAAATAAATTACTATAAAAAAACACAATATTATCATAATATAATCATAGAAAATATATATGTTTATTATGATTCAGCTATTAAATTATTTCATTAACAAATAAAAATAAGATAGGGCTACCTGAGGTTAACGGCGTTGAACATACAGCAATGAGAGGTTCAAGTGCCGACACGACAGAGACTGGGGGAAAACTACCCCGCCCCCAGGAACTACCTGGTCACCTGGTGCAACACCGGTACTCCGCCCTGGAAAGAGAAATTTCCGGGGATTAATGCTCATAGGGTTACAACCAAAAAATGGTACAAAATATGTGCCTCAAAACCGCCGGTCAACGAACCGTAGCACTTCACCACTACTTTTCGTTGTCCTTTAGTTTCATATTAAAGATTTCACCATATCTTTACCTGTCCAGAAGATTTAAGCATATCTTCTGAATCCTCATAAAGATGAAGCATATCTTTATTAAAGATGAAGTCTTTCAAGTATCCCTTTACACTTGAAACACTAGTAAGATTCCGGCATCTTTTTATCCCATAAAAAGTCTAAGCCTATCTTAATCTCTAATCTGGCTTCTCCCAGAAGCCCTCATAGATCGCCGTCTTGAAGGCCGTGATACCCTATTGTATCAATCAATAGTTTGGCAAATTATCGCGAATTGCAAATCAGTTAATATAACCACCCAAAGGTACAACCGCCGGGTTTTATATGCAATGTCAAAGCAATTGTACCTGCCCCAGACCTCGTTGTAAAAAGGTCGCCGGGAGGGAAAGACTAAACAAACAAACGGCATTGTTACAATGGCTTAGTAAAGATTTCAGCATATCTTTTACCTGTCCAAAAGAATTAAGCATAACTTCTTCATCCTCATAAAGATGAAGCATATCTTTATTAAAGATGAAGTCTTTCAAGTATCCCTTTACACTTGAAACACTAGTAAGATTCAGGCATCTTTTTATCCCATAAAAAGTCTAAGCCTATCTTAATCTCTAATCCGGCTTCTCCCAGAAGCCCTCATAGATCGCCGTCTTGAAGGCCGTGATACCCTATTGTATCAATCAATTGTTTTGCAAATTATCTCGAATCGCAAATCCGTTAATATAACCACCCGAAGGTACAACCGCCGGGTTTTATATACAAGGACCCCAATGGAAATACGCCTAATGTCCTTATTGGGCTATCCTTAGTTGGAATTATGCAAGGCTGGTACATGTCATATTTATAACATACTATGTGGTACCAACTCTGTAAATTGCTAACTGAATAAATATTATTATTAATATTATTATTATTATTATTAATGTCAAACCAATTATACCTGCCCCAGACCTCTTTGTAAAAAGGTTGCCGGGAGGTAAAGACCAAACAAACAGACAGCATTGTTTCAATGGCTTAGAAAAGCAGAGAAAACCAAGGCCAACAGGTGTCAGCCTGATCACCTAGAAAACTGAGTGGAGCCCCCCTCGACGGGAATAACTCAGGAAGCCTGATCCCAGGCTCGACCATAGAAAACGCAGTTTCTGATGAGCCCTCAAGCGACCAAACTTGTCGGGGTAACTTACCTATTTTAGCCATCCTGACTAAAACTCGGTAAACAAAAACGGTGTTCTCGGAGCAACGAGAAAAACGCCGGAAAGGTAACCCACACTAAACTATACATTACAGGAGGGCGTAATGCATAAAGCAATGAATAACACAGGAAGCCTTATCCCAGGCTCGACCACAGAAAATGTAGTTTCTTATGAGCCCTCATGCGACCAAACTTGTCGGGGTAACTTACCTATTTTGAGCCATCCTGACTAAAACTCGGTAAACAAAAACGGTGTTCTCGGAGCAACGAGAAAAAACGCCGGAAAGGTAACCTACACCAAACGAGACATTTTAACACATTTTATACAAAGGGTGTGCGCAAAAATAGGGAACCTGAACAGGAGGGCGTAATGCATAAAGCAAAAACCGGGGCAAAGGTAGCCATGACAGAGACTGGTGGGATACTTACTCCAGGTTCTGCATAGACCCGCCGGGACCCAGCTCTGGAAAAAAAGAAAATTTCCAGGAATTAAGCTCATAAGGTTAACCCAAACATGTTCGCACACAAGTGTTAAATAACCCGCCGGGTAACGAGACGTAATACTCAACGACGACAGCTCGCTACGCGGTGGGGTTTCCTAAGTAAAAGATTTCAGAATATCTTAATTTGTCCAAAAGATTTATGAATACCCTCTGACATAATATATAAAGACCAGCATGGCGTTTATAACTGATGAAGTCTTTCCGGTGGTGTTTGTTTCAAGATTCAATTTTGGAAAAAAAATATATAAAAAAGACGCCGGCCCCCGAATTATCTCGTAGATCAAAAACTGGGAAGCCTGACAAATATACGAGATCTAACTTCTCCCGAAGTATCTTTTTAGATCGCCGTATGTTGAAGGCGGCGATACAAAACGTATCCCTCAATTGTCTGGTTAACTAACTGAATCGTAAATTCGTTATTCCCATCCCTCCAAGGAGCACCCGCCGGGTGTGAATATTAGTTTTAAAAAACGTTAACCCCAATTGTGCCCTAAAGCGCCGTATGTTGAAGGAGGCGATACACAATGCATCCCTCAATTGTCTGGTCAACTAAACTGAATTTTGCAAATTCGGGCATCCCACCCTTGCAGGTTGCACCCGCCGGGTGATTTAAAGTTTAAAAGTTAACCCCAAATGTTCCTAACCCCACTTCTTTGTAAAAGATCGCCGGGGAGGAAATACAAAGATCGCTAATTGCAAATCAGTCAATATAACCACCCAAAGGTACAACCGCCGGGTTTTCTATGCAATGTCAAACCAATTGTACCTGCCCCAGACCTCTTTGTAAAAAGGTCGCCGGGAGGGAAAGACTAAACAAACAAACGGCATTGTTTCAATGGCTTATTAAAGATTTCAGCATATCTTTCACCTGTCCAAAAGAATGAAGAATAACTTCTTAATCCTCATAAAGATGAAGCATATCTTTATTAAAGATGAAGTCTTTCAAGTATCCCTTTACACTTGAAACACTAGTACGATTCAGGCATCTTTTTATCCCATAAAAAGTCTAAGCCTATCTTAATCTCTAATCCGGCTTCTTCCAGAAGCCCTCATAGATCGCCGTCTTGAAGGCTGTGATACCCTATTGTATCAATCAATTGTTTGGCAAATTATCTCGAATCGCAAATCCGTTAATATAACCACCCGAAGGTACAACCGCCGGGTTTTATATGCAATGTCAAACCAATTATACCTGCCCCAGACCTCTTTGTAAAAAGGTCGCCGGGAGGTAAAGACCAAACAAACAGACAGCATTGTTTCAATGGCTTTGAAAAGCAGAGAAAACCAAGTCCAACAGGTGTCAGCCTGATCACCTAGAAAACTGTGAGGAGCCCCGCTCGACGGGAATAACCCAGGAAGCCTGATCCCAGGCTCGACCATAGAAAACGCAGTTTCTGATGAGCCCTCAAGTGACCAAACTCGTCGGGGTAACTTACCTATTTTAACCATCCTGACTAAAACTCGGTAAACAAAAACGGTGTTCTCGGAGCAACGAGAAAAATGCCGGAAAGGTAACCCACACTAAACGATACATTACAGGAGGGCGTAATGCATAAAGCAATGAATAACACAGGAAGCCTGATCCCAGGCTCGACCACAGAGAACGCAGTTTCTTATGAGCCCCCAAGCGACCAAACTCGTCGGGGTAACTTACCTATTTTGAGCCATCCTGACTAAAACTCGGTAAACAAAAACAGTGTTCTCGGAGCAACGAGAAAAAAAAAAAAAATATACAAATATACGAGATCTAACTTCTCCCGAAGTATCTTTTTAGATCGCCGTATGTTGAAGGCGGCGATACAAAACGTATCCCTCAATTGTCTGGTTAACTAACTGAATCGTAAATTCGTTATTCCCATCCCTCCAAGGAGCACCCGCCGGGTGTGAATATTAGTTTAAAAAACGTTAACCCCAATTGTGCCCTAAAGCGCCGTATGTTGAAGGAGGCGATACACAATGCATCCCTCAATTGTCTGGTCAACTAAACTGAATTTTGCAAATTCGGGCATCCCACCCTTCCAGGTTGCACCCGCCGGGTGATTTAAAGTTTAAAAGTTAACCCCAATTGTTCCTAACCCCACTTCTTTGTAAAAGATCGCCGGGGAGGAAATACAACAACAGCATAATTTATTAGTGGCCCCTCCATCATTGACGAACATGCCTATTACATAAGGCATCCTCTTCAAACACTAATCCGCCGTAGTTTTGAATCTACCGCGCAGAGTATTTAAAAACTGAGGAGCCTTCATCATGAGCGCACGCGACCTCACTCATGGCTTCAGTCATTATGAATTGGGTTCTCACTACGAAAAAACTTCGTAAAAAATAAAAACAAAAAGAAAATAAGAATAACTATCCAATAAGCTTTCCATCATATCGTGGATGTACTTGTGTGGATCTCTGACCAGACGCTGATTCAGGCGTCATTCTTCCTTCTCTGCTCTGCGTTCAGCCTGCCCGGACGTGCCTCCCCACGCTCCGCTAGTTCCGCATTCGTTGCGTCCCTAGTGAGTTTTTTCTCATTTGTTTACTCCAGGATGTATCGAGTAAGGTTAGGATAGGCGTAGCAGGAGTGTCCTGGGCTGGTTGCCCGCAGTGCAGTGTATTTTGGGTCGAGTGTATGGGGCATCTATTTCGGATGTACCCTCGTGGTCCCGTTGTGGACATGTGAACTTTTTCACAGTTGAGTTAGTTTGTGATGCAGGCGGCTTTCACTACGCGTTAGTTAGTGCTGCCTTTTATCTTTCTGATGAGGTAAGCTTTGTTTCTGACGTTCCCAGCGTATTTTTCTTCACTTGGTGAAGTTTTTTCTGGGTCCCGAGTCAGCCTTCCCTTGGTCGGAAGTATGTGCTACGGTGGTGTGTTGGCGGTGGTTCCTGTTGTGATATTTCCAGTGTTTGTGTATATTTCAACTTTTATTATGCCGTCTACCTAGGCCTAGCCAGCCGCTCGTAGCTTTGCCACATGTACTAGTGTTATTGTTTATTATTTATAAATATGCCCTACTGTGTCATGTGTTTCCGGGTTTTAGTTGTGTATTGGCTAATTCCTCGGACTATAATTGTTTCCTGGTTTAGTTGTGTATTGGCTAATTCCACGGATTATTGAGTGACCTTGGGTTTGTCGTGCGTGGCTCTCCTCGTGTCTCTTGTTGTTCAGATGGTGTCTGTTCAGGATGGGTTGCCTTCCGGCGGGGTTTTCTCGGTTTCACCATGAAAATCCCGGCCGCGAGCCGTGTTGGGCCACACGTGGTTGTTAACACTGGCTTGTTTCCCCGGCGTTGGGGTGTCTGTGGCTCTCCAGGACTGTGTCTCTGTGGGTGCCTGGTTTCAGGCCTCCTTTGATTCCCGGCAGGATGGCTGTTCCCATCTATAAAACGTTGTTCATGCGGACATACGTTATGTAGTTTTTCTACCCGGTTTTACAAAAACCACATGAAAAACCTAGCTGTTGTTTTAGGCTTTCCTCCCCGGCGATCTTTTACAAAGAAGTGGGGACAGGAACTTATGGGGTTAACGTTTGGACATCTCACCCGGCGGGTGCACCTGGGTAGGGTGGGATGAACGACTTATGTCTTTCAGTTAGTTAACCAATCCATTTTAAGTGATACTATGTGTATCGCCGCCTTTACTCTTACGGCAATTGAAGGTTCAAATTAGGTTATATATCGATTCTTCTCACCCGGCGGGTGCTCCTAGGTGGAGGAACTAAGGAATTTACAAAATTCGATTTCGATTTAACCACTTAATTAGTGATACAATTAGGTATCGCCGCCTTCAAACTTACGGCGATCTTTTGTGACAATTCGTTAGACATCAGATCTCGTATCATCCTGCCCTGTGCTATTCTACTAAAATATTTCAAGGGCCGGCGTCTTTATGGGGGGTTGCTTTGTTACAAAATTGAATCTTGAGACAGTCACCACCACCAAGAGACTATAAGCGCCATGCTGGACCGTTATATTATATCAGAGGGTATTCTTCACTTTCTTTAACAAAAGATTTGTTTAGATTTCTGAACCCACCGCGTAGCGAGCTGTGTTTTGTGTCATTACATCTCGTTACCCGGCGGGTTATTAACACTTGTGTGCGAACATGTTGGGTTAACCTTATGAGCATTAATTCCTGGAAATTTTCTTTTTTTCCAGAGCTGAGCTCCGGCGGACCAATACAGACCCGGCGGTAGTTTTCTCCCACCAGTCTCTGTCATGGCTACCGTGGCTCCAGTTTTTGCTTTGTGCACTACCCCTGCTTGTGCTGGTATCCCTATTTTTGCGCATACCCGTTGCATAAGGTGTGTTAAATGTCTAGACCGTTCAAGGGGTCTCTGGGTTATGCGTAATTGTTCTTTTTGCTCCCAATTAGCTATAAAAGGTCCTTTGTGATAATGATAAGACCGCGGCGGTAGCGTTGAGAGAGGTTAGGCAACAGATGTCAGCCTACACTACCATTGTTGCGCATAAATCACTTCAATGTGACAACGTCCCACTTTGGGATAGATTGCTCTCCGAACACCCTCCCCCTAAACGTTCCTCTAGAGTCACGAGTATTAAGCCGGCGGAGACTGGTCATGGTTCTGTATCTTCTGCTGCTACACCTAAACGCCCAAGAGAGCCTACACCCCCGGTATCCGCCTCCTCGTCTCGGGCGAGATCCCGGTCTAGGTCTCCTCTTAGACACCAGTCATCTAGTCGTGCCTCTTCACCGGCGAGTAAGAAGAGTAGGACGGAAGGTTCCACCAGTGGTCACGGCGAGGATTCCTCCAGATCTAAGAATAGTTCGCGGTCACACCGTAGCCATAAATCCTCTAAAAAGGATTCACATAAACGGAAGTCCTCTCGACGTTCACCAACTTCTAGTGCATCTCATCGTACCTCTACCCCAGACAGAGTTTGTGTTAAGGCCCAAGAGTCCAGTGCAGCGCCTGTCCCAAAAGAGGATTTGCCACTTAATATTTTAACCCTGGAATTGGAAAGTTCAGGGGGTTCAGTAATTGAGAATGTTTCAGACTCTCAAGAGAGCGTAGGCCAGGGCCTCGGTGTTTGGCGGTTTGCTCAACCAGGGTCTGACCACCCACGTCCGACTCAAACGAGTCACACAGTAGCCGATGTCCACAGGGACGCGGCGATCCCATCCTCTATCCCAGACTTATCTTGGCAACAAGGTACCCCTGCCTCGGCGGGGTCTTCTCAGGAGGATCAGGAGGAGAAAGACGAAGTTTCTATAATTTCGGAGATGGAAGGACAAGGGTCAGGCTCAGGCTTGGACGCCGCACAGGATACTAATGATTCACCTGTAAGTTCTTCATCAAACCAGTTTGTTACGGCACAAGAAATTAATGGGCTGCTTACTCATGCTTTATCTAAATTTTTTGGCCAACAACAGGAAAACCCCACAATGGACTTGGGGGCTCCCAAGACAAGTTCTACGGTACGGCCTCTGATGACTTCGATTGATTTATCTAAGATCCCTAACCCTCCCACTCTGTTAACCTCAGGGATCACTAGGCCTGCTACGGCGGCATTGACAACTTCAAATGTCAGGGTCATAACGGATGTCAATCCACCCCCTCTAGACAAAGCGCCTCTTAGAAAGGTAGCTATGCCCTTACTTTATGGGCCAGACGAGTCATGGGTTCTTTTGAACTCCTCTAAACCAGAGCTTGCCCAACCTACTTTGTCAGGGGAACTCCCGGTACCGCGTGAGTGGGTCATCCAGGGCAATAAGTCAAAGAAATTAAGGGCCGTGGATACTTTGGGTAATGTTCTGGACGTAAACATCAAGGCTATACCTAGTTATTATCACCAAGATTATTTTGTGTATGCTTCTAAGCCTGCTTTACCCCCTGCCTCAGCTTCAAAACTATTTTCAGACTGGTCTAAGCTGGATGGGTTTAATGATATTAAGACTCTGTCAGCTCTCACTCCTGAACTAGATTTACAGACCGTCACAGACGACGCAGCTAATCCAGTTTTGAAGGTGGGACAGTTGGGACCAGGACCTTGGGTAGATTGGGAGGTAGAGGCTCAAAACTTTGCAACCACTTTCACTTCTAAATCTTCCCACCAGATACCTCAGGATACTCATTCATGGTTCTCCATGCCGGTGGGTTCTGCCGGCGGAGTCCCGTCAGCTTTGTTTTCATTTCTAGCTGCCCCTAAGATTAATCTTTGTGAGCTGAAGGACCCGTTCACTACCCCTACCCCTACTCACCTAGACAGAGAATTTAGGCTACGGGGAAAAGCTTTTCGCCTGTTCTCGCAGTACATAGTATCTCAGCAGGTGGCTAAGTCTTTACTACGGTCCACTCAGGCAATCGCAGATGCGGATGCTCGAAGATCGGTTGAGTTATCCCGGCGACTGATTCTTCAGTCGTCAATCCAATCCTTGGGTGACATACGTACCGCCTTGCTTGAGGCGGTACGAGCACGACAAGATCTTAGGATGTCGTTAGTTCGCAAGCTACCTGATCGCATTGCTAATCAGGTGGTTATGTCACCAGTGCTTACTCCCTCTTTAATGACCCCTGAAGTGTGGCGAACAGTGTTCAATATGGCACAGGCCGTTAAGCACAGTCCCACCCCTTCTAAGAAACCTGCATTTAACTTCCCCAAACCCAGGCCTACTAATAAAGCTCAGCCAGGGGGATCTAAACCTTTTCTTCCGCCTAAGTCCTCCCACTCCCCCCAGGGTCAGTACAGGCATAGACAGAGTAGGTTTTCAGGTCAGAGAGGACGCGGCCAAAATAAACCAGGTCAGGGCCAGTCTTCGGCCAACACCAGCCAGCCGGCGAAGCGTCCAGCACCAACCCCACCATCAAAAAACTAAAGTCTCTCTCACTCCCGGCGCCTACCTTAAGGCCGGAGGAACCGAGGGTAGTACAGCCGGCGAACCCTTGTCTGCTAACTGGGTCGTTCCGAACGTGTCACCAAGCATGGCCGTTAAACACTTGGGCACGGATGGTAGCACGCAAAGGCATCACTTGGCAGTGGCTCCGGCGACCTCGATTACGTCAGCCGACAACGGCGAATTTTGTTTCTTTAGAGGTGGAGTCACTAGCCCAGGAAATGATTGCCAAGAATGTCATCATCCCGGTCCCCCCAAATTACCCTGTATTCACGTCCAAACTATTTTTTGGTTCCCAAAAGGGACAGTGTTCAGATGAGGCCGGTCGTAGACCTGTCTTATCTGAATCTTCACATTCACAACGAATCTTTCAGAATGTTAACAGTACACCAAATCAGGCTAACACTTCCGCCGGGAGGTTGGACGTGTTCACTAGACCTGACAGACGCCTATTGGCACGTATCGGTCAACAAAAGATTTCAAAGGTTTTTGGCCTTACGGATCAGGCACCAAAATTTTGTTTTTCAGAGGATGCCGTTCGGCTTGAACCTGGCACCTCGATTATTCACAAAACTAGTCCGGCAAGCCCTGATGCCATTGTTAAAACAAGGGATCAGAGTGTTGTGGTATCTGGACGACTGGCTGGTGGTGGCAGAGACACAACAATTATGCATAAAACATGTCAATATCATTTTAAATCATGTCAAAACTCTAGGCTTCAAGGTAAATCTGGTAAAGTCAAACCTTGTTCCCTCACGAGTAATTCAGTGGATAGGGCTGGTCTGGGACACCGCCGCTCTCACTCTGAGTCAGAGTGTGGACAATCGCAACAGGTTTCGCAGGAAACTGTTCAGGTTTCTTCACAGTCTGACTACGACGCGAAGGGTCTGGGAGGCTCTGGTCGGCTCTCTCAACTGGATTCAACTAACTGTCAAGTTGGGCCGGTTGAAAGTAAAACGATTAATATTGGAAGGCAACAAATATTTCCCGCTCTTACCGGCGGGAAAATTATGGCCCATCCCGAAATTAATCCACACCTTACTAGCGGTCTGGGCGAAGAGGGAAACATTGCACTCAATAATGTCATGGACCTCTCCTCCACCAACGGTATGGGTAGACACGGATGCGTCAGGCACAATAGGGTGGGGATTTCAGTCAAATCAGGGGCACCAGGGTCAGGGGCTTTGGTCCCACTTAGAAATCTCTCACATCAATGTCAAAGAATTACTAGTCCCCTTGTATTTCCTTCAGGCTCACGGCCCGGCGTTACGGGGCAAGTCGGTGGCCTTCAGAATGGACAATCTGAATGCAGTCCACTGTATTCAGAAACAAGGGTCAACGAGGTCAAGGAAGTTGCTAAACGTGTCGGAAGAGATTTTTGCTCTAGCCAACAGTCTAGATATTTATCTTCACGCATCTTATCTCCCAGGCGTAGCGAACGTCTGGGCAGACGCTCTGTCCCGGAGACAGAGCACGACAGTAGAATGGGAGCTCAAGCAACCCATTTTCAACCTAATGATTGCAGAGCTCTCCCATCCACAAGTGGATCTTTTTGCGTCCGAGGAGACTCACAAACTCCCTCTGTACCTCACCCGCCGGGCGAAAACGCCGGCAGGGGGGTCAGACGCCCTAGTGACAGACTGGAACAGATGGAGCTCCATCTATCTGTTTCCACCGCCAGATGCGTCACTAATGTGCCACGTAGTGAACAAACTACGAGATTATCGAGGCTTAGTCTCGCTAATCGCGCCACTGTGGCCGGCGCAGTTGTGGTACCAGCAATTGAAAATGTGGTGCCCGGACCCGGTATCGCTCCCGGTCGGGTATTTCCACTTAGACACGATTGGCAACCTAGCGACCTCGCTGACTTTTGCATTATGGACATTCAGGAGGCCAAGTGGCTAGCACCATACGGTAGAGATGTGACCAATAAATTACTCAATCAATATACTCAGTCTACAAAACGACAGTATCAATCACATTGGCAAGCCTTTACTTCTTGGATCGTTAGGACAGAACAAACTGTACCCTCAGTGGCATTAGTTTTTAATTATTTGAATTATCTGTTTGAGCAGAAACGTTTATCTGTGGTAACATTAAAAAATCACTTAACTGCGATTAGAGTGCCCTTTTTAGACCTTACGGGTCTTTCCATACCGGTAGCGGAGGAAACAGGTTTTATGAGAGCATGTTTTAAACTCCGCCCACCTCCCCGTCAGCTCATGCCTACTTGGTCTCTGGACAAAGCTTTGTCTTTGCTTCACTCTCGTCTGTACCAAAATACTGCAGACTTTGCATTACTCTTAAAAAAGGCGGTTTTCCTTTTGGCTTTGGCCACCGGAAACAGAGTGTCTGAGCTGGCGGCGATGAGCAACACACCTAATTGTCTTAGGTTTGGTAGACTTAATGAATGTATTTCCATTGCACCCTCCCCAGGTTTTGTAGCCAAGAATGAGCATAGTGCACACGTGTTTTCTGAGTTCACGGTGCCGGCGTTAAAAAGGGGAAAGGTGCATCATAATCTATGTCCAGTGCAAGCTCTAACCAAATATTTGAGAGTAGCTCCTCGAAACCCCCAAGGTGCTTTATGGGTAGCAAGTACGGGTAAACGCTTACTTAAACGGCGATTAGCCTCTCTTCTGGTAGAAGTCATTAAAGAAAGTAATCCCGGCGTTGTGGGTCGGGCCCACGATTTACGCAAATGGGCAGCCTCTTTACGTTTCCTGAATTTTTTTTTCAGTCGAAGACATAGCGTCCACGCAGTTGTGGGCGTCTAATCATACGTTTCTGTCTAGATACTTGTCAGTTGCTCTAGACAAACCTTCCTTACCATGTATAGCTTTAAGGCAGAGGGTCTAGGTGGCCCTGCAGTCACTTTTGTTTACTTTCACGGGAAGGGGGGGGGGGGGTGCAGTCAGTTGACATAGGACACCCTAGACCCCGCCGGAGTATGAGAGCTGTGATACAATTTAAGGTTAAAATGTGATATGAAAATTTCTCAGTGAGAAATTGTGCTAGTACAATGTTAAGTACAAAACAACGGTGTTGTTAGAGTAGTTTAGCTGCGAAAGCAATTTAATATTAGAACAATGGAGTTCCTTTGCAATTTATCTCCAAGTTTATGTTGGGGTTTATTATGTGCACATATAAACTTATAACTTGTTATTTTATTTGTCACCACTCGTTGAGTGGGGTGCCTTTGTAACTACAGATCTGTGTTCAGAATCTTCAGGGTTACCCATTTTTTGTCAGGCAGGCTTCTTTGAAGCACGCACCTGCCTGAACCCCCTTTTTCTTGTATTTTTTCGGCCTACGCCGTTGTTAAATATATTTTCAAAAGTAAGAATACTATGTGGTTGTTTTTATTATCTGCTTTTCTAGAGTTATGATATGATTACGAATGTCCCCCTCCAGTCTTAGAAATCAGGCATGTTCGTCAATGATGGAGGGGCCACTAATAAATTATAGGTTTGACTCCTGTAAGGAGATAAAGAAAACCTAATATTTAGTAGTGGCCCCGTAATCATTGACGACTGGGGCCCTCCCGACCGTCCCCTTCCCATTCGTTGATGTATTGAGGATTTTGGTTTACTTGATATGTCAGTGAAGGAAGAATGACGCCTGGTCAGAGATCCACACAAGTACATCCACGATATGATGGAAAGCTTATTGGATAGTTATTCTTATTTTCTTTTTGTTTTTATTTTTTACGAAGTTTTTTCGTAGTGAGAACCCAATTCATAATGACTGAAGCCATGAGTGAGGTCGCGTGCGCTCATGATGAAGGCTCCTCAGTTTTTAAATGCTCTGCGCGGTAGATTCAAAACTACGGCGGATTAGTGTTTGAAGAGGATGCCTTATGTAATAGGCATGTTCGTCAATGATTACGGGGCCACTACTAAATATTAGGTTTTCTTTATCTCCTTACAGGAGTCAAACCTATAGTTTTATATTGGCTTTGCAAAACCGAAAAAACTACAAACAACACGTGTCCGTATGAACACTGTTAGATGGGTACAGCCAACCCGCCGGGAATCATAAGGAGCCTGAAACAGGCACCCCAGAGACGCAGTCCTGGGGAGCCACAGACACCCACTCGCCGGGGAAACAAACCTGTTTTTAAACCACGCGTGGCCAAAACACGGCAACCAGCCGGGGTTATCAAGGTGAAACCGAGAAAAACCCGCCGGAAAAAACCCACCCCGTCCAGATACCATCTGAACGCACCACCGGACCGAGGCGTAGCCAAAACACAACTAACGCCGGGCCCAACATAGTCCGTGGAATTAGCCAATACACAACTAACCCAGGACACATAAATAGTCCGTGGAATTAGCCAATACACAACTAGACCAGGACACAAATGACACAGTAGTACATATTTAGAAAATAAATCAATAACACTTGTATATGTGGTAAAGCTACGAGAGGCTGGCTAGGCCTAGGCAAACGGATAACATTAACATGTCGGAATATAAACAAAAAGCACTGAATTATATCACAACAGGAACCACCGCCAACACACCACTGTAGCAAATACTTCCGGCAAAGGGAAGAACTGACTCGGGACCCAGAAAAAAACTTCACTAAGTGAAGAAAAATACGCTGGGAACGACAGCAAAAATACGCTACCTCATCAGACAGATAAAAGGAAGCAATAACGCGTAATGAAAGCCGCCTGCATCACAAAGCTAACTAACTGTGAAAAAGTTCACCTGTCCACAACAGGACCACGAGGGTACATCCGAAATAGATGCCCCAAACACACGACCCAAAATACACTGCACTGCGGGCAACCAGCCCAGGACACTCCTGCTACGCATATCCTAACCTTACTCGATACATCCCGGAGTAAACAAATGAGAAAAAACTCACTAGGGACGCAGCAAATGCGGAACCAGCGGAGCGTGGAGAGACACGTCCGGGCCGGCTGATCGCAGAGCAGAGAAGGAAGAATGACGCCTGAATCAGCGTCTGGTCAAAGATCCACACAAGTACATCCACGATATGATGGAAAGCTTATTGGATAGTTATTCTTATTTTCTTTTTGTTTTTGTTTATATTTTTTACGAAGTTTTTTCGTAGTGAGAACCCAATTCATAATGACTGAAGCCATGAGTGAGGTCGCGTGCGCTCATGATGAAGGCTCCTCAGATTTTAAATGCTCTGCGCGGTAGATTCAAACTACGGCGGATTAGTGTTTGAAGAGGATGCCTTATGTAATAGGCATGTTCGTCAATGATGGAGGGGCCACTAATAAATATTAGGTTTTCATTACTTCCCTCTGGGAATCAAACCTATAATTTAATAGTGGCCCCTCCATCATTGACGATTTGCCTGAATTCCCAAGACTGGAGGGGGACATTCGTAATAATATCCTAAAAAAACTCAGAACCGTAAGGTAAAGTTAAGAATTTGTATAACAGAATAAGTCTTTATTGTTAGCATACAATATATAAAAATATAAAAGGGGTGGGAGCAGTGCGTTACTTCGAAGAAGATCTGCTCCAAAGAATACAGGACCTCAACTTAAGATTCTATTTGATAGCGATTTGACAAGACATTCATGGCTTCCTTATCGCTATACCAGATTGTATACTATTTACAGTTTGTTATCTGGCATGAAACTGATATTTGTTTGACCAGATTCACACTCAACCAAAACTACATAGTTGCAACTATGGTAGAAAAACTTTCTTAAAATTACAACTACAGTAAACTTCCGTTAATCCGAAGGGCAGCGGACCGGCCCTCGTTCGGATTAGTGGATTTTTCGGATTATCGGACGTTACCCCCCCCCCCAACTTTTTTTTGAAGACCCAAACCAAGACACAAACACAGGATAATAATGATAATAATGATAATAATGACTAATCATGACTTTAACTCACCTTATATGAAGAGAAGAGATGTGTAGCATTGAAGATAAGCCCCCAGCACCAGCCCCAACCCAGCCACTAGCCCCCTAGCCCTATATTAGTAACTTATAATCACTGCTCTGTACTGTAAGTGTACTTTAATGTAAAATTAACTTGAACAGACTTATTATTTTTTTTTTATTTTGCTGGTTTTATATTTTTTTGGGGGTCCTTAAATCTACTACACTTCACTGATTATTACTCCACAGCCATATCCTCCAAGCCTTCAATATCTGAAGGGGGAGCTAGGGCTAGGGCTACCTCAGGAGTGGCTAGGCTGGCAGGAGCTACCACAGGGGCGGCTGGGGCTACCACAGGGGCGGCTGGGGCTACCTCAGGAGTGGCTAGGCTGGCAGGAGCTACCACAGGGGCGGCTGGGGCTACCACAGGGGCGGTATCGCTATCACTCGCAATTTATCAGCTATGGACAGAGTTACGTGCTTCCTCTTATGTTTGTTCTTGTCATTCCTCCCTCGTGCACCTGAACTTGCTGTGGGACCCATCACTAAGTCACTAAGTCACTATATCACAGGATAAACATGGGATAAACAACGTTTCAGGTAGACCGACAACGGCAGACAGTTTAGTCCGGCCTGGCCCGCTAGAGGGCCGATATTTGGAAATATCGCGCGCCCGGGAAATTCAAAAATTCGGACTATTGGGTGAATTCGGATTTGGCCTCAAATTGAAAAATTCGGACTATTGGGAGATTCGAATTATCGGTCGTCGGATTAACGGAAGTTTACTGTAAAACCATTCATCGGGCTTTTACATAGCCCTTCTTTTTAAATAATGATAGATTCTTAAAAATTAAAATCAACATGTGAGCTTTCACTTAGCCCTCTCTTGTCAGCAGCGCCAGAGGCCTTCTCCGGCGGAGGAGTCTGTTTCCGGCGGAGGGGCTTAAGGGTATATTGGGATACTCTCAACCCCCCCCCACCTTTTTCTCATCCCTCGAGGGAATTAACTTTCTATCACAATGACCATCCTCAGCCGCAAAAAAAATCCTAAAAGCGCCTGCTAGTGGATAACGTCACAAAAGAAAAAGCCCGACACCATTTTGAGCACAAACAGAAGGGAAGAACCCACTGATGCATTTATATCTTATACAAATGAGGGTAGAGGGGTACTCTTTTTCGTGACGAAAACCACTGCTGTAGGTTAATCCTAAGTGGGGTTCAAGAGTAGGGGATTCGAGTTAGCCGTGTTAGGCTCCCGACTATTTTTATATAGCACCCAAAGATCCGCATGCCCGTCCATGATCAGGTAGGGACTTAGTACATGTTTGAAAACAGTGAACCCGTAAGAAGCATGAGGCACTGAATGCTATTATCTGTTCGGGCAGCTCTTTGGTTGTCTTAGCCTATCCTTTTGGAGCCTGGGCGGCGGAAGACTTTTCCCGCCGGGACCAGAACGTAGAGGACAAAACTTGGTATATGGGGGGGGGGGTATTATTAATCCGCTCCCCTTGAGGTGAGTTTGCCTAAACATTGGTATGATTTCTTACAACTGAAAACATTCTGCTTGTCGGGGGCATGAGCAGCCTAGGCTATGTAAGAGCCGAGGATCGAGTGACTCATTTCTAGCGTAAACCACGATAGTGTGGTCCAAATAATGAATACAGGTTATTTGAGTCTCATAGACCTAATTCAGGCGTTCCTGCGGCTCCGGTCCCGCTTATATCTGAACTTCCGACAGGCTAGCTTTTAGCCTTACCGGATGCTACATTTAGGGAGTTGGAGGGCTGCACCTACCGGGACAGACCTACAAGGGAAAAAACCTATCGCCCACGGGAGGCCAAGACCAATTTGGCCGAGCCGATTGGGGTGAACATGGCTCGTAAGAGTGCAATGTATGAAAGAACCTCCGTCTACTAATTAGACCGTTAGTCCATAAACTACAGGACATCCCGATGACCTTCACTCTCCTGTTCTGCCTTAAGTCTTTAACCGGCGGGAAAGCTTACCTCCGGGAACCTGAGGGAATGTGTATCTGAGCTTTGAGTCCTACTAGGCCTTCAATCTTTCCCGGTTGCTGTTAGTCCTACATAAGTGGGGTCCTACTGAACCACAGGACGTGTAAATGAAACAATTTGCTAACCATGAGGGTGGAGCATTGGCAAGTGTGACTGAGACGTATGATGTAACATCATTATAAATGGTATCACTCCCCCAATGGCTCCCAGAGCCCAAGCTATTCATGCCACCGGCGGGAGGGGCCAGAAAACACTTCGACCCCCGTCACCGGCGGGAGGACCAAAAAAGAATAAACTGGAGGCACAGCACGAGCACATAGATCCCCCGGGGAACCCTAAGGAGGAAAAAAGGGAGGCCGGCATGTTATCTGAGATTGCTGGTGGTCCTAGACGACCGAAGCTTATTACTGTATCAGCCTGTATCGTTATACAAATAAGGTACTAATCTTAAACACAGGTACCACGAGGTGAGAACTGTATCTAATACCGTGCCACCCGTGACTAAGATCTTTAGTGTACCCGAGAGCCGATGTGTTCCTGCTATGCCCCATGTAATAGTTAAACTAAAACAACTCTCCTTATGTTAGGGATATAAGACCCCACTATGCTTGTGATGATAGTCCCAGAATAGTTGCCCTTATCTTTTTTCTATTTATACCAATCGACCCGGCGTCCTGATACCCGTTCATAGTACTGTACCAGCGAAATACCCTTGGTCGAGACATGGTTCACTAAGTGAGTTACCGTACTCTAGACAGTGGAGAAGCCGAACGGCGTTGGCCAGCGACCGGCGGAAGCCTATCTGAGCCTGTGAGAGCCCCCCCCAAGCTCGTGGAATGATTCCCGTCGTATCCGTCACATGGTAAGCGGGCTCTATACTGGTGACGTGGACCCAGGCAGGCTTTGATGCCGAAACCTTTCTGTTTGCGGTAGAGAAAAAACCAGCCTGTGCCGCTGACCAGTGCCTCCTTGTGGGTGGCCTATTTATCGTGGACTTTGTGCAGGAAGAAATCCGAAACCTGTCAGGTCCACGGTTGGTTCTCGCGGAAGCATATGTGTAAAACAGTTAAGCCTAATGCGCCGGGATGCGGCCCGAACACATCGCAGTGACCCTTGGCGCAGCCCGGGTGTTCCTTTAAGGACTGTATAGACCTCGGGACCCAGTACCAGAGCGCGGTGTAGGGAGAGAGGCCTAAAAAATGGGGGTTGGGACGGGGGAATCTTCCAGGAGTCGGGAGAAAAAACATAGAACAAAACCAACAAGCGGGTATTATAGTGATAACAACCTGCCGTCGCTCGTCGTTGGCCATCGTCGTGTTTGCAGCCTAAGACAAATTTATTGTGATGCCACCCTTCTGACCCTAAGCATCGTATTTACATCTCTTTGAGTCTGTGAATCCATCATGGATGCCATTAGGATTGGGGAAAAAGTAACCCTATAATAAACATTCTCGGGTAACCCTTGCACCATATTGAGTCTGAGAAGCTGTCTGGCTCGAACTGCCTCAAACAAGGCTGTTCGGATGTCCCTGAGTGATCTCGCCGGGTTCGACAGGAGGTATTGTTGAAAACTTTAACAGTTTCCTCCCGACGTCTCGGCGGATTGGGCACCAGTTTAGCAATAGCTTGAGCTGTGTCCCTATTAAGCAGAAAACCAATAAACTTCCGGTGAGCGTTATCACGCACCAGGAACTCCCGTTGGAGTTCAATAGAATCTGGAGTTAGGAAAGGAGCTGGGAAGTGTCTAGCTTCTAATTGAGGGGCTATGAGGAACTCAAATATAGCTCGTGGGACCCCGCCGGGCCGTGGCCTCAGCAAGTCAAACTCCATATGGTGCGGTGATGGGACTGGTAGGGAAACATTGGACGTCACGTCAATAGCAAACTGTTGGACCTCTTGATCCCAGTTCACCCATGGAATGTGTCCCACCTCTCCCAGATTTAATTCCCTTTGTTCCAGCTGTGAATGAGTCGGAGTAAAGGCTAGACTTGGTTCAAGTTGACTGATCAGTTGACTGATCAGAACAATTTTGTAAACCATGTGTCCCACCCAACTCATATCTTAGGACACACCCTTGACTTGGTTTTCTCTCCTGTGGGTTGTGGTGGTGTTCTGGATGTTGATGTTGAGAATGCTGACCCTAATACCTCTGATCATGCTTTGATTACTTTCAGCTTTGATTTCCCTAAGCCACTCACACATGAAAAAGTAATCAGATTTAGAAATTATAAAAATGCAGACCTAAATTTGGCTAGCAGTGAAGTAAAACAGTACTTGGGAAGTATTGATACTTCCAACCTTACTTCAGATGAGCTGGTGGAGGTACATGGAAATGCACTTAAATTAGTGTTCGATCATCACTGTCCAGAAGTAGAGAAGAAAATCATAGTACGAGATGATTCGCCCTGGTATAGCACTCGAGTTAAATTTCTTAGAAGAGCGCGTAGAAGAGCTGAACGTGAATGGCGGAAAAAATAAAACAGACTCGACATGGTTGCAATACCTGTCAGCCAGAAGAGCTGTGGTCTACAAAATCAAAGATGAAAAGAAAGTGTATTATCAGGGAAAAGTTGACTCGTGTGGTAACGACCAGAGGAGGTTGGCTTCAATTGTAAACAGTTTACTTGGAAAAACAAGAGTCAGCTTAAGACCTTCTGTACCTGATGCCGAGTTGGCTGCCAACTTTGTGGCATTTTTTGCTGGCAAGATAACTCGCATAAGACAGGAATTGGATGATGCTTCTGTTGGTGAAGAACTTTCAGTTGTACTCCAACCCCGACACATTCCTAATAATGTCCTCTCATCCTTTCACTCAGTAGAGGTGGACATGATCTCGTCCTACATAAGAAACCTCAATAAAACATTTTGCCCGTTGGATCCCATAAATGTTTCCAAGCTACCAAGAGTCTATGATCACACAGTTGAGTTTATTTCCAAAATAATTAATAAGTGCTTCTCTGAAGGTAGCTTCCCACATTCTGAAAAGCATGCACTACTCCGACCTACTCTAAAGAAACCTGGACTTGATGTTGAGAACATGTTGAACTATCGTCCTGTCTCCAACCTGTCCTTCATATCAAAGATATTAGAGCGTGCAATACTTGACCAATTACAACCACTACTTCAGCAGAATGAAACTATCCCAATTTTTCAGTCTGCTTACCGACAGCATCATTCAACTGAAACAGCATTGATTAGAGTACATAATGATCTAGTTGAGAACATTTGCAATGGTGTGGCCTCACTATTGGTCTTGCTTGATCTCTCTGCGGCTTTTGACACAGTGGATCACGAGTTGTTATTGAGTGATCTTTATGATTGTGGTGTGCGTGACTCCGCTCTCTTGCTTCTTGGGTCGTACTTGTCAGGTAGATCCCAGAGTGTGATGGTAAATCAAGTGGTCTCGGACTCGACACCCCTGCAGTATGGTGTTCCGCAGGGATCAGTTTTGGGTCCTATCCTATTTATAATTTATATTAGCAGTTTGTCTCTTCTGCTTCGTGCACAAAATGTCACCTTTCACTTTTATGCAGATGACACCCAGATTTATGTGAGAATCACAAATATAGTTGATATACGGAGTAAGATGGAATTGTTGATGTCTGATATCAAGAAGTGGATGAGAGCGAGAAAACTTAAACTAAATGATGGTAAAACTGATATTCTCATCATCCGAGGAAATAGAAGAGCTGATGATATGGTAGGTGCCCTCTCCATCAATGTGGGTGGATCTCAGCTGTGACCGGCCAACTCTGTTCGAAATCTGGGTGTATATGTGAACTCCCGATTAGATTTCAAAGAGCATGTAAACCAGATAGTTAAAAGTTGTTACTTGCACATCAGAAATCTCTATTTGGTGAAGCCGTTTATAACCAGACGTTGCCTCCTGACGTTGGTTCACTCATTGGTCTTCTCTCGTGTTGATTATTGCAATGCCCTGTTGGTGGGTCTTCCAAATTATATTTTGAAGAAAGTTCAGTCTGTTCTTAACAGGGCCGCAAGACTAATTTTTGGTGTTCCACCTAGAACTCCTACTACATCTCTTCACATAGAACTGCACTGGCTGCCAGTAAGAGCAAGAATAGAGAATAGAATTTAAGTTGTGTTTGGTGACTTTTAAGGTTCTCAAATTTGGTGAGCCTAGGTACCTTGCGGTGCTGCTCAGGCACCCACCGGCACACCATGGTGTAGTTGTGCGTCATGACAATGACCCTTTTCGTCTTGATGAACCAAGGGCTTTCCAGCAGTCTTCTTTCTTTGAGAGGTCATTCTCCTACATGGCTCCGAGGTTGTATAACAGGTTGCCGCTGTCCATGAGACAACTGAGTTCTGTTGAATGCTTCAAGAGACAACTTAAGACTTTTCTCTTTGAGAGAAGCTATGATCTTGAGAGAGGTGTCATGACAGATGGCTATAGAGTTTAGGCTATTTTGCCACTGCTAGTGATTGTTAAATGTGTGTTGTATTTACCTAATTGTATTTACCTAATTGTAGTTTACAGGAGTTGAGCTAAGCTCGTGTTGTCCCGTCTCTCAGTCTACTTTTTATCCAATTTTTTCTTGAAAATATGGATGTTCCTTGCCCTATGTATATGAGCCTTCTTTTGATGCATTGATTTTTGTTCTTTTTTCTTTCTCTTTTCGAGCGCTAGTGAATTCTTCGGAAAAATTGGCGCTTATGAGAAATAAGTAACATGCTTATTATTATTATTATTATTACTAATGAACCCCGGAAAAAGACCACCATTGTTGGCATCCGGCTGAGGGCTAGCAGAGCAACTAGGAACATCTGGGGGAGGAGGGGCAAGTAGCCCTGGTTCATAGACAAAGTACTGATAACTGGTAGAGTTAGGCATTGCTATAATAGGGACCCCTATGACCTTACCCTGGGAGTCTTTGGCCCGGAAAACTTTATGTCTATGTTGTTGTTGTTCCCCAAGCTGCCTGGCCGAACAGCCCCAAGGCCCCGAGCAAGGCCAAGGCCATAACCGAGCACCCCCACAGAACCCTCCCTGCTGACCACAATAAAGCCTGGGTGACCGAAGCCACTCCATGGCGGGGAGCTGAGGAGGGTGCGGAAACGCCCGGGAAACCAAAGCCACACCCAGGGCCACACTCAGCAATTAAGAGAAAGTTGAGGGGCAAAGGAAAAATGTGACGCTTTGGCTTCCAATCTTGGTAGATTGGGAGCTCAATCCACGGAAGAGACGCCGTCACTTGAGATCTAGAAAATATATAAGTAAAAGGAACAGTCAGAGTAAGCTATGGGTATGGCAGAGATCGCTCAGCTCTCACTGATAGACCAGCCCATCACCACATGACTAGAACCCAATCCTCTCAGCATCAGCTAGGAAAGGCCCTAGAAAGCCACCTTTGGCGGGGGGATAGCTCCCCTATTTCAACCCCTTTCGGGGTTGGGCACCCGCCTATGACTTTATGTCTATTTACTTCAATGGTCCATTCCCTTGGTACTGGGACCTCACCATGTATGGATCTGTGCCTGTCTCCTGTCTTAGACGAGGTAACAGGGAGCCAAAGCCTGCCCGGTTCTTTACGACCCTGAAGCTGACCTTCCGTTTGTGATTGAGATGGGGGGAGCGTAGCAATGGGGTTAGAGCCAGACAATATTACATGATCCGGCGGAGGCCTCAAGGGTTCTACCGCCGAGTGACTCTCTACAGTAAATTTGGAAGTACTGGCCTTAGGTTGCGTGTCAGAAGCTGTCTTTGTTTCCGCCGCGTTAACTGCCAGAGAGCTAGTGTGTGACAATGTATCGGAACCATCGACCCCCGGTTGGGCCCACATAACCCCCCTTGGTGTGACTCCGGACCCGGTCTGTAAGTCCGCCGCACGGTTACTAGTGATGGAGAGTGGTAATTTAGACACTGCCGGAGCTAGTGGCATATCTGGGTCTGTGATCACACTGATTGTGGTTGGTGACAGGGGACGGACTGGACCGTGTTCCAGCATTATTACGTTAGTGGCTGATGACAGGGGGAGGGGGGAACCGACTGTAAAAACAAAACCTCATCGTCCGCAGAGGAGACAGGCACAGAACCTTGCGGTGGAGTTATCGTTGCCTCAGTATGATCCCTAGGGCGTTTGGAAATAGCACATTGTTGGAGGACTCTGTGTAATAATTCATCTAACTGTTTCGCCGTGACACATTGGGATCTTTGTTGCTTGAGGGACTTAGCTTTTACCTTTTCCGCAGAAGTCGGTTCTTCTCTCTGTACCTTTGGACCTGGTTCCCTCAGTTCCTTACCTTCATTCTGCAGAGTTATTGGGTGGGGAAATTTTACCGGTAACCTTTTAATGCATGTCCCCAACGCCTGACTATCTCGTCGAGAGGGTTGTGGAACCCTATCCCGTGGGACATTACTCAATTCAGTTTCCATCATTGTTCGACTTGCAGGTGTTATGACTGAGGTTTAAATATATCAGGGCTCTTATTCATTGGACTAGTAATGGCATAAATGCTACAACGGAAAGTGCTAGATCCAACCTCTGATGTATATTCCCAGTGAACAAAGAACACAAATACTCTCCAGAGTTCTATATGCAATAATAGGTTATTAAACTCTCAATAAATGTGTGTCTACTCTAGGCTTAAAGTTATGTGAAAACAGCCTATTACTACCTATAACCGAAGGTGCTTGGTTATGGTATGCAAAGTAAGGTGGTAAGAGAAGTTACAGCTTACGTTACTTTAATCAATAAATGTCAGGCACTCCTGCATGAAAGAAAGTGCACTAAAGTCCTTCAACACCAACAAGGAATCTTCTTTAAATGTTAGATGCCATCAAGATGCTCGAATCGGAAATGGAACCCAAAAAGGCAGGCAGTGGAACAATGCTCGTGCAGGCTATGCACACAAAAAGGCAAGAGATATAATGCAGTCGGAGCCAAGAATATCCTAAACGCCACAACAATAATAATAATCGCCACGACAATGCAGTATTCCTATGAACAAAAAGAGCCTAAGTCGTTTGTGTCTCAATACATCAAACTAGGCTGCGAAATGCTTGTGTAATCATAAACGGGTATGCATAAAAAGAGTAATTGGTTTAATATACTTAATGTCTACTATAACTGATAAAGTCTAGCTAGCGTCAATGATACGAGATACTGGTGCGCATGGCATGCCGCAAATCTCAAGTCTGTGCGTCAAATATTACGTTATAGGGAAGGGTAGCTCTCTTGAGAAACCTTAATACCGAAGTATTAAGCGTTCTCCTGGCGTACCTCAAAGACAAACAACGAGCTTAGAACAGTGCAGAATGGTATAGGCAAAAAGCCCTCATTCGTTCATTCTCATTGGCACACAGACTAGAATTTACCCAATCAACTCCAGTTCTCAGGTATGTCGTGCAGCTTTTAACTAAAGCCAGCACCCATCGGAAACAATACCTTATAGTATCAGACTCCTAGTCTAGCATTATCTAATCCAGCAGAACACTAATAATTATAGGAAGCGGTACTGAACAATATGAATGCCAACCAATGCTTCGTGATCAACTTATCTTAACAACTATCATACATCATCATCATCATCATCATCTCCGACGCCTTGCTTCCCCCTGGGAAACCCCCACTAGAGGATGGCCATGACAGAAACGTCTCCAAGCTACTTTGTCAAGACATGCCTCCCTTGCCCGTGCCACAATGCCCCTTCCACTACGTGGAAGTTTTTCTTCAATATATTTTTCCACTTTCTTTTCCCATACCATAGGTGGTCTTCCACTACTAGCGGTTCCACTCACCTGACTCCCATATATCTTTCTTGGCATTCTGTCTTCATCCATTCTCTGAACATGACCATACCACCTCAAAGTACTTCGCTTTATCCACTCAACCACACCACAATCAATGCCCAAAGCCTGCTCTTCCATTCCAAAGGACTCGTACACTTCCCTATTACTTGGCCCATCTAGCCTATTCATGCCAGCTGCCATTCTGAAAAAGCTCATCTCCACAGCTCTTAGTTTGAAGAGGTCCTCGTCACTTGCTGTCCATGTCTCGCTTCCATACGAGAGTGTTGGGAGCAGCACACTGTTTCTCAGTGACTTTTTGACTTCCTGGCTAACCATTCTTCCTTTGAGAATACTATCAAGTTCTCCAATCACTTTTCTCCCTTGCATTTTTCTCTCTTTTATCTCACTCTCCATTTTACCATATTTGCATAGTACAGCTCCCAAATACTTGAAACTTTCAACCTCTTCTAGTACTTCATTTTTCAATTTTATTTTACAACTTTTCTTGTGTTCTTTCTTGATTCTATATTTTTCCTTAAAATCTATAGTTTCATGCATTCTTCTCTCAAACACCATTACCTTACATTTCCCTACATTGACCTTTAACTTTCTCTTTTCACATACCCTGTCAAAGTCAGTGACCACTCTCTGAAGTTCTTCAGCATTTTCCGCCAACAGGACTGCATCGTCCGCATATAGGCATGTTAAAATCTTCCATGTTCTTCCCTCTGATTCCAGTCTAGCTCCCACACCCATTGATACAGCCCTACATTCCCTAATCACTCCATCCATGTATATATTGAACAACCAAGCTGACATGACACATCCCTGTCTTACACCTACATTGACCTCAAAACTTTCACTTAACTTATCCCCTACCTTCACATTTGCCATTGCATTCCTATAAAAAGATTTTACTGCCATTAGCAACTTTCCTCCCACACCATATACTGTTAACACATCCCACAGGCCCTCCCAGTCTACTTTGTAGTAGGCTTTTTCCAAATCCATGAATGCTGCATAGAGTTTTCTGTTTTTGGCCAGATACTTCTCTACCAACAATCGCATTGAGGCTATCTGGTCAACGCAGCCCCTGCCCTTTCTGAAACCTCCCTGTTCCTCGCCTATTTTGTCATCCGTTATCTTCTGTAGCCTCTGTGTTACTACTCTTGCGTGTACCTTTCCAGGTATGCTAAGCAAGCTAATTCCCCTATAATTCTTACACTCTTCTTTACTACCCTTCCCTTTGTACCAAGGGTACTATCACTGCTTTCCTCCAGTCCTCTGGTACACTTTCCTTTTCCCATGCTAATTTACATAACCTATGCATTATGTCAACAGCTTCTTCTCCTCCATATCTCAGCATTTCATCTGGGATGTTATCTACTCCAGCAGCTTTGCCCATTTTAAGTCTATTGATTGCTTCTTTTACTTCTTCTCTGCTTATCTGGCTTTCAACTACCCTGTTTATTCTACCTCTCTCCATTCCTATGGATGAGATCTTTGCCTTCCCCCTACTCTTTACAGCTAAGCTACTAAAATGATCTTTCCATACTTTCACCACACCATCACCCTCTACCACTTCCCCATTCATGTCCCTCATCCTACCACCTGAGACACTCTCAGTCTTCTTCCCTCTGGCTTCTTTCACAGCTCTGTAGTATGCTTTCCTGTCATTCAGAAACTGTTCACTAATCTTTCTCCCATATGCCTCATCTGTCTTCCTTTTAGCGTCTTGTATCGCCCTCTTCACTCTGTTTCAAATTTTTATATTCTTCTTTCCTCGCATCTCTAGTTTCTCTAAGTATATTCTTTTGCAGCATACTCTTTCTGAACTCTTTCTTCTTTTTCACTATTTCTTCTATCTCTTTACTAAACCATGCGTTACCTTTCTTCTTCCACATTTTAAAGGTTTTCTTCCCACATACTTTCTCAGCTGCTTTAATCATGGAGTCTCTTGTACCTTTCCATACTTCGTCTACAGTATTTCCCAGATCTATCATAACATCCATGTCCTTTATAGTCTCTTTCAGGATGTCCTTCTATTTTGTTGCATTACATTCTTCATTTAATTTTCTCACATTTATTCTCTCTACTGTCAGTTTTCTCTCTTTCCTCTCATATTTCCACTCTTTCCTTATCCTCACTTTTGTCAGCACTGTATAGTGGTCTGATCCCGTCAGCATACCTCTTACAGCTTTTGAATCTAAAATTCTTCCTTTTAGTCTGGAGTCCATCATGGCGTAGTCAATTAGAGATTTCTGTTCCTGCTCACCTTCACCTCTGTGCCATGTATATCTATGAATGTGACGATGTTCAAAAAATGTGTTAGCCAGAAACATCTCTCTCTCCGCACACACTTCTAAAAGGAAGTCACCATTCATATTCCTACCCTCCACACCCCATTTACCCACTATACCGTCTATCTCCTCGTTTCCAACTCTACCATTCATGTCGCCTACTAATATTACTTGTGTACACTCTTGCCTTTCTCTTATACATTTATTGACTTTATTCCAAAATGTTCTATTTTCTTCCACACCTTTCCCAGTTTCTTGGTTGACTGGTGCATAGACACACATAAAAGTATACCTATCTATCCCAATCTTGCACTCACACCATACAATTCTTGAGTCCACGCATCCATAGTTTTTCACACACTTCCTCAACCTTTCTGACAAAATTACTGCTACCCCTTCCTTTTTCTTACGTTTATATCCTGCATCCAATCCAGACCAGACAACCCATCCTTCCCCACCCCACAAATCATGCTCACTCTCACCATCCCACACTCCAGAACCCAACAGGTGCGTCTCACCTACCCCACACACATCCACACATCCATCTTTAAGCTCTCGCATCAGACACTCTCTCTTGCTAAAATCATTTATGCCATTGGCATTGAAGGCACAGACACGGAGCACGCTTTCCTTCACCCGAACGACGTTTCCACCACTTTTCTGCTTTGTTCCTCCACCCCCGAGGGGGTCCTGGCCGGCAGCATACCGAGCACAGTTGTTTCCCAGGAGGACTTGGGGCCTGGACATAATGCCTCCAAACAGGGCACCGGATTGTCAAAAGTATACTAAAAGAAAAACTAAAAACTGATACCAACATCAGTAAAAAAAACATACAATCATACAAACATACAATACTATCATACATGGGTTATATAAGACCTTAACCCTTAATTAGCGGCTCACCACATAAGTCGAGTTAAATAAAGCTGGACTATGTGGCGGCGCTCGACATAGGTCGAGTGGCAATTTCAGCACGTTATGTTGCTGAGAGAGAGAGACAAGTGGTGGCAGGAGAGTAGCGAGCGTATGACTGCTCCAGACCACCGCGGCGAACATACTGACACGAATCCCAGCTCCCTCCTCCCTCTCTCACTCGCTATATAAGGAATTGTATCGGGAAAGTGGCTAATTACATGCTTTTTGCACTCGCGTTGCACGGTTATTGCAAGAAAACTAGCCATCATAAAAGGATCGTTATGGTGTCATTCGAAAGCTCTGTTTATGCCCTTTCAGGGATAGGTACCTGTTTTACGTTCTGGGTCTTATTTAGGCATGAAAATGATCATGTAAACAGCCCTATTTTGGCTAAAAACACCCCGCTGGGCGGTACATATAAATAAACCGCATAGGCCGCTCGTAAGGTGTTAATGCACAATACAACTGGCCAGCATGAAGCTGATTATGCAGAGTTAACCAGAGGGGGTATAATATTAATAGAAGGTGGTGAAAGATATGGAAAATGAGAGAGATAGGCAGAGGAAAAGGTTCTCAGGTGCAGGGAGGGGGGACAGGTATCAAAGGGATAAGAGGGATGCGTTCTAGAAACCAGATCTGAGGGAGAGAGTGGCCAGAGAGCAGTATATATACTAGGACTAGTTTGAACCGCGTGGGAAAGCGGTAACAAGTCCTCTAGCCAATGCTAAAGAAGCTAGCTAAACATGACGTCACCAAGCATGGTAAAAAACTCCTCCAACGAATCCCCACGAGGCCAGCCAGCTATGACGTCATCGAGTATAGCAAAACACTGCGCGCCTCCCCACACTCTGTTCTACTCTCTCTCTCTCTCTCTCAAATCCTATCATTACTACTTAATGATAAAACATATACTTTGCAATTAAATATATAAAGCCTTGACATGGGTGAAAACAAAGAGCCTTTCTGGACTGCCCATGACACGAGCTTTCATATGAAATAAAGCACACAACAATACATCAACTGTAGCCACATCCACTGCCCTGCCGATCCTAGCGAGTCACTGTAGGACAAGCCATGCGGTTGTAACGGAGTGGTTAACGTCACACAGGGACAGACTCTGACCTACAGGTCGGGACTACTAAACCTGTGTTTCTGGCTTCTGGCCTAGTGGACAAACCTGGGGCGTCTATCACAGGCGTGTGTACCCCCGCCGGTGTATCATGACCTTGGTCCGTGTCAAGCGCCGGAGACAAATGGGGCCCTATTTTGCCGTCCGGTAAATTAGTTTGAGATAGCACTAGCTTAGACCCTTGTAGTCTTACTCTAACTCTTGGTCTAACCCTCATCGCCGTTAGAGGTTGCTCGGCATCCGTCCCGCCGAGACCGGGGTAAACCACCGGCGGCGTCGGAGCGGATGTCGAAGCCACCGGTGGCGAAGCTGACTTACACATCTGGGTGAGGGGGCTATCCTGGATGTCCGCTGCATCGTGGATCTGCTGCGGACTGGACAACTTTCGTATCTTAGCCGGCAAGCGTTCTAAGCTGGACGCCCTCTGACGAAGTCGTTGGGATAAGTCCGGTTGAGTAGGAAGTACAAGCTCCGGCGACTCAGAGCGAGCTCTCTTAGTGTGGGAAGGGGAGCGACTTTCAGGTGACTCGGATGAATGGGCGGAAGCAAGATTTGAATTTGGTACTGAAGGAACAATTGCCTGATGGACTAAGGGATCTTCAAAAGAGTACAGGCGTATGATTCTAAGTAACTCTGCAGTGTCGCAGAACAATTCAGCATCCGCTACCCTTGCAGCGTAAGAAGAGAACTTATTCTTGATTTCAATCAAAGTTAACAAGCATGACATATCTTGACTGGTTAACCATTCATCAAAAAGGTCCGAGCAAACCGGACATTTACTGGCTGTCCATGAAAAGGTAGTCTTGTCCAAACATTTAATACAGCGTATACACAGCCTGTGCGCCGCTACTGGGACCGACAGACAAGTAGGAGTTGAGCAAATCCAGAAATTAGGCATGGTTACGGACTCCCCTCCCCGCCGGGGACAGTTCCTCCTTAGCCGTGCTGCTTGGGATGTGAAGAGATCTGGAAATAGAACATTTCCAGGAATCAATGCTCATAAGGATAACCTGAGAGGTGATAATAACATCCTACCTACTCCCCGGTGCCGAAAACACTAGTGAGCCACAGCCCAACCATCTTTTCGCCACCTGGGAGTTTGTCGTGAAAAACCCCGCGCCCTATTCAATCGGGGGGAAGTCACACGGGACTGCTTACCTATGACATGGGTCACTGGCCCTAACCGGACTTCTAGCGAGCGTCGTCATGCAGCTGCTTGCTAGCTAGACACTGCTACACCTCTTACCCAACTGTGCCGCCGGGCTGGCGGGGGAAACTGGCAAGTCCCCCCAACTGTGCCGCCGGCTGGCGGGGTAAACTGGCAAGTCACAGGGCGAGTTGGATAATTATCGGTTCGACACCGTCCTCCTTCCGCCGGTCCGTGCACGACCGCCGGCAAGGAGGGTAGTGGTACACTACTAATCAATGGGGTAAGCAATCATTGGTACGAAACCGTCCTCCTTCCGCCGGTCCGGGCACGACCGCCGGCATGGAGGGTAGTGGCACACTACTAAACAAAGAAGGGGTAAGCATAGCCCAAGCACGCCAGCACGGCGGCAGCCGGGCCTAGTACGAAGACAGGACCGGCGGGCCAAGGAACTAGGAAAAAACAGTCAAGAGCACAAGACCACCAAACCTGAACCAAAAACCCCACAAAATAAGAATGTCTCCTAGAGATCCAGGAAAGAGATGAAACTTGAACCAAAGAACACAGGAAATAAGGGGGGGGGGGGAGGGTATAATATCAATATCATAGAATAACAATGCACCCCTAAACCCTAAGGAGACCCTAATGTGGCTGGCCACGAGGCATAAGTAATCCTTACCTTAGGAAGAGAACTAATCCTGGAGACACATGGCCACAGCATGAGGAGAAGGGTCCCACGAGAGGGGCCCGGCACAGCACGAGGAGAAGGGGCCCACGAGAGGGGCCCGGGAGCAGGCTCGAACACCAGAAGATCCCACACCACGTGTGACAATCCTTAATTTATTAGTGGCCCCTCCATCATTGACGAACATGCCTATTACATAAGGCATCCTCTTCAAACACTAATCCGCCGTAGTTTGAATCTACCGCGCAGAGCATTTAAAAACTGAGGAGCCTTCATCATGAGCGCACGCGACCTCACTCATGGCTTCAGTCATTATGAATTGGGTTCTCACTACGAAAAAACTTCGTAAAAAATAAAAACAAAAAGAAAATAAGAATAACTATCTAATAAGCTTTCCATCATATCGTGGATGTACTTGTGTGGATCTTTGACCAGACGCTACTGCAGGCGTCATTCTTCCTTCTCTGCTCTGCGCTCAGCCTGCCCGGACCTGTCTCCCCACGCTCCGCGGGTTCCGCATTTGTTGCATCCCTAGTGAGTTTTTTCTCATTGGTTTACTCCGGGATGTATCGAGTAAGGTTAGGATATGCGTAGCAGGAGTGTCTTGGGCTGGTTGCCCGCAGTGCAGTGTATTTTGGGTCGTATGTTTGGGGCATCTATTTCGGATGTACCCTCGTGGTCCTGTTGTGGACAGGTGAATTTTTTCACAGTTAAGCTAGCTTTGTGATGCAGGCGGCTTTCATTACGCGTTATTGCTTCCTTTTATCTTTCTGATGAGGTAGCGTATTTTTGCTGTCGTTCCCAGCGTATTTTTCTTCACTTAGTGAAGTTTTTTCTGGGTCCCGAGTCAGTTCTTCCCTTTGCCGGAAGTGTTTGCTACAGTGGTGTGTTGGCGGTGGTTCCTGTTGTGATATAATTCAGTGCTTTTTGTTTATATTCCGACATGTTACTGTTATCCGTCTGCCTAGGCCTAGCCAGCCTCTCGTAGCTTTATCACATATACAAGTGTTATTGATTTATTTTCTAAATATGTACTACTGTGTCATGTGTATCCTGGTTTAGTTGTGTATTGGCTAATTCCACGGACTATTTATGTGTCCTGGGTTAGTTGTGTTTTGGCTAATTCCACGGACTATGTTGGGCCCGGCGTTAGTTGTGTTTTAGCTACGCCTCGGTCCGGTGTTGCGTTCAGATGGTATCTGGACGGGGTGGGTTTTTCCGGCGGGTTTTTCTCGGTTTCACCTTGATAACCCCGGCTGGTTGCCAAGTTTTGGCCACGCGTGGTTTAAAACAGGCTTGTTTCCCCGGCGAGTGGGTGTCTGTGGCTCCCCAGGTCTGCGTCTCTGGGGTGCCTGTTTCATCCCGGCGGGTTGGCTGTACCCATCTAACAGTGTTCATACGGACACGTGTTGTTTGTAGTTTTTTCGGTTTTGCAAAGCCAATATAAAACTATGCTGTAGTTGTATTTCCTCCCCGGCGATCTGCTTCAAAGAAGTGGGGATAGGAACAATTGGGGTTAACTTTTAAACTTTAATTCACCCGGTGGGTGCAACCTGGAAGGGTGGGATGACCGAATTTGCTAAATTCAGTTTAGTTGACCAGTCAATTGAGGGATGCTTTGTGTATCGCCTCCTTCAACATACGGCGCTTTAGGGCACAATTGGGGTTAACGTTTTTTAAACTATTATTCACACCCGGCGGGTGTTTCTTGCACGGATGAGAATAACGAATTTACAATTCAGTTAGTTAACCAGACATTTGAGGGATACGTTTTGTATCGCCGCCTTCAACATACGGCGATCTAAAAAGATACTTCGGCAGAAGTTAGATCTCGTATATTTGTCAGGCTTCCCAGTTTTTTATCTACGAGATAATTCGGGGGCCGGCGTCTTTTTTAGGTTTTTTTTTCCAATATTTAATATGGAAACAAACACCACCGGAAAGACTTAATCACTTATAAACGCCATGATGGTCTTTATATATTATGTCAGAGGGTATTCATAAATCTTTTGGACAAATTAAGATATTCTGAAATCTTTTACTTAGGAAACCCCACCGCGTAGCGAGCTGTGGTCGTTGAGTATTACGTCTCGTTACCCGGCGGGTTATTTAACACCTGTGTGCGAACATGAGTGGGTTAACCTTATGAGCATTAATTCCTGGAAATTTTAAATTTTCCAGAGCTGGGTCCCGGCGGGTCTATGCAGAACATGGAGTAGTTTCCCTCCAGTCTCTGTCATGGCTACCTTTGCCCAGGTTTTTGCTGTATGCATTACGCCCTCCTGTTCAGGTATCCCTATTTTTGCCCGCACCCTTTGTATAAAATGTGTTAAAATGTCTCGTTTGGTGGGGGTTACCTTTCCGGCGTTTTTCTCGTTGCTCCGAGAACACCGTTTTTGTTTACCGAGTTTTAGTCAGGATGGCTAAAATAGATAAGTTACCCCGACGAGTTTGGTCGCTTGAGGGCTCATCAGAAACTGCGTTTTCTGTGGTCGAGCCTGGGATCAGGCTTCCTGTGTTATTCATTGCTTTATGCATTACGCCCTCCTGTTATGTCTCGTTTGGTGGGGGTTACCTTTCCGGTGTTTTTTCTCGTTGCTCCGAGAACACCGTTTTTGTTTACCGAGTTTTAGTCAGGATGGCTAAAATAGGTAAGTTACCCCGACGAGTTTGGTCGCTTGAGGGCTCATCAGAAACTGCGTTTTCTGTGGTCAAGCCTGGGATCAGGCTTCCTGTGTTATTCCCGGTGAGGGGGGCTCCACACAGTTATTTTGTTTGGTCTTTCCCTCCCGGCGACCTTTATTACAAAGAGGTCTGGGGCAGGTATAAGTGGTTTGACATTGCATATAAAACCCGGCGGTTGTACCTTCGGGTGGTTATATTAACGAATTTGCGATTCGCGATAATTTGCCAAACAATTGATTGATACAATAGGGTATCACGGCCGTCAAGACGGCGATCTATGAGGGCTTCTGGCAGAAGCCGGATTAGAGATTAAGATAGGCTTAGACTTTTTATGGGATAAAAAGATGCCTGAATCTTACTAGTGTTTCAAGTGTAAAGGGATACTTGAAGGACTTCATCTTTAATAAAGATATGTTTCATCTTTATGAGGATTCAGAAGTTATGCTTAATTCTTTCGAACAGGTAAAAGATATGCTGAAATCCTTAATAAACAATTGGAACAATGTTGTTTGTTGTTTGTTTAGTCTTTCTCTCCCGGCGACCTTTTTACAAAAAAGGTCTGGGGCAGGTACAATTGGTTTGACATTGCATATAAAACCCGGCGGTTATACCTTCGGGTGGTTATATTAACTGATTAGCAATTCGCGATCATTTGCCAAACAATTGATTGATACAATAGGGTATCACGGCCTTCAAGACGGCGATCTATGAGGGCTTCTGGGAGAAGCCGGATTAGAGATTAGGATAGGCTTAGACTTTTTATGGGATAAAAAGATGCCGGAATCTTACTAATGTTTCAAGTGTAAAGGATACTTGAAAGACTTCATCTTTAATAAAGATATACAGTAAACTTCCGTTAATCCGAAGGGCAGCGGACCGGCCCTCGTTCGGATTAGTGGATTTTTCAGATTATCGGACTTTACCCCTATGAACCTGTGTATGACGAAAACATTGAGACATTAGGCCACCCAAATGACAATGGTGTACACACACATATCATATGTTCATGAAATCACTTCAAAAGTTTACCATTGTCATTGTAGCCTATTACCTACTTCAAAACATTCAGATTAATGGTCAAAGGAATCTGCTGATATAAACGTCTTCTTCTTCCGTCTACTAGCGAGTTGGTCTTGCTCTTGAAGATCAGATCAGATGTGGTTCGGGAAGTAATGCCTTAACAACGGCACTTCCCTGAGAGGTTCTTGTAATTTTCATTTTGTGATTTTCCTTTTGTGACGTGCTCTGTTATTATATTGTATTGAAAGCACCCTTGTCTTGTTGTCTTGAAAGCACCCTTGGGACGCTCCGATCACTGAACTATAAATAGTAGCGTATCGGAACGACCAAAGGTGCGTTTTCAAGCTCAAGACTAATACGTCCAAAGGTGCGTTTTCAAGCTCAAGACTGAATGCGCTTGCAGAAAATGCGGTGCAAGCCAGTAGCGCATCGGAGCGTCCCAAGAGCAAAACAAACTCTCTAGCAGACGATGTGGAAGAAGAAGAAGAAGAAGGTTTTACGTTTATATCAGTAGCTTCCTTTGACCATTAATCTGAATGTTTTGAAGTAGGTAATAGGCTACAATGACGATGGTAAACTTTTAAAGTGAATTCATGAACATATGATATGTGTGTGCTCCATTATGTGTCATTTGAGTGGCCTAATGCCTCAAAAAGGGGACTTTGGGACTTCTTGAAATTCGGACCATCGGGTGAATTCGGATTTGGCCTCAAATTGAAAAATTCGGACTATTGGGAGATTCGAATCATCGGTCGTCGGATTAACGGACTTTTACTGTACTTCATCTTTATGAGGATTCAAAAGATATGCTTAAAATCTTCTGGACAGGTAAATATATCCTGAAATCTTTAATATGAAACTAAAGGAAAACGAAAAGTAGTGGTGGAGTGCTACGGTTCGTTGACCGGCGGTCTTGTGACACATATTTTGTACCATTGTTTGGGTGTAACCCTATGAGCATTAATCCCCGGAAAATTCTCTTTCCAGGGCGGAGTACCGGTGTTGCACCAGGTGACCAGGTAGTTCCCGGGGGCGGGGTACTTTTCCCCCAGTCTCTGCCATGTCGGCACTTGAACCTCTCATTGCTGTATGTTCAACGCCGTTAAGATCAGGTATCCCTATATATTATTTTAATTTGTTAATGAAATAATTTAATCACTGAATAATAATAACCATATATATTTTCTATGATTATATTAGGATAATATTGTGTTTATTTATAGTAATTTATTTTAATACAATTAAATATAAATTAAATTAATTAGTATACTTTATGATTTTGCTCACCAGCTCTGCTTTCAATGTGTTAATGAGCTATGGGAGCTTTTAATTATCATAAACCTTTACAGGGCTCTCTTTTAGAGAGTATACCGAGCTCGCAAGCGAGGGACAGCCACAGCCAAGGTGTATGGCGATACTCACAGTCCTGGCAGGACAGAACACATCCCTTTGTGACTCAACTAGTGCTGACGTCCACGGGATGCCGATGTACCATCTTCTACCCCAGTTTTAACATGGCAACATGTGGAGGTCCCGGCTTCGGCGGGATCTTCCCATGATAAGCCAGACTTAACGGATGAAGAACAACGATCTCTGGTCTCAGAGATGGAGGTTGAAGAGTCCAGTCACCTTCTAGGCGACTCTCAGGGTACTGTCGAATCTCCACGGAGTTCGTCATCGGCTAGGTATGTACCGGCGGAAGAGATTGATGGACTACTATTGAATGCACTTAATAGGTTCTTTGGCCCTACGCCGGAAACTCCTTCTGATACGGGAGATCCCGCGATGTCGACGAATGTGCGACCTCTGGCTACATCCTTTGCTTTAGCGAAAATACCTAGCCATCCGCTTGTGTCAGGCCCAATTTCCAATGTGCCAGGCACAACAGCTCTCACTACTTCCACTGTGCGAGTCATATCAGACATATCTCCCCCTCCTTTAGACAAGGCGCCAGTAAAAAAAACAGGAGCTATGCCTCTTTTTACGGGCCTGATGAGTCAGTGGTAGCAATGTTACGGAAATGTTTTGGATGTTCATATTACGGACATTCCAAGTTATTATAACCATGACTTATTCTTACCACCAAATCCCTCCAGAACGCCATTCTTGGTTCTCTCTTCCGGTTTTTGGTGCCGGCGGAGTCCCCTCTGCTTGGCTGCCATTAGCACGCCTTCCCCAGCTTACCTAGACCGCGAGTTTAGGTTAAGAGGAAAAGCGTTTAAACTGTTTTCGCAATATATGGTTCCCAGCAAGTAACAAAGTCTCTGTTACGCTCTTCTCAGGCAATAGAAGCCGCGGAAGTCAGGAAAGCCATTGAACTTTCCCGGCGCTTGCTTCTCCAGACTTCCATCCAAGTCTTTAGGAGATATTCGGACGGCCTTATTAGAGGCAGTTCGAGCAAGGCAGGATCTGAGGATGTTCTTAGTGAAGAAACTTCTTGACCGTATTGCAAGCCAAGTAGTTCTGTCTCCAGTTCTAATTCCTTCTTTGATTTCACCAGCAGTTTGGAAGACTGTTTTCAATTTGGCACAAGCATTCAAGCAAGGTCCCCGCAAGCCCTGATGCCCTTGTTAGAACAAGGGATCAGGGTCTGGTGGTATCTGGGCGACTAACTGGTGGTGGCAGAAACAGAAAAGTTACGCATCAGTCATGTCTACGTTACGTTAAACCATCTCATATCTCTAGGATTCAAGGTCAACTTAGTAAAAGTCAAACCCTTGTTCCCCCACGAGTATTTCAGGGGATAGGGCTGGTCGAGGACACAGCTTCTCTCACTCTGAGTCAGAGTGTGGACACTCGAAACAGATTTCGCAAAAACTGTTTATGTTTCTCCACAGTCTGAATACGACACAGAAACTTTGGGAATCTCTAGTCGGTTCAATCAACGGGGTTCAGCTAACTGTGAAGTTGGGCCGGTTGAAAGTCTAACGTTTAATCTTGGAGGGCAACACATTTTTCCCACTATTACCGGCGGGGATAGTATGGCCTATCCCAACGTTATTACACAACTTACTAGCGGTTTGGGCGACGAGAGAAAGGTTGCACGCAGTCATGTCATGAACCTCTCCTCCGCCGTCGGTATGGGTGGACATGGATGCGTCAGGCACGATAGGTTGGGGCTTGTAGTCAAACCTCGGGCATCAGGGTCAAAGGTTTTGGTCCCATTTAGAAATCTTCCACATCAATGTCAAAGACTTTCTAGTCCCCTTATCTGTCCTTCAGGCTCACGGCTCTGCTTTACGGGGCTAGTCGGTGGCCTTCAGAATGGACAATCTGAATGTGGTTCACTGTATTCAGAAACAAGGGTCAATAAGATCTCGGAAGTGGCTAAACGTGTCAGAAAAGATTTTTATACTAGCCAACAGGCTGAACATTCATCTTCACGTATCTTATCTCCTAGGCGTTGCAAACGTCTGGGCAGACGCTCTGTCTCAGAGACAAAGCACTTCAGTGGAATGGGCGCTCTTGCGTGTGCGGAGCATGACCATCCACAAGTGGATTTGTTTGCGTCTGAGAAGACTTGCAAACTCCCACTGTACCTCACCCGCCGGACGATAACGCCGGCGGGCGGACCTGACGCTCTGATGACAGACGAGAACAGGTCGAGTTCCTTTTATCTATTTTCCGCCGCCAGACGCGTCTCTAATGTGCCACGTAGTCAACAAACTACAGGATTAGCGAGGCGTAGTCTCGCTAATCGCGCCCCTGTGGCCGGTGCAGTTTGGTACCAGCATTTGTACACGTGGTGCCCGCACCCAGTGTCACTCCCGGTCGGGTTGTTCCACTTAGAACACAATTGGCAACCTAGAAACCTCGCGGACTTGTTCATTATGGACATTCAGGAGGCCAAGTGGCTAGCACCATATGGTAGCGACGTGACCAAGATATTCACGAATCAATATACCCAGTCTACAAAGTGACAGTTTCAATCGCATTGGCAAGCTTTTATGTCTTGGATTCTTAGAACAAACCAAACTGTGCCCTCGGTGGCGTTGGTTGTTAATTATTTAATGTATCTGTTCATGCAGAAACATTTATCTAAAATTGATTTATGAGGGCAGGTTTTAAACTCCGCCCACCTCCCCGTCAGCTCAGGCCTACATGGTCGCTGGACAAAGCATCGTAGTTATTCTCGTTCCCGTATGTACCAAAGACTGCAGATTTTACATAAGGGCAGTATTCCTTATGGCTTTGGCTACCGGGAACAGAGTATCTGAGCTGGCGGCGATGAGCAACACACCTATTTGCCTCAGGTTTGATAGGCTTCATGAGTGTATTCACATTGCACCTTCCCAGGATTCTTAGCCAAGAATGAGCACAGTGAACACGTGTTTTCAGAGTTCACGGTGCCGGCGTTAAAAAAGGGGAAAGGTGCACCATCTTTTTTGCCCAGTGCAAGCTCTAACCAAATATTTAAGAGTGGCACCTCTAAATCACCAGGGTGCTTTATGGGTCGCAAGTCCGGGTGAACGCTTGATGGAGCGTACACTGGCTTCTCTCTTGGTCAAGGACTTTAAAGAGAAGAATCCCGGCGTTGTGGGTAAGACCCACGATTTACGCAAGGGGACAGCCTCTTTACGTTTCCTTAATAATCTTTCGGTGGAAGTTATTAAGTCCACACAGTTGTGGGCCTCTAATCAGGAGTTTTTTTGACGCGATGCCTTTCAGTAGCTCTGGACAAACCTTCCTTGCCATGTATAGCTTTACGGCAGAGGGTCTAGGTGGCCCTTTTAGTCACTTTTTGTTTAATTTCAAGAAAAAAGGGGGGGAGGGTGCAGTCAGTGTGACATAGGACACCCTAGACCCCTCCGGAGTATGTGTTCGGAACATACGAGCTGGGATACTGTTTGTAGGCATTGTTTTATAAAATTTCTCTGTAGTATTTATTGCAGGAAATTGTGCTAAAGGCCAATAGTAGTGTTACAACAATTCTTGTTGTAAGTAGCTTTGGCTGTGAAGCAATAGATTTTTGAGAAATCTCGGTAGTTGCAACTACGACTTTTACTTTTGAAGTATTTACTTCTCCATAAGTACACGAGTTCAGTACTTCTATGAATGTACAAGAATTCATTTATGTTTGGTTATATTTTTAGGAATATATCCACTAGTTAATGGGGTTTATATGTGCACATGTAAACTTCTAAGTTTTTAGTTTTCACCACTTACTTTAAGTGGGGTGCCTTCTTAACTAGCAGATCTGTGTACAGAGTCTCAGAGTTAACCCTTTTTCAAGCAGGCTTCTTTGAAGCACGCTCCTGCTTGTACCCCTTTTTGAAGATTTAGGCTGTATAAAGTTTATGCACCCGAATATCTCTTTTTTACAAGAGTAAGAATACTATGTGGTTGTTTGATTATCTGCTGTTCTAGAGTTATGATATGATTACGAATGTCCCCCTCCAGTCTTAGAAATCAGGCATGTTCGTCAATGATGGAGGGGCCACTAATAAATTATAGGTTTGACTCCTGTAAGGAGATAAAGAAAACCTAATATTTAGTAGTGGCCCCGTAATCATTGACGACTGGGGCCCTCCCGACCATCCCCTTCCCATTCGTTGATGTATTCAGGATTTTGGTTTACTTGATATGTCAGTGAAGGAAGAATGACGCCTGCAGTAGCGTCTGGTCAAAGATCCACACAAGTACATCCACGATATGATGGAAAGCTTATTAGATAGTTATTCTTATTTTCTTTTTCTTTTTATTTTTTACGAAGTTTTTTCGTAGTGAGAACCCAATTCATAATGACTGAAGCCATGAGTGAGGTCGCGTGCGCTCATGATGAAGGCTCCTCAGTTTTTAAATGCTCTGCGCGGTAGATTCAAACTACGGCGGATTAGTGTTTGAAGAGGATGCCTTATTTAATAGGCATGTTCGTCAATGATTACGGGGCCACTACTAAATATTAGGTTTTCTTTATCTCCTTACAGGAGTCAAACCTATAAACTGGAGCGTCTGCTAATATGAAAAATACACGGCCCCTAGGCCAAACACGCTGGACTGAAGACCTACTGCGATGAAAAGTAGCCTCCTAGCTATAAATAATCAACAGCTAAGGTGCGCAGAATGAAAAAAAAAAAAAAACACATGTGGCGACTGTCCTGGAGAACACGTAAGCGCCTGCAAAGTACAGTAAGATCTCATATCTAACGAATAATAGGTGCCAAAAAAATCGCTTTAGATCCTGATTCGTTAGATATAAATACATAAACTAATGGGAAAAATGGTAATTGGTGCCAAAATTTAGACAGAGTCCCCATTTTTACCTATTTTTGCCCTTCCGAGTGCTATTTTGTGACATCAAATATATTCAAGTCATGTAATATATTAATTATAAGAAGAATTAATAATAAACCAACCTGTGAGTAAATAATGAAGTGTGTAGGTTAGACGATGTCGAAGATATCCGAGCAGGGAGGCTAGGCTACTGGGATGCGCAGCGCACCTCCTCACCTCCACCACCGCCTCCCTCTCTCTCCTCCCTCTCTGCTCTTGCCTCCGCCGCCTTCTCTTGTAGTTTCGCGATCTTCTCTGTCTCCTGTCTTCTCCTTTCGAGTTCTATGAATCCAATAAAGTCGTTGGCGTCGATCACATTGGCTGCCTCTTCTTCAAGTTCCAACATTGGTACGGTGTCGTCTTCCTCCTCATCCATAGCAGCCTCTAACGCACAGCGTTTGTTGAAGAAGCCTGTGATGAACGTCTGCCGCTTTTCATTAACTTTTTGGCCGTATGAATCGCTCAGATGTTGGCCCAATTTATGAAGTAATGGCAGCACCTGGTTGACTAGCTCTGACTCTGATTCTGATTCTGAAGTACCCCGTAGAAACTCTTCCATATCGGCTAAGTCGGTAATCTTTCTTGATAGATACCCAGCTGAAAGTTTGTTAGGCTCTACGGAGTCTACGCATTCCTGATTGTTTTCCTCCTCAAGATTTAGCTCAAGGTCTATATCATCGACCATCTCCTCTGCAGGCTCTGCTGATCCACCTTCTTCAGGGTGCAACATTTCAAAAACAAGATCTTCGGTCACCTCGGAAAAACCTGGTGCACGGATATTCCTGGCTGCCTGCACTGTTGCACGGAGGAGTTTTTCCTTGCGTTGCCTGTTTGCAGACTGTGGTATCTTGTCGGGTAACAGGGGATGCCAGGCATGCCTTATTGTGTCAGTTGTAATCTGTTTCCATGCCACAACCATGTAATCAATGGCATTCTTGACATTGACTCTCGCATTTCGGGAATGACGGAGGCGGAAGAAAGGCTACAACGTTTTCGTGGGTTAAGAGGGTATGGCCACCCTCGTAAGGGGAGTAAGGCGTCTGGCAATAGATAGATAGATAGATAGAAGAGCACAGATAATAAGTTAGAAGAGGTTATTAATGTTGTGAAGGATTTGGAAAAGTGGAAGAGTGATACGGAGAAATGGAACATATTGGTGAGAAAGTTAAGGTACTGTGTGTAATGTGTGGTGTGACAGATGAGGAAGGGAATAGGCCTAGCGAAGGCAGTGAATGTAGGCCTATTTCGGAAGTTAATGATAGCCTAGAGATGGTATTGAAAAGGGTAGATGAACTGGGAGCAGAGAATATGGCATTGAAGGAGCAGCTGAAGGAATACGAAGGACGATTCAAGGAAGTAAAGGAGTCAAATGCATGGACGGTGGTAGGTGAACAGAAAATTAAGAAGTTGGAGGATATCATGAAAGAGCAAAAGGAAGAAATGAATATGACCAAAAAAAGTTTTGAGAGTGCAGTTGTAGGGGTCATGAAGAACAAGGAGAGTGTCATGAGGGAGGCCATGGACAGAGATAGGGGTGTAATCATGCATGGAGATATAGAGGCTCATATGAATGATAATGGAGTGAGAAAAGTGAGGGATATGGAGAAAGTGAAGGAGGTCATGAAAGGTGTGGATGTGGATGGATATGGATGGGAAGGG
This sequence comes from Paralithodes platypus, assembly GCA_032716605.1. Lineage (NCBI taxonomy): Eukaryota > Metazoa > Arthropoda > Malacostraca > Decapoda > Lithodidae > Paralithodes > Paralithodes platypus. The sequence continues at coordinate 23,996,509 of CM064503.1, read as the reverse complement.
CAGGTGGAGGAAGTCAGGATAGGTAGATATAAAAGGGGAGAGATGAGACCTATAAGGGTACAGTTTAAAACCAGGGCAGTGGCAGAGACGGTGACAAATTTTAGTTGGAGGCTAAACACAAATGAAGAACTGAAACATATAAGACAAAGAAGAGCATAGAACAAGAAAAAAAAAAGAAAGGAATTACAAGAAAAGGCTGATGAAATAATGGAAAGTTGGGTGAGGAGGATAAGAGAAATTTTTACTGGAGAGTGAGGGACGGGAAATTGAAGAAGTGGTTTATACGAATAGAAGGGAGGGGGAGATCAGGGAGGGAAGAGAATGTGATAGGAGTTGTGACGGAGGAGGAGAACAGGGTGGAAGTGTCACAGGGAGAGACAGGAGACAAAGTTGCAGACCCAGTAGTGCTAAGGGGGGAGTAGGGTACGGACAGGAGGAGCGGGATGGTGTAGTTGCTGAAGGAATGGCAGATGGATTAAGGATTATGTTTAGTAATGTGGATGTGTTTACCCAGGACAAGAAAAGAGAACTGATATGTAGGTTGCAGGATGAAGAGGAAAAACCTGATGTCATAGCCTTACAGGAAGTAAGACCAAAAAATGCTAGAATTGAAAGGTAACTGGTGGAGTATAGTTTGGAGGGTTTTGAGTTATATGAGAGGAATGCTATTAGAGCAGAGGTCGGAAGAGGACTGTTTATTTATGTAAGAAAAGAGCTCAAGGTTAATGAGGTGGATATGAGACAGCAGTATTGTGAGTATTTGTGTATTGAAGTAAAATGTGCAAGAGGATCAATTCTAATTGCCTCTATATATAGAAGCCCAAATAATAGTAGGGAAGAGGATGATAACCTACTGAAAGCAATGGAGGAAATAGATAATAGAGAGAACAAATATAAGATTTTGATTGGAGATTTCAATTTGCCAAGGATCAACTGGGCAAATTGTACTACTTCAGCGGGACAGTGTAGCCTGGAAAACAAGTTTATAGAGAAAGTGAGAGATTGTTTTTTAACGCAACATATTACAGAGATGACAAGATATAGAGATGGGACGCAGGGGAGTGTACTTGATTTGATTTTTAGCAATGAGGAGGATATAGTGGAACATGTCAATGTGGATAGCCCTATAGGTCGTAGTGACCATGCCTGTATAAGCTTTAGTTGCAATATTAAAACAGAGAGGGATAATAGAAGCAATAAAAAAAAATATACATGTATGATAGAGCAGATTATGAGCTGCTGAGACGGTGTTTGGACATTGACTGGGGGGAATACTTGAACGGTGAAGACGCTGAAGGAATGTGGAGGAAAATTAGAGTCAAACTGGAGAATGCTGTATCCAAAAGTGTACCAGTAAGGGAATATAAGGATAAAACAAAATTGAGGAAAAGAATGAACCCAGAATTGCCAATGAAAAGAAAGCTTTGGACATTGATTAGAAGAAAGAAACGATTGTGGGAAAGACTAAAATTGTTAAAAAAGAACAGGGGGTCTAGTATAGAAGCTAAAGAAGTGGATCTGGAATGCAGACAAATAAACAATAAAATAAGGTGGGAGACAAGGAGGGGGGTGAAGGAGAGTGAGAGAGAGATTGCTAGAAATGTGAAGGATAATCCAAAAATATTCTGGAAGTAGATTCAGGAAAAGTTAACAAGAAGAGTAGGGATCCCAGAGCTGGTAGGGGGGTTGGATGATGGGAGTAGAGCGGAGGTGCAGGGGTGCAGAGTGCAGAGTGCAGGGTGCAGAAGTGCTGGGGAAATACTTTGGGGGGGTACTAACAGTGGAGTCGGATGATGCAGTGCCTACTATTCCCATCAAACCGGCACCGGCACTAGAACTAATAGAGTTTTCCCATGCTAGAATAAAAAGGGCTATAGAAAAAATGAACAGAAGTAAGTCCCCGGGACCAGATGGGATACACCCAAGAATCATAAAGGAAGAAGGTGAGATGTTGATAGAGCCATTGAAAATTTTATTTGAGGTATCGTTTAATACACGACAAATCCCGATGGACTGGAGAGAGGCGAACATAACAGCTATATTTAAGAAGGGATAGAGAAATGACCCAGGAAATTATAGACCAGTCAGTTTGACAAGTGTTGTGTGTAAACTAATGGAAACGGTAATTAGAGAAGGAATAATGGAGCATATGAAATCAAACCAACTTTTCAGTGGGAGACAGTTCGGATTCTTGCCGGGGAGGTCGACGGTACTACAGCTAATTAAGGTGGTAGATGATTGGATGCAAATTCTAGAGGGGTGATGTAATAGACGTGGTATATTGCGATTTTATGAAGGCCTTCGATAAGGTCCCACATAAAAGGTTAATAGAGAAAGTTAGAAGCTATAATATAGGGGAGAAATGTGTGAAATGGATAGAAGCCTTCCTGAAAGATCGGAGACAGAGGGTACTGGTGAATGGAATAGGCTCGGGGTGGAGGGAAATTACAAGTGGGGTACCTCAGGGATCTGTGTTGGGACCACTACTGTTCGTTATATTTATCAACGACTTACCTGAAGTTATAACTAATGGAAGTGTGATATACCTGTATGCGGATGTCACTAAGCTGTATAGAAGAGTGAGGAGTAAGGAAGATGTGGGTTTGCTTCAAGGAGATGTGGAGGGCATGAAGGGATGGTCTGAGCATTGGTTAATGCCTTTTCATCCAAAAAAATGCAAGTACATGCGGATTGGGACAAGCAAGATAGTCAAGGTAGGATACAGTATGTATGAAGCGATGGAGGAAGTGAATGCAGAAAAGGATATATGAGTAGTGATAGACAATAAGTTAAATTTCTCAGAACATTTAGCGGAAAAGATAAACAAAGCCAATAGAATTGTAGGGCTGATAAGGAGGACATTTGTGTCACTTAACGAAGAAATCTTCAGGAATCTCTATACAGCGCTGGTTAGGCCGCACCTGGAATATGCAAACCAGGTGTGGGCTCCATATATGGAGCCTTATATTTGCCTTTTTCCAGAGGATCTACTGTAAGAAACTGTAAGAATATATGGTAAAGGATATAGAAGCAGTGGAGAAAGTGCAGAGGAGAGCTAGCAAGCTAGTACCAACGTTGAAGAACGCGGGCTATGAGCAGAGGTTGAGGGCACTGGGGCTTCCGACACTGGCATATAGGAGAAAGAGAGGGGATATGATAGAGACTTTTAAGATAGTGTCAGGAAAGTATGATGAGGATGTGTGTGAAGGTATCTTCTTGATGCGGGAGGGAACAAGAACGAGAGGACAGTCTAAGAAAATTTACAAAGAAAGAAATAGGCTTGAGAAGGCAAAGAACTCATTTTGTGATAGTGGTAAATGACTCTAAAATGAGTGGAACGCACTGCCCCAGTATGTAGTCGATTCCGAATCAATAAGGGAATTTGAAAGTAATTTTGATAAAGCATGGGGAAGACAAGATTTGAAGTTTGATTATAAAGCAAAAATACAGAATAGTAAAAAAGTTTGCGTCTGCTACCGCCGCCGCCAACACCGTGAACGACCACAGCAGTGCAAGTACTGGTACTGAGCTGGATACACAGGCCTAGTTTGCCTTTTTCCAGAGGATCTACTGTACTGTAAGAAACTGTAAGTTTCAATGAAGCGGTGAGTGTTCATTCTTATTTTTCGACCATCAACTGAACTTATTGTTTCATATTCAGTACTATATGTGCTATTACTGTACAATCGCGCTAAAAAGTCATGATTCGATTCCCAGTACCTTTTGTTCAGAAAGTGCTATCTGGCAACTATTGAGGCTCTACTATTTTCATATATTACACACCGGGGAGAACTGTATTGAAGGAAAAAATACCAAAAACGCGATATATAAGTACAGTCAGTCCCCCCAATCCGCGCCTATATGGGCGGCATTACACGACGTGTATTGGGAATTCGCGCATTGGGGATAACATAACTTATGGGGTCCTGATGTGGCGGCGTCTACGCCGTGGGACCACCTCCCGGAGCTGCCAACCGCGGATGGCTGCCGACCCTCCACGGCCGGAGACAAGATCAATCGACCAGTGGAGGACAACCGGATGCCGGCCGCGGGGAGCAGTTTCGGGAGCCAAACCGTCACAACTATCCCCTGCCCCCTCCCTGGGGGCACGGGTCCTTGGAGCGGCTTCGGTCGCGCCGGGAATTTCCACACCTCTCACACCACACACACACATCACACAGTTTTTCCTACACCGAGAAATGACTCTCCGGCTGTCATTTCTCGAAGACTTCTTCTAGCCGGAGACATTGAGAGCAACCCAGGACCCACGTACACATACATATGTCCAACTTGCTCAAAACCCATCACTTCGAGCCGCCACACTAAGGGTTCAGTTCTCTGCAATGCATGCAGGAACTGGACCCACTTCACCTGTACAACACTTGCCTCCAAGAAACACTACACGAACACCTGGACCTGTTCCTCATGCCCCTCCCTCTCCCAGTCAAATCCCTCGCCTAAAACCCGTCCACCTCTCCTCCCCAACCCACCTAGCCTTTCCATATCATCCACTCCCCCCCCTAAAACCCGTCCACCTCTCCTCCCTAACCCACCTAACCTCCCCATACCATCCACATCCTCAACTCAACATACCACACCCCATCCTAATCCATTCCAACCCCCATCTCCTGCTCCCCAATCCCCACCCCCACCTCACCCATCCCAACCTCCAGCCCCTCCCTCACCCCCACCCCATCCTCGTGCAGCAGCACCCAACATACATCGTGCACATAACATTAACATTCTCCAATTGAACATAGATGGCATTAACACAAAGAAACACGAACTCTCACACTTCATCAAACAACACAACATACACATTGCCATCTTACAAGAAACAAAACTCCGCACATCACAAAAAACACCCACATTTCATAATTTCACCACCATCAGACAAGACCGGGCTGTCGGCGGGGGCGGTGGACTCATCACCCTGGTACACAATGAAATATACATAGTAACCAGTGTACAAACCAAATCCCTCCTCCCCCCAAATGATAACACAACAGAAATACAATCAATTAAAATACGCACTGGCAACAAATCCAACATAACCATCATAAACACATACATCCCTCCCCAAACATCCCCTACAGTACCAAATGAATACAGACCACACTTACAACACATCACAAACACCCCACACATCCTGGGTGGTGACTTCAACGCCAAGACGTCGGCCTGGTTTGTCGACAACCCCGACACAGACAGAGGGCTGGTACTACAAAACCAAACAGATAACCTCATCATCCTTAACGACATCCATCAACATACCCATATTCCTCACCAAGCCCTCTATAACCCATCATCTCGAGACATCACCTTTTGCTCCCCAGAACTCGCCCCCACAACATCCTGGAGGGTGGTCAGAACCTTAGGCTCTGACCACCTCCCGATCATTATCACCACCAAAACCAGACTCACCCCAGCTAGCCACAAACACACATACACCAATTATAAAAGAGCTAACTGGGAAGCATTTACAAATGAGACAGAACAACACTTCACAACTCTAAACAGTACACCCATCACTAACATCAACAATGCTGTACACATACTCAATAAAACTATCCAAAACGCTGACAAGAAACACATTCCAAGAGGTAACAGAAAAAGACACAACCCCAACTTCACACCAGAAATTCAAAACCTCATCAGACAACGTGACACACTGAAACACTCCCCAGCACCCCACACACAAGACATCACACAACAAATTCAAGCACTCAACACCCAAACTAACAACAAAATACAAGAACAACAAAAACTAAATTGGAATAACTTCCTACAAACACTTGATCACAAAACAAACCCCAAAAAACTCTACAAAACACTAAACAGCATCACACTTTCCAACAGCAACACAACACAATCACATGCTGCAATCACAACAACAGACTCTACTCCTTCATGTAAACAACAAGCAAACACTCTCATCAATCACTTCTCACATGTCAGCCACCTAAAACCTCACAAAGACGACCGACGTGTCATCCGACGTAAGAGACAATTCCCCACAGACCCTGACTATACACCCTTCACCAATCACCAGACAAAGCATATCATCAACAATCTCAAGCACTCAACCGCCTGTGGCCTAGACAACATAAGCAACATACACCTCAGACACCTGGGACCACAAGGCATACAAGCACTCACTAACATATCAAACTACAGCTATTCACACAACACAATACCAGACATTTGGAAGCATGGTATCATCATCACATTCCCCAAACCCAACAAAGACCCCACGCTACCCTCCTCGCACCGCCCCATCACACTCCTATGCTCCCCCTCCAAAGTCATGGAACGCCTAGTATTACAACTAATTACACCCGACCTACCCCTAGCTCCAACACAACATGGCTTTAGGCCACTGCACTCCACAAACACTCTTCTCACAGACCTTACAAAGAGCTTTTGACGGCATCAACTCAGCTAGACCACCACACAGATCACTATTAGCCACACTCGACATTAGTAAAGCCTTCGATGCCATCCCCCGCCACAACCTAACAAACAAAATCTACAACACAAACATGCACAACAACACAAAAAGGTGGCTGGCCAACTTCCTAGCAGGCAGATGTGCACACGTATCTTTTGCCGGTCAGTCATCTAAAATCAGAAACTTTCCAAACGGAGTCCCACAAGGATCCGTCCTATCGCCCGCACTCTTCAATCTGTACATGCATGATATAACTACACCCAATACGCCCCAAATAAACTTAGCCTCCTATGCAGATGACATAACACTCACATGCACACACCATGACCCAAGAAGAGCAACAGATCTCCTTCAACCCTATCTCAACACACTACATGGCTGGTGCACTACAAACAGACTTAATCTAGCCCCAGCCAAATCCACCGCAACCCTGCTCACAAGTTGGACAGGTGAACACGAATACATCCCTCAACTCACCATAAACAACACACCCCTAACACATACACACACACCCAAAATCCTAGGAGTAACATATGATACTCATATGACATTCAAACAGCACACCACAAACATTAAAAAGAAACTGACACCCAGACTTAACGCCCTCAGGTCACTTGCTCACACAAAATTTGGACACAACAAAGAAACTACCACCACAGTATATAAACAATACATAAGATCAGTAATGGAATACGCAAGCCCAGCCTGGGCTTCTAACCTAGCTGAAACACATCATAAGACCTTACAGACTATTCAAAACAAAGCCCTGAAGATCATTACAGGCTGCACAGCTACTGCACCCACAGATCACCTACATCAAGAAACCAAAATCCTCAAAGTCAAAGACAATCTGGACATGAGAGGCACTCAATTCCTGGCAGCAGCCTCCACGAACCAAGACCACCCACTAAACTACATGGCAACACACCCACAGACACCAAGAAATATCAAAACAACACCCAGCACACGGTATCACACACAATTATTGTCCTCTCTCCCTCCCTGCCCACCCCGAACCAACTTCCAGAAGCACATCCATACTCATATCTCTCGCCAATCCATCCACTCACTCACAGACAACACGCAGCTGCATGCACGACCTCCCGAAATCCATCCTTCCGAATCCTCCCTCCCTCGCGAGGACAGAGTCCACCTGGCCAGGCTGAGATGCGGACATCATCCAGCTCTCCTGAGCTATCAGAAGAGACTGGATGACTCCGTTGTCGACGCCTGCCCGGGATGTAACACAGCACCCCATACCATTAAACACATCATAGAAGACTGCATTTCACACAACCACTTACGCCAACAACATAATCTACACTCAATGAGAGCTCTGTGGGAAAGCCCGATCGTGGCCATGGCCTTCCTCAGGGACTCGGGGCTGTTCGGCCAGGCAGCTTAGGGAACAACAACATAACTTATGGAAAAAATACATATGGGCGGCAGCCCGCATTTCTACACACATTTGACGGTAATTTTTGATCAAAATCAATACTAATTGGACTACCAAGCATACACAATAATAGAAACATAAATAAGTCATTCCTTACATTAAAATTAAATGCTATAAGTAGGTGAGAACAGTGGGGGCTCCGAGGCAGACCCCCGCGACAGGGCGAGTTCATATAGCCTAGGCCTAGGCTTCCCGGCCCCGCCACTGTCACTGGCCCCGTCCCCGTCCCGGATAAACCCATAGATTTCCCGATCGCAGTAGTGCCTTCACCAGTTTATTCTTCCTAGGCATTTTGAAGTTGTTGAAGGGTGTAGGAAGGTGATTGTTACACAATAAATGGATCAAGTCTCAGCACACGGAGACTTAAGGATATTGGAACTGAGAAGGAAGTGGCCCAATATCCTTAAGTGTCCGTGCGCTGAGACTTGACCCATTTATTGTGTAACAACCGCCTTCCTACACCCTTCAACAACTTCAAAATGCCTAGGAAGAATAAACTGGTGAAGGCACTACTGCGATTTCTGCGGGAAATCTATGGGTTTATCCGGGGACGGGGACAGGGCCAGTGACAGTGGCGGGGCCGGGGAAGCCTAGGCCTCCGAGGGCCCGAGGGGTATGCGCGCGGAGTAGGGAGGGGGGGTGGCACAGAATACAAAAAACAGCATTTTTACACCACTCTTCAACCGTGATTCGTGTTTTGTGGGGTCAATACATGTTTTAGGGGTTTTGAGTACCTGTTTTACCCCTCGGCGCGGAATAGGGTAAACGCGGACTGAGGATACGTGTATTAGGGGGACTGACTGTATTGTTGCAATATATATATCTCATTATGTTTGAGCAAACCAAATAATACGAAAGTTGAGACTAACCCGAACGAAAGAATGTGACACTCGTAGTATTTCGCTCACTAGATTCAGGATTAAAATGTGGAGGAAGTCTCTTAACCCTTGGGATCCGGGGGGCCTCATATGAAGTCTGGTATTTTCAAACTTCATAATTCAGTAGCTACTGATTTAGACCACCTAGAGCAGTCAATTTTTTTGCAAATTGTAGAATGTTTTCTTGTCTGTAGACTGCCATTGAGATGACATCGCTACGTTGCATGGTTGCCGAGTTCTGATGATTATATCGGCGACTTGTTAGCCGTGCATTTTGCCTCATATGAGGCCTCCCGGATTCCAAGGGTTAATGTTTGTATTACTTTTTAAACCAACAATACTAGGAGAAAAGTATCTCATAAAATTAAAACCAACCGTTAAAAGTAATATTCAACCCATTAGTGTCAATAAATCACGTAAATAAACATAAAACAGATTGTTTTTTCCACATTTAATTCTCTAAGTGGGACAAGAGTCTGCCTGAAAAACAAAGCGGTCTCCAGTATATTTTGGGAGAAAGCTTGAATACTCGAGAACAGCTTGTAATTTGTATAGACAGACGATGAAATTTCACTTATAACATATTTAATAGCCCATAGGGACACCCATATGGGAACGGAAGATGGAAAGGCATGTAGTAAAGGACAAAGGTGGATATATGAGCGGAAGAGATACACTATCCCACATAAACTGGCAGTGACTGACTTACACTGTCTTGCAGGTTGCAGGCCTCCAGGCGGCAGGCCCAGGGAGTGTAACATTCTAGATAGCGCCAGGAAATTAAATATTTTCATTATTCTATAAAGATATTGAAAACAAACCTTACTTATACTGTAGTTATTAAAACTACAACATAAATATAATTTAGAGGGCATAAATAGGTTAATTTTGTCAGTAGGCCAATTATTGGGAATATCCGGAGACCTATAGATATAAATTAGGAAATGACTGGGCTCTGACGGGCAGTGGAGAGTTGCCAGCGGTAGCCAGATTTGGGGACTTTTTTCCGAGCCTTAAAAAAACCCGAGTCATGACTTCTTAGCGCGATTGTACAGTATATTAACCTAAAGTACGAATAGGGTAGCCTAGCCAAAAGTAGCCTAGCCTAGCCTAGCCTAGGCCTATTCGTTGTCATGGGTGCATGAAGTTCGTTCACGTTTCCCTTCTTCTGAGGTCGCATTTATTCACATGCATGAAGTTTGCTCGGTGAAGTTTGTTCTCGTTTCACTATTACTTATTCGATATTCGTCGGATTTTTTTCTTTCAGGTCGGTTTTTTGTCCTCTTTTAGATCGGACACAGACGGATTTCGGACATCTCGGATTTTCGGACATTTCGGACAGGGTGTCCCCCAATTAGTCAGAAATAGCGAAGGTTTACTGTATGTGTGTAGCAGTTACGGTGATTTCTTGTTGCTGCCTCGCTGTAGAACGGTGGGGGCTGGTGTGATGCGGATTCGCCAGGTGCAAGTGCGTCAGATTTACGTTTCTGTAATTAGTGTGTGTGTGTGTGTTTTTTTTTGTTTTTTTTTGTTTTTCAGCATCAGTATATGAGAAGCTGGCAAGACAAAATTACCATCCCCAGGACACCTGCTCTAGATTGCCCCGGAGGCCATTCCCTGCATCTTTACTCTAGTGGCCCCTGTGATCCCGACCAGAACCAGCCGTAGGGATGCACCCCGTGTGCACGGTTCGAGTCCTTGGAGTGCCACATGTATTTGTTGATTTCATTAAATGAGTTTAGAAGTATAGTTGGTTGGTGAAAAAAATATGAATTAATTCTGGTTCAGGAGCAATTTATAGCGAGGCCTTCCCTAGGGTTAAGTGCCCCATTAATTACTCCTTCCATTCGTCTATACATTAGGCTACCATAGTACAGTTGGAATGTATGTACATGCTCAGATTAATATGCAGGATTCGAAACTGCATAATATATCGTAGGCTTGTGCATAATTCTTTAACTGTCTTGATAGCGTAATGCATAAATGCACGGAATTTCGGTGTGAGTATCCTAGGTTCGAGTCCTTGGAGTGCCACATGTATTTGTTGATTTCATTAATTGAGTTTAGAAGTATAGTTGGTTGGTGAAAAAAATATGAATTATACAGTGAACATAATGCCAGGGCAGCCTCCTGGAGTGCTACCACCAGGTTTGGGCCCCTATCCTGCTAAACGGAGAATGCCAGTCTGAGGAAGCACTGTGCACTGTACCCTCTGGATCCCTTCAGCCAGGTCAGCCCCAAGGCACCAGATCCAGATTTGGGGGGGTATTATTCATTGCCAGTGAGCCGCCATTAGGCAATTTGGACTATAGAATAATGAAGTCCCGCTACAACACTGCCCCACCATGTGAACATCGTGGCCGACTCTGTCTTGGCGCCAAACATCGCCCAGGTAAGATTAGTAGAGTCCCCTGTGGCACTTAGCTGCTCCTCACCAGCCTCGGCAGTACCATACCAAGGCAGCACCAATAGCAAGGCTTCATTATATAGTAATGGCTGTTGGTCCACAAGTCTAATGCCATCCCCCCAATTAGTCGCCTTATACGACTCGCAGTAGAATGTGTGGGGCATATTCTTTTTTTCCTCCACCATAGATGAAGGCCCCCTTACACCCTGAGGTAAATACATTATCTCTGTTATCACTCCATCTCACAACACTTTTTAAGATAACTTTACCTTCATTCCCTTTACAGTATCTTGGAGATCATCAATGCCTCTCACAGCATCTCCACACCCATCATCACAGCCAAGCTAAAAGAGGACCAGGATCCGGAAAAGGCTCGGCAGGTGAAGGGTCGTATCGAGAAGACCCTGCTTGGTGAGGTGTGCGAGTATGTGGAGGAGGTATTTCTGCCCGACGACTGTTTTCTCCTGCTTAAGTTGGCCATGGATCGCATTAGGTTACTCAAGCTAGAGGTGGATGCTTATTCTATTAAGTATTCTATCTGTACTTCAAAACTTAAGGTAAGTAAGTTTGCTTCATATAAAACATAGGCTACTCATTCAATGAACATTAAGGAAGACTAGCCAAATTATATGCGGTGTTCCAATTAGTACACGATATCGATAAGAAATACCTTAAAAAAAAAAAAAAAAAAAAAAAAAAAAGAGAGAGAGAGTTTGATTGATGATAACAACTATCTATAATCAAAATTTGCGCGGCCACAGGCTGTAGTGCGGTTGGTAGAGCACTCGCCTGCAAACCGAGAGATCGACGGTTCGAGGCTCGGGCCAGCCAGTGTGCATTATTGGTTGTTGTTGTTGTCGTTCCCCAAGCTGCCTGGCCGAACAGCCCCAAGGCCCCGAACAATTCCAAGGCCATAACCGAGTGCCCCCACAGAACCCTCCCCGCCGACCACAATAAAGCCTGGGTGACCGAAGCCACTCCATGGCGGGGAGCTGAGGAGGGTGCGGAAACGCCTGGGGAACCAAAGCCCCACCCAGGTCCCTGTGCCCCTCAGCAATTATGAAGAGAAAGTTGAGGGGCAAGGGAAAAATGTGACGCTTTGGCTTCCAATCTTGGTAGATTGGGAGGTCAATCCACGGAAGAGACGCCGTCACTTGAGATCTAGAAAATATATAAGTTAAAGGAACAGTCAGAGTAAGCTATGGGTATGGCAGAGATTGCTCAGCTCTCACTCTGATAGACCAGCCCATCACCAGACCAGCCCATCACCAGCCCATTATTGGTAGACGACAGTGCTGTTGGAGGAGGGCGCAGTCTAGCAATCTGTGTTGGAACTGTTCACTGAAGTGCCTGAGACATCAGGGCACCCACACTAGGCCCTCTTGAGCAGGGAATGGATGGTGGTAAGAACTGCATCCATAAGAGTAATAAATGTAACTACAGTCAGGTCTCGATATACACGGGTTTTATATGCACGGTTTCGTTTGGACACGGTAACCTCAAAAGTTCCAAAGTCGGCCACAAACACGGAAAAGTTGGGATCATATACGGGTGGCGGCCCAAGCCTAGGTATATATTATTATGTTTTTTTATGCATAAAATGTCTGTCTGGCTATCTATTTAATGCATCTATCTCCCTTATACATAAATATAACTGTCTTATTTGGTCTGTTTTTAATCTTTTAATCTTTTTTAACAGGGAATTGAAAACAATATTACCCTTCCAACACACAAATAATAACATTAAAAAGAGAGTCAATATAAATATCTCCTTTGTCTTTTCAGAAACTTAAATCCGTCTCATATAATTTCGTATGTTATCGATCATTTGCCCCTAGCAACCATCTCCCTCTATCTATCTCTCTATACATTATGTATCTCCTTTATACATGAACATAACTATGTCTTATTTGGACTTTTTGTAATCTATGAATAATTTCTATTGTGATAGAATTGAAAACAATATTATCCTTCAAACACACAAATAATAAAATGAAAAAGAGTCAATAAAAATGTCTCCTCTGTCTTTTCAGAAAGTTGAGTCCGTTTCATAAGTCTCATAATAGTTCGTATGTTATCGATCACTTCCCCCTCTGCAACTCTCTCTCTCTATCTATCTCTCTAATGCATCTATCTAACCAGTTTATACATTAACATAACTATGTCTTATTTGGACTTTTTATAATCTATGAAACATTTCTAATGCGATGGAATTGAAAAATATAATATCCTTCCAGCACATAGATAAACAAGAAATAAGATACAGTCAACAAAAAATATTCCCCGTCTTCTCTGCAAATAGGCGCGAGGTTCCGAGCGTCGGGAGATTTTTTTTTTTTTTTTTTTTTTTTTTTCCCCCACGGTGTATTTTCGCCTTGAAAGTGTGTCTACACAAATTGATTGGGAAATATTGTAACATGCTTTTAATTGACATTTGTGTGTTTTTTTTTTTTTTTGCTGATTATGAGTTGGTGGGAAAAAAAAATCTTTAATTCCATCATATCAGAAATGATTCACAGATTATATAGAGACCAAAAATTGACGTTTTACACTTTTAAGTGTGTTCAATAGTTTTGCATTATCAATAGGGTTATAACTTCTTCTCTACTTTCTGGTCTATTGAACCATAGCCTAATAAAGAGAGGGGGAGGGAGGGAGCGTCCCCGATAGTGACAACCAGTCTGATGATGATAATGATATGATGGACAATATTTCTGTGTTCTCTGGTTTCAATGAGGACCATCAACATGCCTGGGAACCTGGAGGGGGCCTATGTGCTAGCTGTAGCACAAGGCTTATCAACATCATCACAATAACGGGGTCGGGGTTGAGGCCGGGACGGGGCAGGGAGGGAGTAGGCTACAGCGGCGGGGATATCTACCGAACGTCAACACGTCTATTCACACAAATAAGTCAGTAAAAGGTCCAAAACAGTTTTTACTGATGCTTAATGTATTCTATGTAATGTCATACAGGTATATGATGTTGGTGGCATAATGTTGTTGTTGTTGTTGCTGTTCCCCAAGCTGCCTGGCCGAACAGCCCCAAGGCCCCGAGCAAGGCCATAACCGAGCGCCCCCACAGAACCCTCCCTGCCGACCACAATAAAGCCTGGGTGACCGAAGCCACTCCATGGCGGGGAGCTGAGGAGGGTGCGGAAACGCCCGGGTAACCAAAGCCCAACCCAGGGCCCTGTGCCCCTCAGCAATTATGAAGAGAAAGTTGAGGGGCAAAGGAAAAAATGTGACGCTTTGGCTTCCAATCTTGGTAGATTGGGAGGTCAATCCACGGAAGAGACGCCGTCACTTGAGATCTAGAAAATATATAAGTAAAAGGAACAGTCCGAGTAAGCTATGGGTATGGTAGAGATCGCTCAGTTCTCACTCTGATAGACCAGCCCATCACCCGGTGGCATAATGTAATATAAGTCGGCTGAAGGTAGGCAAAAAGGGCCAAAAGGGGGACTTTGGGAAAGTGGCTGGAACGAATTAATTAATTTCCATAAGGCCTGTTATTTCTAAATCACGGTTTTGATATACACTGTACGTACAGGGTACGAATTAACCGTGTATATCAAGACCTGACTGTACTGTACATTAGTGTTAAAATGTACCTTAGCTATTGCACATCATTGTGCTAAATTTCATACCAAGCTTTACTAATTTTCTATGGGTAGTATTTTTATCGATTTTGTTTACTAATTGGATCACCACATACATATTGGCTAGTTTACTCTATGTATGCTGTATATTATTATGTTATGTTAAGATTGAAAAGTTCGTTCGTGGCCACCTCTTCGGGGATCACGGCGTCAGGCAATAGATAGATAGATAGAAGATTGAAAAGTGTACAGTGAAGGGCCAAGGCTAAACTCTCAAACCATCAACAGATCAAAGACTCTGACGTGTGTGTGGAGAGTGACACAATCATCACGGTGCGGCCCTCCCGGACCAAGGCCTCGGCCATGTACTATCAGCTGCAGCACCTCAAGCAACACATCACAAAGGTCATCATTAAGGGACTACCCTCCGTCAGTCGTGCTGTAATAAACCAGGTCAGTGTGTGTGTGGTAAACTTGTGGTGGACCAACAGCTAGGCCTATTACTATACAAAGAAGCCTTGCTATTGGCACTTATCTTGGAATGGCACTTCCGAGGCTGGTGGGGCGCGGATAGATGCCACAGGGGACTCTACTTGTCCTACCTGGGTGCTGTTTGGCGCCACACCAGAGTCAGCCACAGTATTTACATGGTGGGGCAGTGTTGTGGCAGGAATTTGTTGTTCAAAGGTCCAAGTTGCCTAATATTCAGTAGAGTCTTGATATGGTACTATCTTGTTGTAGCACTGTTGAGACTGGTGTGGTTTGCAGATACTGTAGGTGCAGGTGCTGCAGTTGGACTTGTTGAGTCTTGCTACAGCACGGTTAGCACTATGCCAGCATCAGCCAAAGTGATGACATGATGGGGCGGTGTTGTGACGGGACTTTATTGTATTCCAACTGCGGATAGGCAACCACGTCCGAGCCATTACAATGAAGGTAATGGAAAATTACGTTAATGCCTCCAAGACCCAATTTCTCCATTTAACTAACCGTCGCAATCCTCCTTAAGAAAATCAATTACCCTTCAACAATATGCAGATCATCTTCTCTCAATATCCTTGGTGTATCCTTTTCATCCAACCTATCTTGGAAAGATCATATTACCACTCTTGCTAAAACAGCTTCCCAGAAGTTAGGTGTGCTCAACCGTCTCCGTGGGTTCTTCACCCCCACACAGCTTCTTGCTCTGTAGAGGGGCACAATGCGCCCATGTATCGAGTATTGTTCACATGTATGGGGAGGTTCCACCCATACTGCACTTCTTGAAAGAGTAGAGTCCAAAGCATTTCGCTTCATTAACCCTCTCGCTATCCTGTGGATGCGGGGGTTGCCGATTATCATTCAAAAATAGAGTTCTCTCAATCTTATAATTACCTCTCCAAAATCAGTTTTCTGCCCACAGCTAACTCAAAGACAACTGCAGAGGTTGAAGTAACTAAATTAAAGGTTTCTAAACACCCCTGATGGTCACAAAGGCTTATAAGTATCCCAGATTAGGCTCAAATCGCGTCCTGTGCATGAATGGATTAACTCGCTCCCTCTTACTAGTTCCCTACAATCTCTTTCTACATGCCGCAATGTTGCATCTCTTTCACTCTTCTATCGCTATTACAACAATCAGTGTTCCTCAGAGCTCTCTCAGTGCATACCCCCCTCCCTTGCAGCGAGTGCGAAGCACCCGCCTTTCAACAAAGTCCCACTCCTATTCTGGCCAACTTTCCAATCCAAGAATTGGAAAATGTTCTCAGTCTTTCTTTTACTTAACAAGTGAACTCTGGACCTCTCTCCCTCAATTAATCTTTCCTTCATCCTATGACTTAAACTGCTTTAAACTTTGTGGGTCCAGGCATTTTGACGACAACGTCCCTTGAATTTGGCTCTCTGTCACTCTTTCGACTGGGGGAGATACTCGTTACAGGCAACCTGTCTTTTGTCTCCATACACATAGGAAAACAATGTATATATTATAGGTTTGACTCCTGTAAGGAGATAAAGAAAACCTAATATTTAGTAGTGGCCCCGTAATCATTGACGAACATGCCTATTACATAAGGCATCCTCTTCAAACACTAATCCGCCGTAGTTTTGAATCTACCGCGCAGAGCATTTAAAAACTGAGGAGCCTTCATCATGAGCGCACGCGACCTCACTCATGGCTTCAGTCATTATGAATTGGGTTCTCACTACGAAAAAACTTCGTAAAAAATAAAAACAAAAAGAAAATAAGAATAACTATCCAATAAGCTTTCCATCATATCGTGGATGTACTTGTGTGGATTTCTGACCAGACGCTGATTCAGGCGTCATTCTTCCTTCACTGACATATCAAGTAAACCAAAATCCTCAATACATCAACGAATGGGAAGGGGACGGTCGGGAGGGCCCCAGTCGTCAATGATTACGGGGCCACTACTAAATATTAGGTTTTCTTTATCTCCTTACAGGAGTCAAACCTATAATTTATTAGTGGCCCCTCCATCATTGACGAACATGCCTGATTTCTAAGACTGGAGGGGGACATTCGTAATCATATCATAACTCTAGAAAAGCAGATAATAAAAACAACCACATAGTATTCTTACTTTGAAAATATATTTAACAACGGCGTAGCCGAAAAAATACAAGAAAAAGGGGGTTCAGGCAGGTGCGTGCTTCAAAGAAGCCTGCCTGACAAAAAATGGGTAACCCTGAAGATTCTGAACACAGATCTGTAGTTACAAAGGCATCCCACTCAACGAGTGGTGACAAAAAATAACAAGTTATAAGTTTATATGTGCACATAATAAACCCCAACATAAACTTGGAGATAAATTGCAAAGGAACTCCATTATTCTAAAATTAAATTGCTTTCGCAGCTAAACTACTTTAACAACACCGTTGTTTTGTACTTAACATTGTACTAGCACAATTTCTCACTGAGAAATTTTCATATCACATTTTAACCTTAAATTGTATCACAGCTCTCATACTCCGGCGGGGTCTAGGGTGTCCTATGTCAACTGACTGCACCCCCCCCCCCCCCCCCCCCCCTTTCCCGTGAAAGTAAACAAAAGTGACTGCAGGGCCACCTAGACCCTCTGCCTTAAAGCTATACATGGTAAGGAAGGTTTGTCTAGAGCAACTGACAAGTATCTAGACAGAAACGTGTGATTAGACGCCCACAACTGCGTGGACGCTATGTCTTCAACTGAAATTTTTTTCAGAAAACGTAAAGAGGCTGCCCATTTGCGTAAATCGTGGGCCCGACCCACAACGCCGGGATTACTTTCTTTAATGACTTCTACCAGAAGAGAGGCTAATCGCCGTTTAAGTAAGCGTTTACCCGTACTTGCTACCCATAAAGCACCTTGGGGGTTTTGAGGAGCTACTCTCAAATATTTGGTTAGAGCTTGCACTGGACATAAATTATGATGCACCTTTCCCCTTTTTAACGCCGGCACCGTGAACTCAGAAAACACGTGTGCACTATGCTCATTCTTGGCTACAAAACCTGGGGAGGGTGCAATGGAAATACATTCATTAAGTCTACCAAACCTAAGACAATTAGGTGTGTTGCTCATCGCCGCCAGCTCAGACACTCTGTTTCCGGTGGCCAAAGCCAAAAGGAAAACCGCCTTTTTTAAGAGTAATGCAAAGTCTGCAGTATTTTGGTACAGACGAGAGTGAAGCAAAGACAAAGCTTTGTCCAGAGACCAAGTAGGCATGAGCTGACGGGGAGGTGGGCGGAGTTTAAAACATGCTCTCATAAAACCTGTTTCCTCCGCTACCGGTATGGAAAGACCCGTAAGGTCTAAAAAGGGCACTCTAATCGCAGTTAAGTGATTTTTTAATGTTACCACAGATAAACGTTTCTGCTCAAACAGATAATTCAAATAATTAAAAACTAATGCCACTGAGGGTACAGTTTGTTCTGTCCTAACGATCCAAGAAGTAAAGGCTTGCCAATGTGATTGATACTGTCGTTTTGTAGACTGAGTATATTGATTAAGTAATTTATTTGTCACATCTCTACCGTATGGTGCTAGCCACTTGGCCTCCTGAATGTCCATAATGCAAAAGTCAGCGAGGTCGCTAGGTTTCCAATCGTGTCTAAGTGGAAATACCCGACCGGGAGCGATACCGGGTCCGGGCACCACATTTTCAATTGCTGGTACCACAACTACGCCGGCCACAGTGGCGCGATTAGCGAGACTAAGCCTCGATAATCTCGTAGTTTGTTCACTACGTGGCACATTAGTGACGCATCTGGCGGTGGAAACAGATAGATGGAGCTCCATCTGTTCCAGTCTGTCACTAGGGCGTCTGGCCCCCCTGCCGGCGTTTTCGCCCGGCGGGTGAGGTATAGAGGGAGTTTGTGAGTCTCCTCGGATGCAAAAAGATCCACTTGTGGATGGGAGAGCTCTGCAATCATTAGGTTGAAAATGGGTTGCTTGAGCTCCCATTCTACTGTCGTGCTCTGTCTCCGGGACAGAGCGTCTGCCCAGACGTTCGCTACGCCTGGGAGATAAGATGCGTGAAGATAAATATCTAGACTGTTGGCTAGAGCAAAAATCTCTTCCGACACGTTTAGCAACTTCCTTGACCTCGTTGACCCTTGTTTCTGAATACAGTGGACTGCATTCAGATTGTCCATTCTGAAGGCCACCGACTTGCCCCGTAACGCCGGGCCGTGAGCCTGAAGGAAATACAAGGGGACTAGTAATTCTTTGACATTGATGTGCGAGATTTCTAAGTGGGACCAAAGCCCCTGACCCTGGTGCCCCTGATTTGACTGAAATCCCCAACCTATTGTGCCTGACGCATCCGTGTCTACCCATACCGTTGGTGGAGGAGAGGTCCATGACATTATTGAGTGCAATGTTTCCCTCTTCGCCCAGACCGCTAGTAAGGTGTGGATTAATTTCGGGATGGGCCATAATTTTCCCGCCGGTAAGAGCGGGAAATATTTGTTGCCTTCCAATATTAATCGTTTTACTTTCAACCGGCCCAACTTGACAGTTAGTTGAATCCAGTTGAGAGAGCCGACCAGAAACTCCCAGACCCTTCGCGTCGTAGTCAGACTGTGAAGAAACCTGAACAGTTTCCTGCGAAACCTGTTGCGATTGTCCACACTCTGACTCAGAGTGAGAGCGGCGGTGTCCCAGACCAGCCCTATCCACTGAATTACTCGTGAGGGCACAAGGTTTGACTTTACCAGATTTACCTTGAACCCTAGAGTTTTGACATGATTTAAAATGATATTGACATGTTTTATGCATAATTGTTGTGTCTCTGCCACCACCAGCCAGTCGTCCAGATACCACAACACTCTGATCCCCTGTTTTAACAATGGCATCAGGGCTTGCCGGACTAGTTTTGTGAATAATCGAGGTGCCAGGTTCAAGCCGAACGGCATCCTCTGAAAAACAAAATTTTGGTGCCTGATCCGTAAGGCCAAAAACCTTTGAAATCTTTTGTTGACCGATACGTGCCAATAGGCGTCTGTCAGGTCTAGTGAACACATCCAACCTCCCGGCGGAAGTGTTAGCCTGATTTGGTGTACTGTTAACATTCTGAAAGATTCGTTGTGAATGTGAAGATTCAGATAAGACAGGTCTACGACCGGCCTCATCTGAACACTGTCCCTTTTGGGAACCAAAAATAGTTTGGACGTGAATACAGGGTAATTTGGGGGGACCGGGATGATGACATTCTTGGCAATCATTTCCTGGGCTAGTGACTCCACCTCTAAAGAAACAAAATTCGCCGTTGTCGGCTGACGTAAACGAGGTCGCCGGAGCCACTGCCAAGTGATGCCTTTGCGTGCCACCATCCGTGCCCAAGTGTTTAACGGCCATGCTTGGTGACACGTTCGGAACGACCCAGTTAGCAGACAAGGGTTCGCCGGCTGTACTACACTCGGTTCCTCCGGCCTTAAGGTAGGCGCCGGGAGTGAGAGAGACTTTAGTTTTTTGATGGTGGGGTTGGTACTGGACGCTTCGCCGGCTGGCTGGTGTTGGCCGAAGACTGGCCCTGACCTGGTTTATGTTGGCCGCGTCCTCTCTGACCTGAAAACCTACTCTGTCTATGCCTGAACTGACCCTGGGGGAGTGGGAGGACTTAGGCGGAAGAAAAGGTTTAGATCCCCCTGGCTGAGCTTTAGTAGTAGGCCTGGGTTTGGGGAAGTTAAATGCAGGTTTCTTAGAAGGGGTGGGACTGTGCTTAATGGCCTGTGCCATATTGAACACTGTTCGCCACACTTCAGGGGTCATTAAAGAGGGAGTAAGCACTGGTGACATAACCACCTGATTAGCAATGCGATCAGGTAGCTTGCGAACTAACGACATCCTAAGATCTTGTCGTGCTCGTACCGCCTCAAGCAAGGCGGTACGTATGTCACCCAAGGATTGGATTGACGACTGAAGAATCAGTCGCCGGGATAACTCAACCGATCTTCGAGCATCCGCATCTGCGATTGCCTGAGTGGATCGTAGTAAAGACTTAGCCACCTGCTGAGATACTATGTACTGTGAGAACAGGCGAAAAACTTTTCCCCGTAGCCTAAATTCTCTGTCTAGGTGAGTAGGGGTAGTGAACGGGTCCTTCAGCTCACAAAGATTAATCTTAGGGGCAGCTAGAAATGAAAACAAAGCTGACGGGACTCCGCCGGCAGAACCCACCGGCATGGAGAACCAAGAATGAGTATCCTGAGGTATCTGGTGGGAAGATTTAGAAGTGAAAGTGGTTGCAAAATTTTGAGCCTCTACCTCCCAATCTACCCAAGGTCCTGGTCCCAACTGTCCCACCTTCAAAACTGGATTAGCTGCTTCGTCTGTGACGGTCTGTAAATCTAGTTCAGGAGTGAGAGCTGACAGAGTCTTAATATCATTAAACCCATCCAGCTTAGACCAGTCTGAAAATAGTTTTGAAGCTGAGGCAGGGGGCAAAGCAGGCTTAGAAGCATACACAAAATAATCTTGATGATAATAACTAGGTATAGCCTTGATGTTTACGTCCAGAACATTACCTAAAGTATCCATGGCCCTTAGTTTCTTTGACTTATTGCCCTGGATGACCCACTCACGCGGTACCGGGAGTTCCCCTGACAAAGTAGGTTGGGCAAGCTCTGGTTTAGAGGAGTTCAAAAGAACCCATGACTCGTCTGGCCCATAAAGTAAGGGCATAGCTACCTTTCTAAGAGGCGCTTTGTCTAGAGGGGGTGGATTGACATCCGTTATGACCCTGACATTTGAAGTTGTCAAAGCCGCCGTAGCAGGCTTATTGATCCCTGAGGTTAACAAAGTGGGAGGGTTAGGGATCTTAGATAAATCAATCGAAGTCATCAGAGGCCGTACCGTAGAACTTGTCTTGGGAGCCCCCAAGTCCATTGTGGGGTTTTCCTGTTGTTGACCAAAAAATTTAGATAAAGCATGAGTAAGCAGCCCATTAATTTCTTGTGCCGTAACAAACTGGTTTGATGAAGAACTTACAGGTGAATCATTAGTATCCTGTGCGGCGTCCAAGCCTGAGCCTGACCCTTGTCCTTCCATCTCCGAAATTATAGAAACTTCATCTTTCTCCTCCTGATCCTCCTGAGAAGACCCCGCCGAGGCAGGGGTACCTTGTTGCCAAGATAAGTCTGGGATAGAGGATGGGATCGCCGCGTCCCTGTGGACATCGGCTACTGTGTGACTCGTTTGAGTCGGACGTGGGTGATCAGACCCTGGTTGCGCAAACCGCCAAACACCTAGGCCCTGGCCTACACTCTCTTGAGAGTCTGAAACATTCTCACTTACTGAACCCCCTGAACTTTCCAATTCCAGGGTTAAAATATTAAGTGGCAAATCCTCTTTTGGGACAGGCCCTGCACTGGACTCTTGGGCCTTAACACAAACTCTGTCTGGGGTAGAGGTACGATGAGATGCACTAGAAGTTGGTGAATGTCGAGAGGACTTCCGTTTATGAGAATCCTTTTTAGAGGATTTATGGCTACGGTGTGACCGCGAACTATTCTTAGATCTAGAGGAATCCTCGCCGTGACCACTGGTGGAACCTTCCGTCCTGCTCTTCTTACTCGCCGGTGAAGAGGCCCGACTAGATGACTGGTGTCTAAGAGGAGACCTAGACCGGGATCTCGCCCGAGACGAAGAGGCGGATACCGGGGGTGTAGGCTCTCTTGGGCGTTTAGGTGTAGCCGCAGAGGATACAGAACCCTGACCAGTCTCCGCCGGCTTAATACTCGTGACTCTAGAGGAACGTTTAGGGGGAGGGTGTTCGGAGAGCAATCTATCCCAAAGTGGGACGTTGTCACATTGAAGTGATTTATGTGCAACAATGGTAGTGTAGGCTGACATCTGTTGCCTAACCTCTCTTAAGGCTACCGCCGCGGTCTTATCATTATCACAAAGGACCTTTAAAGCTAATTGGGAGCAAAAAGAACAATTACGCATAACCCAGAGACCCCTTGAACGGTCTAGACATTTAACACACCTTATGCAACGGGTATGCGCAAAAATAGGGATACCAGCACAAGCAGTGGTAGTGCACAAAGCAAAAACTGGGGCCACGGTAGCCATGACAGAGACTGGTGGGAGGAAACTACCGCCGGGTCTGTATTGGTCCGCCGGAGCTCAGCTCTGGAAAAAAAGAAAATTTCCAGGAATTAATGCTCATAAGGTTAACCCAACATGTTCGCGCACAAGTGTTAATAACCCGCCGGGTAACGAGATGTAATGGCACAAACACAGCTCGCTACGCGGTGGGGTTCAGAAATCTAAACAAATCTTTTGTTAAAGAAAGTGAAGAATACCCTCTGATATAATATAACGGTCCAGCATGGCGCTTATAGTCTCTTGGTGGTGGCGACTGGCTCAAGATTCAATTTTGTAACAAAGCAACCCCCCAAAAGACGCCGGCCCTTGAAATATTTTAGTAGAATAGCACAGGGCAGGATGATACGAGATCTGATGTCTAACGAATTGTCACAAAAGATCGCCGTAAGTTAGAAGGCGGCGATACCTGCTTGTATCACTAAATTAACTGGTTAAATCGAAATCGAATTTTGTAAATTCCTTATTTCCTCCACCTAGGAGCACCCGCCGGGTGAGAAGAATCGATATATTAACCTAAATTGAACCTTCAATTGCCGTAAAAGTAAAGGCGGCGATACACATAGTATCACTAAATGGATTGGTTAACTAACTGAAAGACATAAGTCGTTCATCCCACCCTACCCAGGTGCACCCGCCGGGTGAGATGTCCAAACGTTAACCCCATAAGTTCCTGTCCCCACTTCTTTGTAAAAGATCGCCGGGGAGGAACGCCTAAAACAACAGCTAGGTTTTTCAAGTGGCTTTGTAAAACCAGGTAGAAAAACTACATAACGTATGTCCGCATGAACAATCGTTTTTATAGATGGGAACAGCCATCCCGCCGGGAATCAAAGGAGGCCTGAAACCAGGCATCCACAGAGACGCAGTCCTGGAGAGCCACAGACACCCCAACGCCGGGGAAACAAGCCAGTGTTAACAACCACGTGTGGCCCAACACGGCTCGCGGCCGGGATTTTCATGGTGAAACCGAGAAAACCCCGCCGGAAGGCAACCCACCCTGAACAGACACCATCTGAACAACAAGAGACACGAGGAGAGCCACGCACGACAACCCCAAGGTCACTCCATAATCCGTGGAATTAGCCAATACACAACTAAACCAGGAAACAATTATAGTCCGAGGAATTAGCCAATACACAACTAAAACCCGGATACACATGACACAGTAGGGCATATTTATCAATAATAAACAATAACACTAGTACATGTGGCAAAGCTACGAGCGGCTGGCTAGGCCTAGGTAGATGGCATAATAAAAGTTGAAATATACACAAACACTGGAATATCACAACAGGAACCACCGCCAACACACCACCGTAGCATAAACTTCCGACCAAGGGAAGACTGACTCGGGACCCAGAAAAAACTTCACTAAGTGAAGAAAAATACGCTGGGAACGTCAGAAACAAAGCTTACCTCATCAGAAAGATAAAAGGCAGCATTAACTAACGCGTAGTGAAAGCCGCCTGCATCACAAACTAACTCAGCTGTGAAAAAGTTCACATGTCCACAACGGGACCACGAGGGTACATCCGAAATAGATGCCCCATACACTCGACCCAAAATACACTGCACTGCGGGCAACCAGCCCAGGACACTCCTGCTACGCCTATCCTAACCTTACTCGATACATCTTAGAGTAAACAAATGAGAAAAAACTCACTAGGGACGCCACGAATGCGGAACTAGCGGAGCGTGGGGAGGCACGTCCGGGCAGGCTGAACGCAGAGCAGAGAAGAAGGAAGAATGACGCCTGAATCAGCGTCTGGTCAGAAATCCACACAAGTACATCCACGATATGATGGAAAGCTTATTGGATAGTTATTCTTATTTTCTTTTTCTTTTTATTTTTTACGAAGTTTTTTCGTAGTGAGAACCCAATTCATAATGACTGAAGCCATGAGTGAGGTCGCGTGCGCTCATGATGAAGGCTCCTCAGTTTTTAAATGCTCTGCGCGGTAGATTCAAAACTACGGCGGATTAGTGTTTGAAGAGGATGCCTTATGTAATAGGCATGTTCGTCAATGATGGAGGGGCCACTAATAAATACAGTACTGTATATATAACTGAACTTGCATACTGTAGGTTTTTAAACCAATTAGAACAAAAAAGAAAAATAGCAAAGTAAATGTAGAAACTCTAGATTGTGCTGTATACGAGTTTTTTTTTTTTTTTTTTTTATATATATATAGCCCACGGGATTCGGGGAGCCTCATATTATCCCGATCGCTGTGTCCGGGGCCATTTTGGAAAAACTACTATCTTCATCATTCAATATCTACTGATTGAGACCACCTAGAGCAGTCAACTCAATTGCATATTGTAGAACTAACCTTCGTCTGTAGACTGGCGTTGAGTTGACATCGCTACGACATGTGGTTGCCGAGTTATGATGATGGGAATGGAGGTGTTTTTCCGCATATTTTTGCCTGCGTCAGAACGCTCCGCCGCGACCCTGGCTAGCGCGCACTAAGTCACTCGTCACTTCGGTGGCTTTTCTACCGGGAGACGATGTTATGTTTTTATGGAGATAATGTCATATTTATTGTGGCATTTATTACTTTTACAACCATTATTGAGTTATGTGAAACTCTTTATAACATATTTTCGGCACTTTCACTGTTATTGGATATTATTGTACATACATACATTTATTAGTGGCCCCTCCATCATTGACGAACATGCCTATTACATAAGGCATCCTCTTCAAACACTAATCCGCCGTAGTTTGAATCTACCGCGCAGAGCATTTAAAATCTGAGGAGCCTTCATCATGAGCGCATGCGACCTCACTCATGGCTTCAGTCATTATGAATTGGGTTCTCACTACGAAAAAACTTCGTAAAAAATACAAACAAAAAGAAAATAAGAATAACTATCCAATAAGCTTTCCATCATATCGTGGATGTACTTGTGTGGATCTTTGACCAGACGCTGATTCAGGCGTCATTCTTCCTTCTCTGCTCTGCGCTCAGCCTGCCCGGACGTATCTCCCCACGCTCCGCTGGTTCTGCATTTGCTGCGTCCCTAGTGAGTTTTTTCTCATTTGCTTACTCCGGGATGTATCGAGTAAGGTTAGGATATGCGTAGCAGGAGTGTCCTGGGCTGGGTGCCCGCAGTGCAGTGTATTTTGGGTCGTGTGTTTGGGGCATCTATTTCGGATGTACCCTCGTGGTCCTGTTGTGGACATGTGAACTTTTCACAGTTGTGTTAGCTTGTGATGCAGGCGGCTTTCATTACGCGTTATTTTTGCTGCCTTTTATCTTTCTGATGAGGTAGCGTTGCTTTGCTGACGTTCCCAGCGTATTTTTCTTCACTTAGTGAAGATTTTTCTGGGTCCCGAGTCAGTCTTCCCTTTGTCGGAAGTATTTGCTACAGTGGTGTGTTGGCGGTGGTTCCTGTTGTAATATTTCCAGTGTTTTTTATTATATTTCAACATTTCTTGTGCCGTCTGCTTAGGCCTAGCCAGCCGCTCGTAGCTTTGCCACATGTACAAGTGTTATTGATTTATTTTATAAATATGTCCTACTGTGTCATGTGTATCCTGGTTTAGTTGTGTATTGGCTAATTCCACGGACTATGTATGTTTCCTGGATTAGTTGTGTATTGGCTAATTCCACGGATTATATTGTGGACCCTAGGCTAGTCGTGCTTGGCTATCTCTCGGGTCCTATGTGCGTTCAGTTGGTTTCTGAACGGGGTGAGTTACTTTCCGGCGGGTTTTTCTCGGTTACACCATGAAAACCCCGGCCGAGAGCCGTGTTTGGCCACGCGTGGTTTCAAAACAGGCTTGTGTCCCCGGCGAGGAGGTGTCTGTGGCTCTCCAGGACTGCGTCTCTGTGATGGTGCCTGTTTCAGGCTCCCTATGATTCCCGGCGGAATGGCTGTACCCATCTAACATTGTTCATGCGGACATATGTTATGAAGTTTTTCTACCCGGATTTACAAACCAAAGGAAAAACCTAGCTGTTGTTGTGGGCTTTCCTCCCCGGCGATCTTTTACAAAGAAGTGGGGATAGGAACTTATGGGGTTAACGTTTATACATCAGATCTCACCCGGCGGGTGCACCTTGGTAGGGTGGGATGAACGAATTGGTAATTCAGTTTAGTTAACTGGTCCATATTAGTGATACTATATGTATCGCCGCCTTCACACTTACGGCGATCGAAGGCTCAATTAGGGTTAACATCTTTTTCACAAGTTTTTCACACCCGGCGAGTGCTCCTGGGAGGAGGAAATAAGGAATTTACAATTCAATTTAGTTAACCAGTTAATTGAGAGATACATTAATGTATCGCCGCCTTCAACTTACGGCGATCTATGTGACAATTCGTTAGAAGTCAGATCTCGTATCAGCCTGCCCTGTGTTATTCTGCTAGATAATTCAGGGGGTTGTTTTCCAAAATTGAATCTTGAAACAGTCACCACCGTAAAGACTATGTTTATAAACGCCATACTGGTCTTTTATATTATGTCAGAGGGTATTCTTAACTTTCTTAAGACATGTCTAGATATTCGGAAATCTTTATAGAACCCCGCCGCATAGCGAGCTGTGATCGTTGTGACATTACGTCTCGTTACCCGGCGGGTTATTACCACTTGTGTGCGAACATGTTGGGTTAACCTTATGAGCATTAATTCCTGGAAATTTTCTTTTTTTCCAAAGCTGGGCTCCGGCGGACCAATACAGAACCTGCAGTAGTTTTCCCACCAGTCTCTGTCATGGCTACCTTTGCCCCAGTTTTTGCTTTATGCATTACCCCTACCTGTGCCGGTATCCCTATTTTTGCGCACACTATTTGTATCAAGTGTGTTAAATGTCTAGACCGTTCAAGGGGTCTGTGGGTGAGGCGCAACGGTTCCTTTTGCTCCCAACTAAGTGTCAAAGTCCTCCAAGATAATGATAAGACCGCAGCGGTCGCCTTACGAGAAGTTCGGCAACAAATGTCAGCGTATACTACGATTGTGGCTCATAAGTCACTTCAATGTGACAACGTCCCTCTTTGGGATAGGCTTCTTCTTGAGCACCCTCCCCCTAAACGTTCCTCTCGAGTAACTAGTCGTAAGCCGGCGGAGACTGGACAGGGTTCTGTGTCATCTCCTGCCCCTGCTACTGCGAAACGTCAACGAGAGCCTACACCCCCGGCGGCAGCCTCCTCGTCTCGGGAGAGATCTCGGTCTAGGTCACCTCTCAGACACCAGCCACCCAGTCTTGCCTCTTCACCATCGAGTAAGAAGGGTAAGACAGAAAGTTCCACCAGTGGTCACGGCGATAAATCCTCCAAATCGAAGAGTAGTTCACGGTCACACCGCAGCCATAAATCTTCAAAAAAGGACTCCCATGATAGAAGGGCCTCCCGACATTCGCCAGTTTCTAGTACTTCTCGTCATACCTCTACCCCAGACAGAGTTTGTGTTCGGTCTCAAGGGTCCAGTATAGTGCCTGTACCTAAAGATGATTTACCCATTAACATTTTAACCCTGGATTTGGAGAGTTCAGAGAGCTCAGTGGTTGAGAGTGTTTCGGACTCCCAAGGGAGTGTAGGCCAAGGCCTAGGTGTTTGGCGATATTCTCGACCAGGGCCTGACCACCCACTTCCGGCTCAAACTATTCACACAGTGGCTGACGTCCACCGGGACGCGGCGATCCCATCCTCTATTCCTGACTTATCTTGGCAACAAGATGGTACCCCAGCTTCGGCGGGATCTTCTCAGGAGGAACAGGATGATAAAGACGAGGTTTCGATTATATCGGATATGGAAGGGCAAGAGTCAGGTTCAGGCTTAGACGCCGCACAAGATCTTAATGATTCACCAGTGAGTACATCATCAAGTCAATTTGTCACTGCACAGGAAATTGATGGGCTACTAAGTAATGCTTTATCTAAATTTTTTGGCCAACAGCAGGAAACTCCCACAGTGGACTTGGGAGCTCCCACGACAAGCTCTACGGTACGGCCTCTGATGACTTCTATTGCTTTGACTCAGATCCCTCACCCTCCCTCTATGTCACCATCAGTGGTTACTAGGCCTGCTACAGCGGCATTGACCACTTCGAATGTAAGGGTTATAACGGATTTCAATCCGCCCCCTCTAGACAGAGCGCCTCTCAGAAAGGTAGCTATGCCCTTGCTTTACGGACCAGACGAGTCATGGGTCCTTTTGACCCCCACTAAACCAGAGCTCGCCCAACCTACCTTGTCAGGGGAACTCCCAGTGCCGCGTGAGTGGGTCATCCAGGGCAATAAATCTAAGAAATTAAGGGCCTTGGATACTTTGGGGAATGTACTAGATGTCAACATAAAGGCTATACCTAGTTATTATCACCAGGACTATTTTGTTTATACTGCTAAGCCTGCTTTACCCTCTGCCTCAGCTTCAAAATTGTTTTCTGACTAGTCTAAGCATGATGGGTTTAATGACATTAAGACACTGTCAGCTCTCACTCCAGAACTCGATTTGCAAACCGTCACAGACGTAGCAGCTAATCCAGTCTTGAAGGTGGGGCAGTTGGGTCCAGGACCTTGGGTGGAATGGGAGACAGAGGCTCAAAACTTTGTGACCACATTTACTTCCAAAACTTCCCACCAGATCCCTCAAGATACTCATTCTTGGTTCTCCATGCCAGTGTGTTCTGCCGGCGGAGTCCCTTCAGCTTTGTTTGCTTTCTTAGCTGCCCCTAAAATTAATCTTTGTGAGCTAAAAGACCCTTTCACTACCCCTACCCCAACTCACCTAGACCGAGAATTTAGGCTACGGGGGAAAGCTTTTCGCCTGTTCAATACATAGTGTCTCAACAGGTAGCAAAGTCATTGCTCCGGTCCACTCAGGCAATCGCAGACGCGGATGCCAGACGATCGGTTGAATTGTCCCGGCGACTGCTTCTTCAGTCGTCAATCCAATCATTGGGTGACATACGCACCGCCTTGCTTGAGGCGGTACGAGTGAGACAAGATCTCAGAATGTCCTTAGTCCGAAAACTGCCTGATCGCATTGCGAATCAGGTGGTAATGTCACCAGTGCTCACTCCCTCTTTAATGTCCCCTGAAGTGTGGCGAACGGTGTTTAATATGGCTCATGCCTTTAAACACAGTCTCACCCCTTCTAAGAAACCTGCCTTTAACTTCCCCAAACCCAGGCCAGTCGCTAAGGCTCAGCTGGGGGGATCTAAGCCCTTTCTTCCACCTAAGTCCTCCTCCCCTCAAGGTCAGTACAGGCATAGACAGAGTAGGTTTTCAGATCAGAGAGGACGCGGCTATAATAAGCCAGGTCAGGGCCCGTCTTCTGCCAACGCCAGCCAGCCGGCGAAGCGTCCACCACCACCAACTCCACCACCATCAAAAAACTAAAGTCTCTCTCACTCCCGGTGCCAGTCTTAAGGCCGGCGGATCCGAGGGTAGTACAGCCGGCGAACCCTTGTCTGCTAACTGGGTCGTTCCGAACGTGTCACCAAGCATGGCCGTTAAACACTTGGGCACGGATGGTGGCACGCAAAGGCATCACTTGGCAGTGGCTCCGGCGACCTCGCTTACGTCAGCCGACAACGGCGAATTTTGTTTCTTTAGAGGTGGAGTCACTGGTCCAGGAAATGATTGCCAAGAATGTCATCATCCCGGTCCCCCCAAATTACCCTGTATTCACGTCCAAGCTATTTTTGGTTCCCAAAAGGGACAGTGTTCAGATGAGACCGGTCGTAGACCTGTCTTATCTGAACCTTCACATTCACAACGAGTCATTCCGAATGTTAACAGTACACCAAATCAGGCTAACACTTCCGCCGGGAGGTTGGATGTGTTCCCTAGACCTGACAGACGCTTATTGGCACGTATCGGTAAACAAAAGATTTCAAAGGTTTCTGGCCTTACGGATCAGGCACCAAAATTTTGTTCTTCAAAGGATGCCATTCGGTTTGAACCTGGCACCTCGATTATTCACAAAATTAGTCCGGCAAGCCCTGATGCCGTTGTTAAAGCAAGGAATCAGAGTTTTGTGGTACCTAGATGACTGGCTGGTGGTGGCAGAGACAGAGCAATTATGCATCAAACATGTCAACATAATTTTAAATCATGTCAAAACTCTAGGGTTCAAGGTAAATCTGGTAAACATACATACATACATACATTGGTTTAACGTCATTTTTCCATTACATGCATTGTAACGGCTCGGACGGGGTTGCCTTTCAGTAGTTGGAGTGTACTGTAGTACAATAAAGTCCTGCCACAGCACTGCCTCATCAAGTCATCACTGTGGCTGATGTTGGTATAGTGCTAACCGTGCCTCAGCAAGACTCAACAAAGTTCCCCTGCAGCACTTGCACCTGCAGTATCTGCAACCACACCAGCCTTAACAGTGTTACAAAAAGACAGCACCATAACAAGACTCTACTGTATATTAGGCAATTGGACTATAGAACAATAAAGTCCTGCCCCAACACTGCTCCAACATGCAAACACTGTTGCCGACACAGGTGTGGTGCCAAACGGCGCCCAGGTAAGACTCAGTCCCCTGTGGCACCTATCCGCACCCCACCAGCCTCGGCAGTGCCATACCAAGACAGTGCTAAGATAAAGACTTTATTGTCTAGTAATGGCTGTTGGTCCACAAGTCTATCGCCTTGTACGACACGCAGTAGGATGCGTGAGGCATATTCTTTTTTCCTCCACCATTAGATGAAGGCCCCCTTACCCCCTGGGGGAGTGGATAGGGCTGGTTTGGGACACAGCTGCTCTCACTCTGAGTCAGAGTGTGGACAATCGCAACAGGTTTCGCAGGAAACTGTTCATGTTTCTTCACAGTCTGACTACGACACGGAGGGTCTGGGAGTCTCTGGTCGGCTCTCTCAACGGGATTCAACTAACTGTAATGTTGGGCCGGTTGAAAGTAAAACGTTTAATATTGGAGGGCAACAAATATTTCCCACTCTTACCGGCGGGAAAGTTATGGCCCATCCCAAAATTAATCCACACCTTACTAGCGGTCTGGGCGAAGAGGGAAATGTTGCACTCAGTAACGTCATGGACCTCTCCTCCGCCAACGGTATGGGTAGACACGGATGCGTCAGGCACAATAGGGTGGGGATTTCAGTCAAATCAGGGGCACCAGGGTCAGGGGCTTTGGTCCCACTTAGAAATCTCCCACATCAATGTCAAAGAATTACTAGTCCCCTTGTATTTCCTTCAGGCTCACGGCCCTGCTTTAAGGGGCAAGTCGGTGGCCTTCAGAATGGACAATCTGAATGCAGTTCACTGTATTCAGAAACAGGGGTCAACGAGATCAAGGAAGTTGCTAAACGTGTCGGAAGAGATTTTTACTCTAGCCAACAGGCTAGAGATTTATCTTCACGCATCTTATCTCCCAGGCGTAGCAAACGTCTGGGCAGACGCTCTGTCCCGGAGACAGAGCACGACAGTAGAATGGGAGCTCAAGCAACCCATTTTCAACCAAATGAATGCAGAGCTCTACCATCCACAAGTGGATCTGTTTGCGTCCGAGGAGACTCACAAACTCCCTCTATACCTTACCCGCCAGACGAAAACGCCGGCAGGGGGGCCAGACGCCCTAGTGACAGATTGGAACAGATGGAGCTCCATCTATCTGTTTCCGCCGCCAGACGCGTCACTAATGTGCCACGTAGTGAACAAACTACGAGATTATCGAGGCTTAGTCTCGCTAATCGCGCCCCTGTGGCCGGCGCAGTTGTGGTACCAGCAATTAAAGACGTGGTGCCCGCTCCCGGTGTCGCTCCCGGTCGGGTATTTCCACTTAGACACAATTGGCAACCTAGCGACCTCGCTGACTTTTTCATTATGGAAATTCAGGAGGCCAAGTGGCTAGCACCATATGGTAGAGATGTGACCAATAAATTATTAAATCAATATACTCAGTCTACGAAACGACAGTATCAATCACATTGGCAAGCCTTTACTTCTTGGATCATTAGAACAGAACAGACTGTGCCCTCAGTAGCATTAGTTTTTAAATATTTGAATTATCTGTTTTGAGCAGAAACGTTTATCTGTGGTAACGTTAAAAAATCACTTAACTGCGATTAGAGTGCCCTTTTTAGACCTTACAGGTCTCTCCATACCGGTAGCGGAGGAAACAGGTTTTATGAGAGCATGTTTTAAACTCCGCCCACCTCCCCGTCAGCTCATGCCTACTTGGTCTCTGGACAAGGCATTGTCTTTACTTCACTCTCGTCTGTACCAAAATACTGCAGATTTTGCATTACTCTTAAAAAAGGCTGTATTCCTTTTGGCTTTGGCCACTGGGAACAGAGTGTCTGAGCTGGCGGCGATGAGCAACACACCTAATTGCCTTAGGTTTGGTAGACTTAATGAATGTATTCACATTGCACCTTCCCCGGGATTTGTAGCCAAGAATGAGCACAGTGCACACGTGTTTTCGGAGTTCACTGTGCCGGCGTTAAAAAGGGGCAAGGTGCACCATAATCTATGTCCAGTGCAAGCTCTAACCAAATATTTGAGAGTAGCTCCTCTAAACCCCCAAGGTGCTTTGTGGGTAGCGAGTACGGGTAAACGCTTACTGAAACGGAGATTAGCTTCTCTTCTGGTCGAAGTCATTAAAGAGAGTAATCCCGGCGTTGTGGGTAGGGCCCACGATTTACACAAATAGGCAGCCTCTTCACGTTTCCTGAAGAACTTTTCAGTAGAAGATATTTCGTCCACACAGTTATGGGCGTCTAATCATACGTTTTTGACTAGATACTTGTCAGTTGCTCTAGACAAACCTTCCTTACCATGTATAGCTTTAAGGCAGAGGGTCTAGGTGGCCCTTCAGTCACTTTTGTTTACTTTCAAGAAAAAAGGACAGGGGGGGGGGGGGGGGTGCAGTCAGTGTAACATAGGACACCCTTGACCCCGCCGGATTGTAAGAGCTGTGATACAAATTATGGATAATGTGATATGAAAATTTCTCTGTTCCATTCAGGGCGAGAAATTGTGCTAGTACAATGTTAGTACAAACAACAGGGTTGTTATAATAGTTTTAGCTGTGAAAGCAATTTAGTATTAAACAGTGGAGATCTTTTGCAAAATATTTCCACGAATATTATGGGGTTTATTATGTGCACATGTAAACTTATAACTTGTTATTTTTGTCACCACTCGTTGAGTGGTGAGTACCTTTGTAACTACAGATCTGTTCACAGAATCTCCAGAGTTACCCTTTTTTGTCAAGCAGGCTTCTTTGAAGCACGCACCTGCTTGAACCCCTTTTTTGTATATATATGGGCTGCGCCATACTTAAATATATTTTCAAAGTAAGAATACTATGTGGTTGTTTGATTATCGACTTTTCTAGAGTTATGATATGATTACGAATGTCCCCCTCCAGTCTTAGAAATCAGGCATGTTTGTCAATGATGGAGGGGCCACTAATAAATTATAGGTTTGACTCCTGTAAGGAGATAAAGAAAACCTAATATTTAGTAGTGGCCCCGTAATCATTGACGACTGGGGCCCTCCCGACCATCCCCTTCCCATTCGTTGATTTATTAAGGATTTTGGTTTACTTGATATGTCAGTGAAGGAAGAATGACGCCTGAATCAGCGTCTGGTCAAAGATCCACACAAGTACATCCACGATATGATGGAAAGCTTATTGGATAGTTATTCTTATTTTCTTTTTATTTTTATTTTTTACGAAGTTTTTTCGTAGTGAGAACCCAATTCATAATGACTGAAGCCATGAGTGAGGTCGCGTGCGCTCATGATGAAGGCTCCTCAGTTTTAAATGCTCTGCGCGGTAGATTCAAACTACGGAGGATTAGTGTTTGAAGAGGATGCCTTATGTAATAGGCATGTTCGTCAATGATTACGGGGCCACTACTAAATATTAGGTTTTCTTTATCTCCTTACAGGAGTCAAACCTATAATACATACATAAAATTTTAAGACTGAGTGTTCCACACATTAGTGCAGTTTCAGTCTCTTGTCCTAATGGCGGCGTTCCAGGCAACCCTGTTAAGGGCTGCTTCACTTGTCAAGTTCTTGGATTTGAGATCGGCGCGTATAGTCCGATCCCAGGTCTTCCTCGGTCCACCCCTTGGTGCAGCTCCCTCCACAATCACAGACCTGCATTTTTTCACCCAATTTTGTTCATCCATTCTCTCCACATGTCCATACCATCCCAGTCTACTTGTACGCATCACCTCGCTAATACTCTTTATACTTAAACGTTTCCTCAGCTCAACATTTGTTATTCTATCCTGTAGCCTGGCCCCACACATCCATCTCACCATTCTCATCTCATTACGCTCCATTCTGTTGACATCCTCTACTTTAACGGCCCATGTTTCTGAGGCATACGTCATTGCACTTCTAACACATGAGGCATACACCTTTCCCTTCAGGGGGAGAGGCATTCTTTTCATGGTCAGGATTGGCATCAGTTCTCTGAACTTCCCCCAGCCACACCTAATTCTAATTATTGTGTCACTTTCACTGTTATTACTCTTCTTGTTATGAATTATTGTCACTCTCACTGTTATTATTACTTGTTATACATTTGTGTGTCACTTTCACTTACTCTAATAGGTTAGGCAAGTATACAGTAGCTGATTTCTAAAGCGTACGGTACCGTACGGTACCGTAATTTACACTTGTAATTATTTCAATAAAAGTTAGTTATTATTACATATTTTTGTGTCTCTTTCACTTGCCTATATTGTTATATTGTTACTGGCCGGGGAAGGAGTGCCGACAGCCGACGCTGGGGTCGTGAGAGTCGTGTCTCGAGATGCGGGTAGAGCGCTTGGTGGCGCTGCGGTAGCCCACGCACAAACAAAAATCCGCCCGCGCGATTTAAACCCTTCAATTTTTATATTGCCTCATATGTGGCCTCCCAGATTCCTGCAAAAAAATAAATTCTGCCTCATATGAGGCCTCCCGGATTCCGAGGGTTAATAACTGCCTTATACATACACAAATTTATTCATTCACAAATTTAAAGACCGTGAGTGCTCCACACGAAGCTCGGTTCCGGTCACACGTCCTAATGGCGGCATTCCAGCCAACCCTGTTAAGAGTTGCCTCACTTGTCAGGTTCTTTGATTTAAGATCAGACCGCAAAGTCCGATCCCACATCTTTCTTGGTCTGCCCCTTGGTGCAGCTCCCTCCACATTCATGGACTTGCATCTTTTTACCCAGCTTTGTTCATTCATCCTCTCCACATGTCCAAACCATCCAAGCCTGCTAGTACGCATCTCATCACTGATACTTTTGATACCTAACCTTTTCCTTAGCTCTTCACTTGATATCCTATCTTGCAGTTTGGCACCACACATGTGAGTGAGTGCCTTTGAAACAGCTTATTTAATGAACTGCGCCAGTTCATTACAATGGCAATATCAGTAATACTGACATTACTATAGGTTTGACTCCTGTAAGGAGATAAAGAAAACCTAATATTTAGTAGTGGCCCCGTAATCATTGACGAACATGCCTATTACATAAGGCATCCTCTTCAAACACTGATCCGCCGTAGTTTGAATCTACCGCGCAGAGCATTTAAAATCTGAGGAGCCTTCATCATGAGCGCACGCGACCTCACTGCTTCAGTCATTATGAATTGGGTTCTCACTACGAAAAAACTTCGTAAAAAATAAAAAATAAAAAGAAAATAAGAATAACTATCCAATAAGCTTTTCATCATATCGTGGATGTACTTGTGTGGATCTTTGACCAGACGCTGATTCAGGCGTCATTCTTCCTTCACTGGCATATCAAGTAAACCAAAATCCTTAATACATTAACGAATGGGAAGGGGATGGTCGGGAGGGCCCCAGTCGTCAATGATTACGGGGCCACTACTAAATATTAGGTTTTCTTTATCTCCTTACAGGAGTCAAACCTATAATTTATTAGTGGCCCCTCCATCATTGACGAACATGCCTGATTTCTAAGACTGGAGGGGGACATTCGTAATCATATCATAACTCTAGAAAAGCAGATAATCAAACAACCACATAGTATTCTTACTTTTGTAAAAAAGAGATATTCGGGTGCATAAACTTTATACAGCCTAAATCTTCAAAAAGGGGTACAAGCAGGAGCGTGCTTCAAAGAAGCCTGCTTGAAAAAGGGTTAACTCTGAGACTCTGTGCACAGATCTGCTAGTTAAGAAGGCACCCCACTTAAAGTAAGTGGTGAAAACTAAAAACTTATAAGTTTACATGTGCACATATAAACCCCATTAACCTAACAAGTGCGCATGGGGGTAATTGGAAACGTCCCCCTGTGCTGACGTATTTGAGGTGTTTCCGTCACTAAAATATTCATTGTGCCATTAATAGCATTAATACTTATCCATATGCGCCTATTATGGGTTGATTATAAAGGTATTAACCTGAAACAACAATAAAACGAGTGAAAACAGCGTTTGGATGGTCAAAATCGGAGATATAGCCCGCGAGTTGTATAATGTATGGGTGAGGCAAGCTGCTTTCCCGCCAATTTCCCCCAAGGCCACTGAGACACAGTCGATCGATACTCTCTCTCTCTCTCTTGCATTCGCTTGCTATCAGTGATGACCACACCCTCCAACCGGATTTCTAATGTTAGCACGAAAATATACCTCGGAATAAGGGAATAACAGGGAAAATAGGTGATAACTGAAGGAGAGGAGGAAAGTGGGGAAGGAGGGGAGGTAGAGGACTGAGATTTTGCATGGCCCAGGGGCCAAACAAAAATATATATTTTTTTTTTTTTTTTTTTTTATGTCAAAAGTTGATTTTTTTTTCACTCACTCTTAAGAGTCTCCCCGCAGTCCACCGGGGGAACTCTTAAGAGTCTCCCCGCAGTTCCCGGGTTAACTAGTGGATATATTCCTAAAAATATAACCAAACGTAAATGAATTCTTGTACATTCGTAGAAGTACTGAACTCGTGTACTTATGCAGAAGTAATTACTGCAAAAGTAAAAGTCGTAGTTGCCACTACCGAGATTTCTCAAAAATCTATTGCTTCACAGCCAAAGCTACTTACAACAAGAATTGTCGTAACACTACTATTGGCCTTTAGCACAATTTCCTGCAATGAATACTACAGAGAAATTTTATAATACAATGCCTACAACCAGTATCACAGCTCGTATGTTCCGAACACATACTCCGGAGGGGTCTAGGGTGTCCTATGTCACACTGACTGCACCCTCCCCCCCCCTTTTTCTTGAAATTAAACAAAACGTGACTAAAAGGGCCACCTAGACCCTCTGCCGTAAAGCTATACATGGCAAGGAAGGTTTGTCCAGAGCTACTGAAAGGTATCGAGGCAAAAACTCCTGATTAGAGGCCCACAACTGTGTGGACGTAACAACTTCCACCGAAAGATTATTAAGGAAACGTAAAGAGGCTGTCCCCTTCCGTAAATCGTGGGTCTTACCCACAACGCCGGGATGCTTCTCTTTAAAGTCCTCGACCAAGAGAGAAGCCAGTGGACGCTCCATCAATCGTTCACCCGGACTTGCGACCCATAAAGCACCCTGGTGATTTAGAGGTGCCACTCTTAAATATTTGGTTAGAGCTTGCACTGGGCAAAAAAGATGGTGCACCTTTCCCCTGTTTAACGCCGGCACCGTGAACTCTGAAAACACATGTTCACTGTGCTCAATCTCGGCTATGAATCCTGGGGAAGGTGCAATGTGAATACACTCATGAAGCCTATCAAACCTGAGGCAATTAGGTGCGTTGCTCATCGCCGCCAGCTCAGATACTCTGTTTCCGGTAGCCAAAGCCATAAGGAATACTGACCTTTTGTAAAATCTGCAGTCTTTGGTACATACGGGAACGAGAATAACGACGATGCTTTGTCCAGAGACCATGTAGGCCTGAGCTGACGGGGAGGTGGGCGGAGTTTAAAACCTGCCCACATAAATCACTTTCAGATAAATGTTTCTGCATGAACAGATAAATTAAATAATAAACAACCAACGCCACCGAGGGCACAGTTTGTTTTGTTCTAAGAATCCGAGACGTAAAAGCTTTCCAATGCGATTGACACTGTCGCTTTGTAGACTGGGTATATTGATTCGTGAATATCTCGGTCACGTCGCTACCATAAGGTGCTAGCCACTTGGCCTCCTGAATGTCCATAATGAACAAGTCCGCGAGGTTTCTAGGTTGCCAATTGTGTTCTAAGTGGAACAACCCGACCAGAAGGGACACTGGGTGCGGGCACCACGTGTTCAAATGCTGGTACCACACTGCGCCGGCCACAGGGGCGCGATTAGCGAGACTACGCCTCGCTAATCCTGTAGTTTGATGACTATGTGGCACATTAGAGACGCGTCTGGCGGCGGAAAAGAGATAAATGGAACTCAACCTGTTCTCGTCCGTCATCAGAGCGTCAGGTCCGCCCGCCGGCGTTATCGTCCGGCGGGTGAGGTGCGACTGTCAGTATCGCCATACACCTTGGCTGTGGCTGTCCCTCGCTTGCGAGCTCGGTATACTCCCTGAACGGGAGCCCTCGTCCGAGTCCCGTAAAGGTTTATGATAATTAAAAGCTCCCATAGCTCATTAACACATTGAAAGCAGAGCTGGTGAGCAAAATCATAAAGTATACTAATTAATTTAATTTATATTTAATTGTATTAAAATAAATTACTATAAATAAACACAATATTATCATAATATAATCATAGAAAATATATGTTTATTATGATTCAGCTATTAAATTATTTCATTAACAAATAAAAATAAGATAGGGCTACCTGAGCTTAACGGCGTTGAACATACAGTAATGAGAGGTTCAAGTGCCGACACGACAGAGACTGGGGGAAAACTACCCCGCCCCCGGGAACTACCTGGTCACCTGGTGCAACACCGGTAATCCGCCCTGGAAAGAGAATTTTCCGGGGATTAATGCTCATAGGGTTACACCCAAAAAACGGTACAAAATATGTGCCTCAAAACCGCCGGTCAACGAACCGTAGCACTCCACCACTACTTTTCGTTGTCATTTAGTATCATATTAAAGATTTCAGCATATCTTTACCTGTCCAGAAGATTTAAGCATATCTCCTGAATCCTCATAAAGATGAAGCATATCTTTATTAAAGATGAAGTCTTTCAAGTATCCCTTTACACTTGAAACACTAGTAAGATTCCGGCATCTTTTTATCCCATAAAAAGTCCTATCTTAATCTCTAATCTGGCGTCACCCAGAAGCCCTCATAGATCGCCGTCTTGAAGGCCGTGATACCCTATTGTATCAATCAATTGTTTGGCAAATTATCGCGAATTGCAAATCAGTTAATATAACCACCCAAAGGTACAACCGCCGGGTTTTATATGCAATGTCAAACCAATTGTACCTGCCCCAGACCTCTTTGTAAAAAGGTCGCCGGGAGGGAAAACTAAACAAACAAACGGCATTGTTTCAATGGCTTATTAAAGATTTCAGCATATCTTTTATCTGTCCAAAAGAATTAAGCATAACTTCTTAATCCCCATAAAGATGAAGCATATCTTTATTAAAGATGAAGTCTTTCAAGTAACCCTTTACACTTGAAACACTAGTAAGATTCAGGCATCTTTTTATCCCATAAAAAGTCTAAGCCTATCTTAATCTCTAATCTGGCTTCTCCCAGAAGCCCTCATAGATCGCCGTCTTGAAGGCCGTGATACCCTATTGTATCAATCAATTGTTTGGCAAATTATCTCGAATCGCAAATCCGTTAATATAACCACCCGAAGGTACAACCGCCGGGTTTTATATGCAATGTCAAACCAATTATACCTGCCCCAGACCTCTTTGTAAAAAGGTCGCCGGGAGGTAAAGACCAAACAAACAGATAGCATTGTTTCAATGGCTTTGAAAAGCAGAGAAAACCAAGTCCAACAGGTGATAGCCTGATCACCTAGAAAACTGTGTGAAGCCCCCCTCGACGGGAATAAACCAGGAAGCCTGATCCCAGGCTCGACCATAGAAAATGCAGTTTCTGATGAGCCCTCAAGCGACCAAAC
Organism: Paralithodes platypus; assembly: GCA_032716605.1. Taxonomy (NCBI): domain Eukaryota; kingdom Metazoa; phylum Arthropoda; class Malacostraca; order Decapoda; family Lithodidae; genus Paralithodes; species Paralithodes platypus. Next base: position 23,955,141 of record CM064503.1, on the reverse strand, counting down.
TCGTCGGGGTAACTTACCTATTTTAGCCATCCTGACTAAAACTCGGTAAACAAAAACGGTGTTCTCGGAGCAACGAGAAAAATGCCGGAAAGGTAGCCCACACTAAACTATACATTACAGGAGGGCGTAATGCATAAAGCAATGAATAACACAGGAAGCCTGATCCCAGGCTCGACCACAGAAAACGCAGTTTCTTATGAGCCCTCAAGCGACCAAACTCGTCGGGGTAACTTACCTATTTTGAGCCATCCTGACTAAAACTCGGTAAACAAAAACGGTGTTCTCGGAGCAACGAGAAAAAATGCCGGAAAGGTAACCCACACCAAACGAGACATTTTAACACATTTTATACAAAGGGTGTGCGCAAAAATAGGGATACCTGAACAGGAGGGCGTAATGCATAAAGCAAAAACCAGGGCAAAGGTAGCCATGACAGAGACTGGTGGGATACTTACTCCAGGTTCTGCATAGACCCACCAGGACCCAGCTCTGGAAAAAAAGAAAATTTCCAGGAATTAATGCTCATAAGGTTAACCCAAACATGTTCGCACACAAGTGTTAAATAACCCGCCGGGTAACGAGACGTAATACTCAACGACTACAGCTCGCTACGCGGTGGGGTTTCCTAAGTAAAAGATTTCAGAATGTCTTAATTTGTCCAAAAGATTTATGAATACCCTCTGACATAATATATAAAGACCAGCATGGCATTTATAACTGATTAAGTCTTTCCGGTGGTGTTTGTTTCAAGATTCAATTTTGGAAAAAAAAAATAAAAAAGACGCCGGCCCCCGAATTATCTCGTAGATCAAAAACTGGGAAGCCTGACAAATATACGAGATCTAACTTCTCCCGAAGTATCTTTTTAGATCGCCGTATGTTGAAGGCGGCGATACAAAACGTACCCCTCAATTGTCTGGTTAACTAACTGAATTGTAAATTCGTTATTCCCACCCTTCCAGGGAGCACCCGCCGGGTGTGAATATTAGTTTAAAAAACGTTAACCCCAATTGTGCCTTAAATTGCCGTATGTTGAAGGAGGCGATACACAATGCATCCCTCAATTGTCTGGTCAACTAAACTAAATTTTGCAAATTCGGTCATCCCACCCTACCAGGTTGCACCCGCCGGGTGATTTAAAGTTTAAAAGTTAACCCCAATTGTTCCTAACCCCACATCTTTGTAAAAGATCGCCGGGGAGGAAATACAACAACAGCATAGTTTTATATTGGCTTTGCAAAACCGAAAAAACTACAAACAACACGTGTCCGTATGAACACTGTTAGATGGGTACAGCCAACCCGCCGGGAATCAGAAGGAGCCTGAAACAGGCACCCCAGAGATGCCGTCCTGGGGAGCCACAGACACCCACTCGCCGGGGAAACAAGCCTGTTTTTAAACCACGCGTGGCCAAAACTCGGCAACCAGCCGGGTTTTTTCATGGTGTAACCGAGAAAAACCCGCCGGAAATAACCCACCCCGTCCAGATACCATCTGAACGCAACACAGGACCGAGGCGTAGCCAAAACACAACTAACGCCGGGCCCAACATAGTCCGTGGAATTAGCCAATACACAACTAACCCAGGACACATAAATAGTCCGAGGAATTAGCCAATACACAACTAAACCAGGACACACATCACACAGTAGTACATATTTAGAAAATAAATCAATAACACTTGTATATGTGGTAAAGCTACGAGAGGCTGGCTAGGCCTAGGCAGACGGATAACATTAACAAGTCGGAATATAAACAAAAAGCACTGAATTATATCACAACAGGAACCACCGCCAACACACCACTGTAGCAAATACTTCCGGCAAAGGGAAGAACTGACTCGGGACCCAGAAAAAACTTCACTAAGTGAAGAAAAATACGCTGGGAACGTCAGCAAAAATACGCTACCTCATCAGAAAGATAAAAGGAAGCCATAGCGCGTAATGAAAGCTGCCTGCATCACAAAGCTAGCTAACTGTGAAAAAGTTCATATGATGGAAAGCTTATTGGATAGTTATTCTTATTTTCTTTTTCTTTTTTCTTTTTTACGAAGTTTTTTCGTAGTGAGAACCCAATTCATAATGACTGAAGCCATGAGTGAGGTTGCGTGCGCTCATGATGAAGGCTCCTCAGATTTTAAATGCTCTGCGCGGTAGATTCAAACTACGGCGGATTAGTGTTTGAAGAGGATGCCTTATGTAATAGGCATGTTCGTCAATGATGGAGGGGCCACTAATAAACACAGTATTATTCATTACACCTCTTTCCTCCACTTCAGGATGATTCTGGGTCTAGTGGGCGGTCGTGCTACGAGTTGCTGGTGGAAGGAGATAACCTGCGTGAGGTGATCGCTACGTATGGTGTACATGGCACGCGATGCTCCTCCAACAACACTTATGAAGTCTTCACTTGTCTGGGCATCGAGGCAGCTAGGTAAGGACTGTTTTAGTTTGTTTGTTTGTGAATAAGTATGAACATCCTACTTAATAGCAGCTCTGTTAGTTGAGTAGGTTGTTGTTGTTGTTCCCCAGGCTGTCTGGCCGAACAGCCCCAAGGTCCCGAGCGAGGCCAAGGCCATAAACGAGCACTCCCACAAAACTCACCCTGGTTACCACTAATAAAGCCCGGGTGACCGAAGCCACTCCAAGGCAGGGAGCTGAGGAGGGTGCGGAAACGCCCGAGAAACCAAAGCCCCACCCAAGGGCCTGTGCTCCTCAGCAATTATGAAGGGAAAGTTGAGGGGCAAAGGAAAAATGTGACACTTTGGCTCCCAATCTAGGGAGGTCAATCCACGGAAAAGACTCGAAATCTAGGAAATGTATAAGTAAAAGGAACAGTCAGAGTAAGCTATGGGTATGGCAGAGATCGCTCAGCTTTCACTCTGATAGACCAGCCCATCGCCACATGACTAGAACCCAATCCTCTCAGCATCAGCTAAGAAAGGCCCTAGAAAGCCACCTTTGGCGGGGGGATTGCTCCCCTATTTCAACTCCTTTCTTGGTTGGGCACCCGATAATCAGATTGGTCAGTGAAATGAGATGAGAGCCATTGGGGGTGGTGAACATTGAAATCACCCAGGCTGGAAATTTCAGAGAGAAGATAGATGGATTGAATGTATTCCACTTAGAAGTAAGATAGTCAAATAATTTTGGATATTCAGTAGAATTGGGGGAGAGAGTGACAAGATAGCTTTAGCCACAGAGTGGAGACTTAAGAAGAGTCAAAGTTGGGAATACGAGAGAAAGTAAGATTGTTGAGTACGTACATACAATATCCACCTTTGGCTTTGTATTGACGATAGAGATAGTAGGAGGATACAGAGAAGGGATTGCTGTCTGTTCCCTTAGACAACTTGGTTTCAGTGAGGAAAAGTAGGTCAGGTTTGGTAGAAGAGAGATGGTGTTCCACAGAGAGGAAGTTAGAGGAAAGGCTGTGAATGTTGCAGAAATTGATAGAGTAGTAGGTAGTGGTCCAGGGCACTTGAAGGAGTATATACCAGGGGTCAGTCCAATGGAGGCATTGATAAACCAAAATGTGTTTTTTGCGCTGGTGGCCACAAATCCGATGATTGCACTAATAAGCGCTCGCCTAAATATGTAAATGGCTCTTCCTCAAGACATGGGGAGACTGGCTCTAGTCCTCCACTGTCAGCTGAGTTGGTTGCTGACTTTGCATCTAGTAGGCACTGTCTGATTAATTATTTCTCTGCGAAAACAATTCATCGAAAACACAAACTTCACCAATTTAAAAAACCTCCTAGCACCTCCCCTGAGTCAGTTAAGAGTGAGTCTGCTAAACATTCGTTACTTAGCTGAATTCAAGCTGGATATTTTGTTCCTGACAGAGACTTGGTTGTGAGAGTCCAACATCCACTTCGGTGGTGCAATCAGCTTCTGTAGCAGTGGACCACTGGTTCCTATCTTCAGACCACTCCTGTGATCGGCATGTTTCCGGCCAGGGCCCCCACGGGGGTAAAGAAAACAGCAAAACAGTGGTGGAACTGCCATCCAAGTGAGGGAATCTTTTGGGTCTGCTCTTTCAGTGCTAATGGTCTTAATCCATTCGGTGAAGGTGGCAGTGTGGAGTGGGACATTCGGGCATGTCTGTGAGCCTGCAGGCAGTCTCTGCCCTGGCCATCCCTTTTTGGGGTACTTCCTCTTGAAGCAAGGCGTCTGATTTATATATGTATGTACAGAATGTACAAATCTCCAGGGTATAAATAATGAAATTGTTTAAAACCAAAATTAATGTGATACTAGTAGTTTAAATTTGTTAGCGATCATGTTCGTATACCAGTATATTTTGTCTACCAATATCTTGAGATTGGATAAGGCCTGTATTTAACTTCCCTACTTTTCTCCTCTCCCTCAGAGCAACAATCATCAAAGAGATCACAGTGACGATGGAGACCCACGGACTGAGTGTAGACCGGCGCCACGTGATGCTGCTAGCCGACCTTATGACTTGTCGGGGTCAAGTGTTGGGTATCACGCGTCACGGACTGTCCAAGATGAAAGAGTCTGTGCTCATGTTAGCTTCGGTAAGTTTTTATTTTATTTTATTATTTTGTATTTTTATTATTATTTTTTAATGGTTGAGTTGTATGTTTGTTTGTATTAGCCAGTTTCTTGAACTTACTACTGGTACTTGTAAAATTATTACAATATCTGACCAACCACTGATTTGCTGCTCGTAAGATTTTCATATTTGCTGCAGTAATATATATTGTGTAAGAATTGTTCATATACAGTAAACTTCCGTTAATCCGAAGGGCAGCGGACCGGCCCTCGTTCGGATTAGTGGATTTTTCGGATTATCGGACTTTACCCCTATGAACCTGTGTATGACGAAAACATTGAGGCATTAGGCCACCCAAATGACACAATGGTGCACACACACATCTCATATGTTCATGTAATCACTTCAAAAGTTTACCATTGTCATTGTAGCCTATTACCTACTTCAAAACATTCAGATTAATGGTCAAAGGAATCTGCTGATATAAACGTCTTCTTCTTCTTCCGTCTACTAGCGAGTTTGTCTTGCTCTTGAAGATCAGATGTGGTTCGGGAAGTAATGCCTTAACAACGGCACTTCCCTGAGAGGTTCTTGTAATTTTAATTTTGTGATTTTCCTTTTGTGACGTGCTCTGTTATATTATATTGTATTGAAAGCACCCTTGTCTTGTTGTCTTGAAAGCACCCTTGGGACGCTCCGATCACTGAACTATAAATAGTAGCGTATCGGAACGTCCAAAGGTGCGTTTTCAAGCTCAAGACTAATACGTCCAAAGGTGCGTTTTCAAGCTCAAGACTGAATGCGCTTGCAGAAAATGCGGTGCAAGCCAGTAGCGCATCGGAGCGTCCCAAGGATGCGTTCAAGAGCAAAACAAACTCTCTAGCAGACGATGTGGAAGAAGAAGAAGACGAAGGTGTTTACGTTTATATCAGTAGCTTCCTTTGACCATTAATCTGAATGTTTTGAAGTAGGTAATAGGCTACAATGACAATGGTAAACTTTTAAAGTGAATTCATGAACATATGATATGTGTGTGCTCCATTATGTGTCATTTGAGTGGCCTAATGCCTCAAAAAGGGGACTTTGGGACTTCTTGAAATTCGGACCATCAGGTGAATTCGGATTTGGCCTCAAATTGAAAAATTCGGACTATTGGGAGATTCGAATCATCGGTCGTCGGATTAACGGACTTTTACTGTACTACTATTCTCTCCACCTACTAATTATATATTCTTGACAATTTGATAAGACCGCAGACTAGCCTACCTGTCATTTATTGCACATTTTACGTATTTTACAGTAATAATTGTCTGATAAAGTTACATATAAACAGTAGCTTTCTTTACTATGTAAGAATTGTTTCTATACTACTAGACTCGACCTACTAATCATATTATCTTGACAGTTTGAGAAGACCGCAGTCCGCAGACCACCTGTTCGATGCAGTTTACCATATATAGCACATCTTATGCTTTTTGAAGTTATAATGCCCTGATAAAGTTAAATGTTTGCTGCAGGTCATATTTATTAGTTATGTTTTCTACCTAATAATTAAGTATCTTCACAGTTTGAGAAGACCGCCGACCACTTATTCGATGCAGCGTACCACGGTCAGAGCAACCCCATCAAGGGCGTGAGTGACTGTATCATCATGGGGAAGCCTATGAACATTGGCACAGGGGTCTTCAAACTCCTCCACAGCCATCATCGCCACCCAGCCACTCGCCCTCGCTCACTCATCTTCGATCACCCACAGATGCACATCCCCATGTCTTTAGGGAACTGGTCTTGAAGAATGTTGTATGTTTACTAGAGAGTTTTATTTAAATGAATAGCCAGGAAATATGTCTGTTCCTTTATTCTTCCTACAGTGTTATTTATGTGGATAGCCTGTTAAAACAACAGTCCATCCTATGTCTTTGGGAAGCTGGTCTTGAAGAATAGTTTATGATTCCTAGAGTTTCATTATAATGAATTGCCGGGTAAAACATTGGTCCGTCATTTTGTAACAGGTTTACTAAAATTTATACTTTCTATGGTCTGGTTTAATGTTCCCTCAAGATTTAGTTACATTGATAGCCGTGTAAAACGGATCCATCTTTTATTGAGACATGTATGCTAAAATGGATACTGTCTTCAGGTTGTGGTTTGAATGCCAGAGAGGAATACAGTTGAAAGGGTTAATTGACATAGATTTATGTTTCCTAGAGTGTTATTTATATCGATAGTCAGGTAAGAACAACTGTCTATCGTATGTCTTAAAGAATGGTTTATATTTCCTAGAGTTTTATTTCAATCAATTGCTGGGTAAAACATGCGTGCAAGTGAGTTTATGGACTGTGAATGCCCTAATTAACCTACCACAGCCATCACAACAACAGCGCCATGAAGTGACTGCATCATCGTGAGGAAGCCAGTCAACATTGCTACCTACCCTCTCATTCATCGCTACTTGCAGATGCATAGCCCATGTCTTTAGGGAGCTGCTCCTGAAGAATGGTTTATGTTTACTAGAATTTTATTAACTTTATTAGCCAGGTAAAACGCCCATCCATTAATGTTCCTGAGTGTTAATTAACCTAAGGAACGCAAAATTGAGGTAGGGAAAAGTGTTCAAAACGGGTATTTTCTACCCTTTGATTCTGACAGAATTAGTTATATTTACGGTATAAAGCATTATTTCTTCTCCATGTGTGTTTATTTTACTTATATGATGAACATATGAACCTTGAAGAGCGATAACAAAAGTGGGAACAGCAATTGGGGGGTGAAAAATTTATATTTTCGTCGCCCGGTCGTATTCTGAGGCGGCCGGCTGACAGACAAACATCCTCCCTTTGCAACGTCTAGCAACCAACTGAGCTCCGCGGGAAAGATCTCAAACTGCTATAGAGTCTTTAAATGGCTCACCCGTGTCATCGAGACCGTGTGAGAATACTTCACGTGGAAAATAACCGATAAATCAGGGAAATAAGAGGAAAATATAACCGATAATTGAGGAGGAGGGGGGGGGGGACACATGTGGATGAGTGTTAGGAGGTACTAGAGGGGAATTATCTCACCTAATCAAATATTCCTTTGTTTTGAGAGACCCTTGGGCACTTTGGAAGTTTTTTTTATGGTCTTGCTTCCGTGAGGCATATCGCGTTCGGTATAGTGACCCTTCCGTTAGGCTTATCGCGTTTTGTGGGTTAAATGGAAAGCTAGGTAGAGCAACAGTCCATCCTATCTATGGGAAGCTAATGTTAAAGAATGGAGTATGTTTACTAGTCTAGTTATATTTAAATGATAGCTGGGTAAATATTTTGTTTGTTATTTGCAAGAGGTATTTAACCCTTGTTTAGCGGGGTGTTTTGGGCTCATTTGGGCATATTCAGGCCCTCCTGAATGATCAATCAAGTATCTGCATGAAAAGAAATGTATTCAGCAAAAAACTAGGCGCTAAAAGCTTCAAAATGAGACCAGAACGAGCTACGTAGCACTCGTGGTTCTCTTGCAGTGGTGCCACGAACATGGGAGTTTAGCGTATAGCGGTATATTTTTCCCAGCTATGCTCACTACTGGCTACACTGCCGGCCTCTCGAGAACACAGGGAACATGAGATAATGGGCGGCGGTAAGCCCTGGGAGTCGGCTGTCTGGCCCGCTGCGCTCTCGGCCATTTGCACTCTATTTTAACCCTTTAACCCTCTGTTCCCGGAAGGGCTCTTGAACGCCCATAAAAAAGCATACACGAGCTGCCCGGAAGGGCTCTTAAACACCCATGAGGTCAAAGCCTGTGAGCTTGGTGTGCGAGGCGTCGGTCCGACGCATGTAAACAACAGCCGGCTGGACCGACGCCCCGCATCTCCGGCCACAAGAAGGAGAGCGTCACTTGTTCGTGTGTGCCTGTATGTTGTTGTTAAGTATCGAAAAGTAGTGTAAAGTGGCTGTTTTGGCCATAAAGTTATCTCCAATGAAATACATACATACATACATAAAATTTTAAGACTGAGTGTTCCACACATAAGTGCAGTTTCAGTCTCTTGTCCTAATGGCGGCATTCCAGGCAACCCTGTTAAGGGCTGCTTCACTTGTCAAGTTCTTGGATTTGAGATCGGCGCGTATAGTCCGATCCCAGGTCTTCCTCGGTCCACCCCTTGGTGCAGCTCCCTCCACAATCACAGACCTGCATTTTTTCACCCAATTTTGTTTATCCATTCTCTCCACATGTCCATACCATCCCAGTCTACTTGTACGCATCACCTCGCTAATACTCTTTATACCTAAACGTCTCCTCAGCTCAACATTTGTTATTCTATCCTGTAGCCTGGCCCCACACATCCATCTCACCATTCTCATCTCATTACGCTCCATTCTGTTGACATCCTCTACTTTAACGGCCCATGTTTCTGAGGCATACGTCATTGCACTTCTAACACATGAGGCATACACCTTTCCCTTCAGGGGGAGAGGCATTCTTTTCATGGTCAGGATTGGCATCAATTCTCTGAACTTCCCCCAGCCACACCTAATTCTAGCAACAGTGGCAGCCTCGGCCCCACCACCGGCAGAGATGGTATCTCCTAGGTAACAAAACTTGTTCACCAGCTCCAAAGACTCATTTCCAAAATTCACAGCCACAGGATCATCACTTAACACAAGCTCGCCTTTGCACACTACGCACTCAAATTTCTCTATTTCTGACTTATCCTTCGGCAGGGGCCCCTTTATTCTACTACAGCGCTTACTCCCATGGTGTACCCAACATCGACAGATGCTCATCATCACAACTCAACCAGTTGACTTAGAGAGCTCTACTTAATGCAATTCTACAGGTAAATAACACAGCTACGCTTGGGGATGCGCGGGAATGCGGGAAGCAGTCTGATTAACGAATATACGGTAGCCTAGCCTAGACGTTTTTCGGCCAAAACACCCGGGTTTCGAGGAATATATATATAATACATAGCCGGGGCTGGAGGGTTAAAAGCCTTAATAATGCTCCTAACTTGCTGCAAATTGGTGCACGACTTAAGTCGAGCGCCGCCAATAAGGGGTTAATCCATTGAGCCCGGGTGTCCTCTGTTGAGGACAGTCTGAGCTAGTACAGCGCAGCCTGGGTGTCTTCTGTGAAGGACAGAGCTCTTTTTCTTGCTTTAAACTGCACACACTTGAAAGTTTTGTTTGTCACGGCATACACAGCTTCAACACGCACTAACCATGCTCAGTCTTTGTTGTACTGCCGGCTTGGAAGCACAGCCGTTTATCCTAACCCATGTAACTGCAAGCTCTGTACACTGACATACGAATGGGTACAATATTAACCCTTCTGGACCGGGCTCGCCTTCTAAAGGACCACTGAAACCTGGGGGATCTGGCCCGAAAAACGTCTTAATAGGCTAGCCCTATCTTTGTTATGTTAACTGCTAGAGAATTCACACACATCTCAAAACGTAGCCCTGTTTCGTATTTGTAGACTGGCGTTGAGTAGAGCTCTTGTTCTTGTTAGGGGGACCCGCAGAGGGCTACTCTCGGGCAGCATGATATGCGGGGGTTGTGCAGGGGAATTATGAGCAAGGGATAGGATCGGGGCAAGGATTAGGGAGATAATGAGTAGTGATCCTATTTCTAAAGGAATGACCCCGCCAATGGGGAGCCACCGTGTCGTGGTGACGGGGCTTGAAGCGGGGTCGTTGGTGTCACTCGCTTTAGGGCAGGGATTCAATCGGCGTCATGGACAAAGTGCCCCCCCGTCGTCATTGGGGTAAGCGGAACCTCCCGGTGACGACGTTTTTCGTGTTCCCATTTTTAGTTTTAATTTTGCAGAGGATTTCCTCCCTATTTTAACTAAATTGTGCCGGCTAGGCTCTAGAGCCTTCCCTCGCTGAGTCTGGAGTCCTGGCTCCTCTCCGTTTACAGGGGCCGTGGCGGTCTAGCTCACCGCCCGAGGGGGCTGGTCCCAGGAGCGGCGACGCGGTTGCCCGCGTTGATGCCCCTGGGGTCGCCCATCAGTGCGGACTGGTCTCGGTTCCAGGGGTCCGTTTTCCCTTCCTGGTGGGTTTCCTGGCTTCTGTCCGGCTGCCCTCCATTACGCACAGATTGGGGATGATTGCAATTAACTTTGCCCTCGGTCCCAGTATAGCAGTTTTGCCTAAGCTTGGCCTCTCTGTGCGTTTTGGTGCTATCCCCCCTAGTCTAGGGGGGTAGGGTATGAGGATGAGCCCCCTGGAGACCTGCCCCTGTTTGCACCACCGGTATAGAGGCTGGGGCTCCCTGACTCACGATGGAGGGTTCTCTGTTGGCCCTTCTGGTATGTTCTTTATTTATTGTTTTGTTTCCTATTTTTCTTTTTCTTTTTCTTTCTTTTTTTTCCCTCGGTTATGTTTTTCTTTCTTTTTTGTTTTCCGATAAAGTGAAAATAGAATAGTAAAAACAACTAGGGTCATCATGGATCAGCCATGCAAACCTCCTCCCCTGGATCCAGCTTTGGCGCCCCCGGTACTTGACCTTTGCATTCCCCAGGACTCTCCATCTGGCCTTCCTCTGCCCTCTGAGTCTACCACCTTGGACACCTCCCCTCCGAGTTGTTCCAAGTCTGATGCTCTCTCACGCTCTGATACTAAATTACCTGCTTCTACGACTAAGGATTCCCGTCCTCCATCTGTGGACCCTACAATGGCCCCTGTTCACATCGACTCTCCACAGAGCCCAACTACACCTGCCGCTCATGATATAAATGTCCCTCCCCTCTCCCAAGATAAGGGAGACCCTCCTTGTATTGAGTCTCCTGTTCAAACCATGGACCTTGGCGTGCCGGGTTCTCTTGACACTTATACTTACTTACTTGATACTTTTGATGTGTTCGCCACTCTTCTAGCGGCACCAAGGAGCGCGGCGCCCTGCTCCTCAGCACTACCCGTTAACCGACTTACAGTTTCCACTGACCACCTGCAGAGTGACACCAGTGTCGGTGACCCTTCACCTCCCATCGACAATATTTCTCCACAATTTCAGCCGATTGTTAGTTCAGCCACTACCTCCACCTCACTCGTTGCAACTCTGGAGCCTCACATGCCTCATTCCGGCCCCCAACATCGGCGGAAACCTCGGCGTCAGTTTGTCCCCAATGCCACCCTCCGGCAGTTCGATTCACCTTTTGGCGATGATGACTGGCCGCGTTTCCTCGTCATACGACCGGCTTCCTACATCTCGAGGGCTAAGTTAGAGAACCTCCTCCTCTCGGCGCATGCAACTTCGGAATTATCGTTCCGTGAGACTGGTAATAATGATTCGATTGTGGAAACCACTACTTGTGCCCAATCTGAGACATACCTATCTCTTACTACCTTGGACGATATCCCTGTTACTGTCGCAAAACATAACGACCTCAACTACATCCTCGGTACTGTTGTTCTACCCTCACCTTATGACCATGACGGACTTCCTGATAAGTCAACCCTCCTGTCGTCGTTGCGCTTGCGTTATCCAAATGTGCACGACGTTGATTTGTATAGTATCCCAAACAAATCAACTCCTTCTCATCCTCTCCGCATAGCTCGCATTAAGTTTAGTGGACGTTTCCTCCCACTAGACGTCAGGATCGAAGGACAAAGGCGTGAAGTACGACCTTATGTCCCCAAACCGTTACAATGTACAAACTGTTCCACCTTTGGTCACTCAGCTGGTAGGTGTAAGAAGGTTCGGGTGTGTGCCTTCTGTAGCTCCGTTAAACATGCTACCCGTTGGAATTGTGGCACTCCAAAGATTTGAAGTTTGATTATAAAGCAAAAATACAGAATAGTAAAAATGTTGTGTCTGCTGCCGCCGCCGCCGACACCGTGAACGACCGCAGTAGTGCAAGTACTGGCACTGAGCTGGATACACAGGCCTAGTTTGCCTTTTTCCAGAGGATCTACTGTAAGAAACTGTAAGTTAACTGTGGCCTTGAACACCATGCTCGCTCAAAGCAATGTGTGTTCTACATGTACAATGCTGAGTTAAAGCTTCTCATTAGTTGGTCAGGCATGTCTGTCAGGGAAGCTAAGCAAGAACTGAGAGTAAGAGATGTTTACGCCCTAAGAGCGGGCCCGTCAGTAACTTCTACTACCCGCCAAGCGGGTAGTTTGACCCTAAACGACCTTGTTTCCGTGCTCTTTTTTTATGCATAAACAAGAGCCAGAGCGTAATACAATTAGATATCCCTGAAAGGGCGTAAATTGAGCTTTCCAATGACACCAGAACCATCCTTCTACGACCACGCGTTCTCTTGCAACGATCGTGCCTGTGTAGCGAGGCAGTGAGTGTGGATGTGTGTGGAGGGAACGTCAGTAGTCGCGCGGGACCCGTGCCGAGCGGTCATGAGCCGACCTACGCTCCTCCCATCGCTCGTCTCTCTCTCAGAGCCATTATTGCTCAAAAATTGCACACAGACTTAAGTCGGGCCCCGCCACTTAGTCCTTGGTTTTCTAGGCCGACTTAAGTCGAGTCCCGCTAAACAAGGGTTAAAGATCCCTCTAGAAATATGACTTACAGTGCTAGACTACGCGCACCTACAACTGACGTTTCTCCCGGTAGTCGACGACGTGAGGACAGTGATGCTGTGTTGGATTCACCCCTTCCTAGTTCAGCCACTGTTCCCCTCTCCAACTGATTTCATACACTGAATACCCCTCCCCCTGTTCATGAAGCCTCCACCCCAAAAGCATCCGCGTCCCCTTCACCCGTAACTGATCTTCAATCCTTGCCTCTTGCCCCGGCTCCCTCTACCGATGTTGACGATGTCGTGGATTCTACCCCCTCCACCAGTAAACGCCGATCTGATGCTCTACATTCTCCCTCCTCAGATCGTCAATCTCCCTCCGTAAAACGTAAGACCCTCACAGCCCTCCCAAACCTCAACGTGTCCCTCCTTGCTCTCGCATCTTCCGCTATGATACGGGTTCTCCGTCCCAGCCTCCCTCACTCCACACCCCCTCTACGCCTGCGTCCCCTCCGCCTACTCGTCCTCGACCTCATGCACCTATCAATGCTACCGCCTCGGGCTCCCATGCAGCCCACTGCGGCTGTCATGACTGCTTTGTGCGTGAGTATCGCCGGACGCCTACCCGCACTAAATCCACTGTTGCTGCGTTGATACGCTCCTTTCTCCGTGACCGACGTTTACCAACCCTTGATAACATCGCCTCTCATAACTCTTCGTGCTTATGCGCTTTTCACTTAAAGTCGCGTTCAGATCTTTCACACTCCAAGGTAGCTACTATCCTCCATGACTTGTCCTCTAATGTGTCCCCCCACCGTCCACGTCGAAACTCCCTGCCTTCTCATGACCCTTCCCCCAGACCCGTTCCTCTTCATCTCCGACAGCCGAACAGTGCTGTTAATTTACGTAACCTGACGTCTCTCACTTAACCTGTTTAATCCCTATATACTACAATGGAATTGTAATGGTCTCTCATCTAGAGTCCTTCTAGGTGAGATCCAGCGTTTACTCCGTGTCTATAATCCAATGTGTATTTGTTTACAACGCATTGGAAATTATGATAAATCCAACACCAACTACCACCTTGCGTGCTGTTCTCTATCCCCTGATGGAGAATATGGCACAGCAATTTATGTCCATCATCGAGTAACTTTTGACTTATTTCCCATTCGTACAAGTTTCCTACAGCACTCTATCCTTACTCTTCATATCCCCGATGGTGACTCTGTTACCATTTGCAATATCTATAACCAACCTGCTTACAATTATGACCTTTTCTTGCTTTCTCAGTTTGTCTCTACACTACCCTCTCCCATCTTACTGTTGGGTGACTTTAATGCCCATAGCCCTATATGGGACCCTACTTCCTCCAATCCTGATACAGCCGGTTCGCAGATTGAACATTTGCTTCTGAACCGTGACCTTTGCTGCCTTAATGAGGCCGACTCACACACTTACTTTTCTGCTTCCTATCATACTTATTCCTCAGTTGATGTCACCCTGTGCTCCTCAGCAATTGTTGATAAGTTCGAGTGGCGGGTCTGTGTTGATACGTTCTCGAGCGATCACTTTCCTGTCATCCTGTCTTACTTGCAATTCCGTCCATGTCCTTCGCTCCCTCACTATAACTTCCATAAAGCTGACTGGGATGCATATGTCCTCCACACCAGACAAATCCCACCTTTTAATCCCTTCCGGGATCCTGATGAAACGCATTCATTCCTCGTTAATTTTTTTACTAACGCAGCTACTAAGTCTATACCCCAGACGACTTCTTCCCCCCTACGTCGTCGAGTCCCCTGGTGGGACAGCACCTTATCCACTCTTGCTAAAAGTAAACATGCATTAGGCCGCTGCCTCGATAGTCTCAATAAACGTTACAATTCTTTATGTTCACGCTTACCTTTACGTGATGACCTATGCCATTCCATCTCGTTATGGATGGATATATATGCCATCAAACCTCACTACAATCGACTATCAGCTAAATTCCGTAGAGAAGTCATCCGTAGTAGATTCGAATCCTGGAAAACTTATGTCTCCACCATTTCCCCGTCTATCCCGATATCACACGTTTGGCATAAATTCAGGAATATTAACAGCCTTCACATTGCCCCTCCGCGCCATGCTTTGGTACACGGTGGCCGTACTATTCACGATCCCCTTGAGATATCGAACCTCTTGGGTCAACATCTTGCCCATGTCAGCAGTAATGAGAGGTTAGACGATAATTTCCGCCGCCATAAACTTGAAATGGAGTCGATCCCCCTCGACTTCTCTTCACCAGACACCTTTGATTATGATGCATGCTTTACTATGGATTCCTGGCCAAGATAACATAAGTTAGCCCCCCTTGCTAAATCCTACCTCTTGCAATTTTATAATTAGGTCTGGATCCGTCATCAATTTCCTACCTCCTGGAAACATGCTATTGTCGTCCCAATTGCAAAACCTGGAAAAGACCCGAGCTTGCCCTCGAGTTATAGACCAATATCCCTCACCAGTTGTCTTTGTAAATTAATGGTCAATACTAGACTTACTTAATTGGTTCCTCCGTCAACACTCTATTCTCACTCCGACCCAATTTGGCTCTCAGAAAGATCGATCTACTCTGGACTCGCTTACGTTATTAGAATCTCATATCAAACGTGGCTTTGAAAGTAAGTCCATCACCGTCGCCGTTTTCTTTGACATCCAGAAGGCATATGATACCACGTGGCGGCATCCCATCCTGCAACTACTTCATGATAGTGGTGCCCGTGGCCATCTACCTTTTTTTATTTCCAACTTTCTTTCGGATCGAACATTCCAGACTCGAGTGGAGGGAATTCTTTCTAATGTCTTTCCACTCGTCAATGGTGTTCCCCAGGGCAGCGTTCTCAGCAGCAAACATTCAACAATTGCCTCCGGAAGTCCATGGCAGCCTGTACGTTGATGATTTTACCATCTATTGCACTGACCGTACCCTCAGACATGCTCAACGTATACTCAACATCTCCATCCAACGGGTGATCGCCTGGGCATCTTCAGTTGGCTTTCAGTTTTCGGCTGAGAAAACTAAGGCAATAGTCTTCTATCGAGACAAACGCTGGCTCCGTGGCCAGTCAATATCGCTTCGAATGGGACCCTCTCAGATTTCTTTCTATCCCAGTGTTAAATTCTTAGGCGTAATCTTTGACCAACACCTCAACTGGAGAGACCATGTTCAGTATACTAAAGGTAAATGCCTTCGTGCTCTCAACCTCCTCAGAAAACTATCCCATACCACTTGGGGTGCCAGACGTACCACTATGTTGATGCTCTACAAGGCGGTGGTTCTTTCCATCCTCGACTACGGCTGCCCCATTTATGGGTCTGCCTCTGCTTCCGTTTTGAAGATGTTGGACCCTGTTCATACGCAGGGTATGCGTCTCTGTACTGGAGCTTTCCGTTCCTCCCCAAATACCTCCGTCTTAGCTGAGAGTGGCGAGCCCCCGCTCTCCCTCCATCACAATTTAGTTACTATGCGCCGTGCATTAAAAATTAAACATAGTGACTCTCCCACTAATTCCCTTTTCAGTGATATCTTCATTCCCGATCCGTGTCCATCTTCCCCCTTCTTTCCGATTCCTGCTACAATTCTCCTCAAACTAACAACTAACATGGTGTAACATTAACTACTAACTTGAGCTGGACACATTATGTTAGAAGCATTGCTAAGAATGCCTCTAAAAAACTGGGACTCCTGTACAGAGTTCGAGAATTCTTCACTGACGAGCAGTTGGCCATAATATATAAAAGTCATGTGCGTTCTCAGATGGATTACTGTTCACCTCTGTGGGGTGGAAGTGGAGTGGTTGCATTGAGGCAGTTGGAAAAAAATTCAAAATAAAGCTATTAGATTAATCAATAACCCTGCAATCACACAGGACCTTCCTACATTATCCATACGAAGAAACGTTGCATCCCTTGCATTATTCTACAGATATTTTCACAGCAATTGTTCCGATGAACTTGCTTCAATTGTGCCGCCTCTCCACATCTTTCCCCGTAGAACTAGGGCAGCTGAGAGCGCCCATGAATTTACACTTTCTCCTCCACAATGCAGAACTTCTGCTTATCAGAATTCATTTATCCCCAGAGCTACTACTCTTTGGAATTCACTTCCCTCGAATTGCTTTCCACAAACTTACAATTTACAAATGTTTAAATCCAGTTGTTACAAACATTTTATGAATGGAGGATGCCTTTAGGCACATGGACCTTTTTGTTTTATCTGTGTTTTTCCTTCCTCCGTTCATTGTCTCTTAAAAAAAAAAAAAAAAAAACTCTCTTGACCTTCACATTGCTGTTTCGCCGCCTGTTGTCTCCCCTTCTCTCCCATGGTTTATCTCTCTCCCCAATGTTTGCACTCACCTCTCCTTCCTCTCTAAGAGATATCCTTTTGTCCCTAGCCATCACTGCCAACACGCACTCGAACACATACGTCGTAAAGGCCCCCATTTTGCCATCTTCACTGACGGGTCTAAGACTGACTGGGGTGGGCCTCGCTGCTGTGTCCTCTACTAAGCTCCTTCAGTTTTCTCTCCCGTGCCAAGCCTCTATATTTACTGCTGAACTTTTAGCTATCCAATCCGCTATTGACATTATACGTGACACCCCGCAACAGCCCTTTATAATTTACAGTGACTCTCGTAGTGCCCTCGAAGCGCTCCGTGCTTATTCGTCCTCCCATGTAATAGTTTTAGCCATAAAACACGCTCTCCACGAGATGAGCCTACGTGGATTCCAGGTCCAGTTATGTTGGATTCCTGCTCACATCGGTGTCCGTGGCAATGAAGACGCCGATGCTGCGGCTAAGGATGCTATTTTAATTATCCCTCGCCAGCCCCACCTTCCGTTAGGTGATTGGCTGTCCTTACTCAAGCCTTCTATTCTTTGCATGTGGCAATCTCATTGGGATGCTCTACCCTGCAATAATAAACTCTGTGCAATCAAACCTTCTGTCTGTAGGGTGTAAATATGTATTTTTATCTATGTCCGCTAGATTGTTTGTGATTTTGTATAACATTTGTTGTCTGTGTATTTGTCTTCTTGTTACAAGGGGGTCTAGTTTAATGTCTTGTTTTAGCAAAGTGACTGATGTAGTATGTCTGTAATCATGTCTGATCCATCTTGCAGCTTTGTTTTGTATGGCCTCTAATTTATTGATATTATTGTGAGTGTGTGGATCCCAGACAGTGTTGCAGTACTGTATTCTAAGTGTGGCCGAACTAGTGATTTGAAAGCTTGAATTTTTATGTTTGCGTTACACTTTGTGAGATTCCTGCGAAGGTAGCCCAGGGCTCTCTAGGTCAACTGGTTCAGTTGTGATGACGATTTCCGTGGAGAGAGTTTTGATGCGATGTTAGCAATATCGAACATATACAGACACTAATTTCGTCCTAGCAGACAACATCAACAAAGACCGACTTCTTCTTCTTGTTTTTGAAGGTGTGCGTCGCTCCGACCGGCTTTGTTTACAAACGTTTCGGCGCACGGCTTTCAAACCACGCTTAATAGGCTTTCAAGCTTATGGATTTCAGAAGCCCATCCGGGCCCCACGGCGCGAGTTTGTTATGAGCTTCTGGAAGCCCTACCGGGTACCGAGGGTTAAAATTAATATCTATCTATATACAGTACAGTATATACTTAGGCACATATCCCATTTTTGTTTTCTTCCCTCTGCTGGGGTTGGCCGACCCGAAACAATATACATGACATTATTACAATAATGATGATAACAGCTCTGATTAGTGGCTAAAATCACCTACCTGAAGCAATGCGAGTTGCGACAATTTTAGTGCGTATAAGTCAAATTTGTAGTGCTGGCAAACGTTCAGACACGGGTCGGACGTGGCGTGGTTCTATTCATTACATAGTCACAATAGAACCACTTGATGTAGAGGATTCTAATCTGCGGCATTCTCAAGACAAAAGTTTGTGCAACATTTAGACATTTGTTATACTGGTTAGGCCATTCCATTGCGGAGATATTAACCCAGAAAGCGCGTACCTATTGTATTTGAAACGTCCCACCAGGCGAATGTAATTTGGTTTATTCCCGACGAAAATAGTAATTTTACCTTAAATATCGTTATTACTTATTCATATGCGTCTATTTTATGTTTAATATGAAGATATTGACATGTAAGAGCAATAAAACAAGTGGGAATAGTATTTGGGGGGTGAAAAAGACTTGTCAAATCAGGAGGAGGGAGCCAGCGCGGTGTATTTCCTTCCCTCCCAAGCTCTGAAGCGGCACTGACAGGCTTTGACGGCTCTTAAGTAGAAGTCTTTTTGTTGCTAGGATCTTTAGCCGCCTCGCCCGTGTTATAGAGATGGCGTGAGGTAAATTTGCGCCAAAAATTACCCAATAAGAGGAAAAATAGGTGATAATTGAGGAGGGGGGGGCATATGGAGGAGTGATAGGAGGTATGGAGGGGAATTATCTCACTTAATCACATAATGCTATGTTTTGAGTGCCAGTGGGGTGTTTTGAAAGGCATTTTTTATGCCTAACCTCTTAACCCGGCAGCTGCTGGGAGACTTAAGAGGTTTTACTGGGCGACTGTGGGGAGACTCTTAAGATCCTAGGCCTAAAAAAAAAAACTTTTAAAAGGCCCCAGTAGCACTTGATTTTTTTTTTTTCCCCCTCCATACCTCATATCACTTCTCCACATCTGTCAAAGTCCCCCCCCCCTTCAATTATCACCTATTTTTCTCTTATTCCTGTAATTATCGGTTTATTTATTGCGCCAAAAATCCCCACCCGGTTCCAAGGTGGAAAGGGAGGGGTGTGGAAGGAGGAGAGAGAGAGAGTAGTAGACCAGCTACCTCCAGTCTCTCACCAGACCTCGCGAGAGGTGGGGTTGCCTCGCTCTGCTCCACATTTCATGACTGGACCGTTCCGTAGTTATTTGCGATTTTGACCATCTAAACACTATTCCCACTTGTTTTATTGTTGTAATACGTTACTATCTTCATATTAAACGTAAAATAGGCACATATGGATAAATATTAACTATATTTATGGTTAATTAACAATTTTAGTGAGGAATGTACAGTAGGGTCTCACATAAAACGAGTTTATGGTCGATAAACGAGGGCGTTTTATGCGATTTCGTTTTATGTGAACACAGCATTTTGGTGGCGCAATATCGTCAATTTTCACTGTAAGCGAAAATTTTCGTACAAAGCGAACGATATTTCGTACAAAGCGAACTATATTTCGTACAAAGCGAACGACATTTCATACAAAGCGACGATATTTCGTACAAAGCGAATTTTAGGTCGGTCGTTTTAATCGAGACTCGTTTTATGCGAACACGTTTTATGCGGGACCCTACTGTATCTAAATACCTACACACAGGGGTATGGTGTATACTACAGGGGCTGCGCAGCTGAGAGGTTAAGAGTCCCGACGCCTTTACCCAGTAAAACGTCTTAAGAGTCTCGATGCCTTACCCGGGTTAAGAGTTAAAAATTATGAAACGCACAGAAAATTGCCCCAAAAACCCAGAGAGATGAGGCGCAAAAGTTCAAACCCCCCTGGCTCCATGGGTTCAGCTAAGTGAAGTTGTCAAAGGGGATCTAGAATAAACTATGATAGTTATCTTTAGTTTGAAAGAGTTAATTAGATGGAGTTCGGAAACTGAACTATTTGCTCAGTACACCACAACCACAGCAAGTCCGTTAAAAGTGTAAGTGATAGTTACATCATCCTGAATCCTATGAATATTTGGAAGTGAGTGTTCAAGTAAGGATTGGTAACTCTAACCTATTTCTTTCTAATCCTTCTCCAACAGGTTTCTCACATCATGCTGCTCAAGAAAGTCCTTGTATGGGTATTCCATACCAAAGCTTCTTGACAGCCACCACCACCCTCCTGCCGTGTTACATCCTTAGTCGCCTTAGATACACTTTTTTTTTACTTAAGCGTTGTTTCCACATACCGATTTTGATTAGTTGTTTTGTCTTTTTACTGTGTTCGTATAAGTTTTGGTTAGTTTATTTTGAAAGTTTTACATTATAATAACTTGGAAACATGGCCATAAGGTCTTGTAGTTTTCAGCGTTTTTCATACCGAATGGATACATTTAAACTGCTGTGAATGGTTCACATTTAATATAGGTGCTTACATTTGCAAAGTAGATAAACTAAAAAATCTATCATAATGAGTGATATTTTGACTGGTTGGAAGGATACTGAGAATGGGTAGAATCATAGTCTTTAATGTATGTATGTATGTATGTATGAGGAAAGGTTGACTACAACTCATGATACATTTGGTCAAGCAAAAGTATTGAATCATAAGATTTTGACCTTGGTTTTGTGCAGCTCAGTGTATATCAAGAGAAAGGTTGCATATAGATATTTCCACAAAAGGACTTAACCTCTCGGCTGCGCAGCCCCTGTAGTATACACCATACCCCTGTGCGTAGGTATTTAGACTCATTCCTCACTAAAATCGTTAATTTACCATAAATATAATTAATACTTATCCATATGCGCTTAAAATATGAAGATAGTAACATGTTACAACAATAAAACAAGTGGGAATAGTGTTTGGAGGGTGACAAACATGAAATATTGCAGAGCGGTTCATTCATGAAGTTGACAGGGAGCGAGAGTACACCCTCCCTCCACGAGCTCTGGTGAGAGACTGGAGGTAGTTAGGGCTACTACTCTCTCTCTCTCCTCCTTCCACACCCTCCCTTTCCACCTTGGTACCGGGTAGGGATTTTTGGCGCCATAAATAAACCGATAATTACAGGAATAAGAGAAAAATAGGTGATAATTGAAGGGGGGCGGGGGGGGGGGAAAGGAGGGGACTTTGACAGATTTGGAGAAGTGATATGAGATATGGAGGGGGATATTTTTTTTTTTTCAAGTGCTACTGGGGCCATTTAAAAAAAAAAATTTAGGCCTAGGATTTTAACCCGTGGAGCCCCGGCTAGTTTTGTAATGTTTGTTCACCAGAACCCGGCCGGTTTTCAAAAAATGGTTTTATTCCAGAAACAATAGCGAATGGGTTAGGAATGAAGGAAAAACCACGAAAAACCGCTCAAAAAGCTTAAAGAATGGTCCTACAGAGCCCCCGAAAACGTATTTTACAAGAGTAAAAAATTGAAGGCCATTACCCCAAAAAAACAGGTTATTGCGCGCTCACGCGCACGCACGTGGACTTTGAGAGTTTTCAACCATCGGCACGGTTGCGTGGGATACGTACACAGTTCCCATACAAATCTGAGCCCTCTTGAGTGGCTACACCTGAGGTTACGGTCGGCGCAATTAGGGTGACGCGCCAGACGCGTCTCTGGGGCTGTGCGTTACATACATCGCCGACGCGTCAGACGCGTCGCTGGGGCTGTACGGGTTAAGAGTCTTCCCCGCAGTCGCCCCGTAAAACCTCTTAACCCGGGAACTGCGGGAAGACTCTTAAGAGTTCCCCCGGCGGACTGCGGGAAGACTCTTAAGAGTCAGGGAAAAAAAAATCAATTTAAAACACTGATTTTTTTTTTTTTTTCTTTTTTTCCCCTGGGCCATGCAAAATATCACTCCTCTACCTCCCCTCCTTCCCCACTTTCCTCCCCTCCTTCAGTTATCACCTATTTTCCCTGTTATTCCCTTATTCTGTGGTATATTTTCGTGCTAACATTAGCGAGTTGCAAGCAGGGCATTGTCATCACTGTTAGCAAGCGAGTACAAGAGAGAGAGAGAGAGTATCGATCGACAGTGTCTCTCCAGCCTTGGGGAAAATTGGCGGGAGAGGAGCTTGCCTCAGCCATACATTATGTAACTCCCGGCCTGTATCGCCGATTTTGACCATCCAAACGCTGTTTTCACTTGTTTTATTGTTGTAACAGGTTAATACCTTTATAATCAACCTATAATAGGTGCATATGGATAAGTATTAATGCTATTTATGGTAAAATATATATTTTAGTGATGGAAACAGCTCAAATACATGCACACAGGCAGAGGTGTTCATTACCCCCCATGCGCACTTCAGAGGTTAAGAGTCTACCTGCAGCTGCTGGGTTAAGGATTGAAATGGATGTATAGGTGTGAAAATACTAGACATTCAACAGCTAACTTACATTTAGATTAATATTTCACAATAGCAAACATTTGATTACACTAACTTATAGCATAATTACAGATGCCAACAACCCACTCAAGCCTATCAAGGTTATAATGTAAGACTTGCAAATCAAACAAATCAAAACAGGGACGACACAATATAAAGACAAAATACATACATACATACATACAAATTTAACCACTCAGACCCCCGCGGAACCCGGAAGGGCTCTGAGGCACCGGCAGCTTGAAAGCCTGTAAGCTTGTTTTGAAAGCCGTCCGTCCGACGCATGTAAACAACAGCCGGTTGGACCGACGCCGCGCATCTCCGACCACAAGAAGGAGAGGCGTCCTTGTTCGTGTGTGCCTGTATGTTATTGTTAAGTAGTGAAAAGTAATGATAAGTGGCTGATATCGCCACAAAGTTATCTCCACGGAAATCGTCATCACAACTGAACCAGTTGACTTGGAGAGCTCTACTCAACGCCATTCTACAGGTACGAAACACATCTATGCTTGGGGATGCGCGGGAATGCGGAAGCAGTCAAAATAACAAAGATCCGGTAGCCTAGGCATAGACGTTTTTCGGCCAAAACCCCCGGGTTTCGGTATGGAATACATAGCCGGGTCTGATGGGTTAAAGACCGTTTTGTCCACAGGGAATGTGGTTACAGTCTCACGTCCTAAATGGCGGCTTTCCAGGCTGCACTGTCAAGGGCTGCCTTTCTTGTCAAGTTCTTTATTTTGAGATCGGACCGAAGTACCTAATCCCATGTCAATCTAGGTCTACCCCTACGCGCAGCTCCCCCCACGTTCACAGTCCGGCATTTCCTCACCCAGTTCTGATCATCCATTCTCTCCACATGTCAAAACCAACCAAATTAGCTCGTGCGCATCACTTCACTGACAATCCTATTGCCCAAGACGCCTACTTAATTCCTCGCTCGACACCCCGTCCCTGAGATTAACCCCACACATCCATCTCCCCATTCTCTTCTCATTCCATTACTGTATATTCTATCGATATCCTCCGCTTTAACCGGCCACGTCTCCGAGGTATAGGTCATTGCACTCCTAACACACAAGGTATACACCTTCCTTTTAAGGTGGGGTGGGAACCCTCTCATGGTCAGGAGTGGCAGCAGCTCTCTAAACTTTCCCCAGCCACTTCTAATTCTAGCAATGAAGCCAGCTTCAGCGCCACCTCCGGCGGAAACCGTATCACCCAGGTAACAGAACGTTTTCACACATTTCCAGCGTTACACTGTCAAAATCAACACTAACAGGCGGGTTATTTAACACAAGATCTCCCTTGCACACTGCACATTCAAAATCTATGATTCTTGTCAAAGGTCCTCTAGCTCCACTACATCTATTATGTACCCAGTCACTACAGACGCAACATTGGTTTGAGTTACTTCCCACACCCTTCCCACATACTGCGCATGGATAATTTCTGCTTCTTTCCATAGTTCCAATCCCTACTCCACTAATCATGACCTTGGTTTTATCTATGTTAACTCTTAGGCTCTTACTTGCCATACCCTCCCTCCATCTTTTGAACTTTGCCTCTGCTTCCTGCTCACTATCTGCGATAAGAACTAGATTGTCTGCATATAACAGCTCCCATGGAAATCCTGTCCTAAAGTCCCTTAACAGAGCCTCCGGGACCATCACAAACAGTAATGGGCTCAGCACTGAACCTTGGTGAACTCCAACTTTCACTGGTAACTCTTCGCTCAGGCCCCCATTCACTCAAACTGCTGCCCGTGACCCCTCATACATTCTCATTATCACACGCACCAGCCACTCCTCCACTCCGAGCTTTATCATAGCCCACTGCATTACTTCCCTGGGCACCCAGTCAAAGGCCTTTTCCAGGTCTACAAAAACTAGGTATAACTCCCTGCTTTTCTCTAAGAACCTCTCTTGCAGTTGCCTAAGAATGAAGATAGCATCAGTTGTGCCACGTCCCGGCATAAATCTAAACTGCATGTCGCTGATGGCAACACTTTCCCTGATCATGCAGTCAAAGACCCTTTCGCTGACTTTCATTACTTGATCGAGCATTTTCAAACCCCTATAATTTCCCCTGTCTAAGGAGTCACCCTTGCCCTTGTATATATTTACTATCACACTTTTCTGCCATGCATCGGGAATTTTTTCCTCCTTTATTATAGCATTAATCAGCTTCGTGACCAATTTTACCCCAATAACTCCATCTGCTTTTAGCATCTCTGCGACAATGCCGGAGCTCCCAGCGGCTTTCTCTGACTTCATTTTATCTATAGCACTTTTAACAGCGTCGTACCCTATCAAAGGCGGAGAGCCTTGAACTGGGGCTGCAGTGCTGAGCTGTTCTCTGTTCCATTCAAACTCCACATTAAGCAGTCTTTCATAGTGCTACTTCCATGCCTCTCTGATTTTGTTTTCTGTGTAAACAGTCATGCCACTGTCATTATATATGCATCTTACACGGACGACATCCTGACTACAGTCCCTCACATTCTTAGCTAGTTTATAAACCCCATTGGTATTATTAGTGCTACAAACTTGTTCTATCACGCTATCCTGTATGGTTTTCTTTGCCCTGTAGACCTCTCTTCTAGCATTACGTTTGGCGGACAGGTATTCTTCCTTGCTGCCACCTTCCTTCCATACTTTGAAATATTTCTTCGTCTCTTTGACTGCAGCTTCGACATCGTTGTTCCACCACCAGGAGAACTTATGTCTAGGTGGCCCCTTTGTTTTGCCACAGACTGTCTGTGGTATCGAGGAGGCTGCGTTCTATAAAGTTCCATTTTCTATCAACATCATCTGGCTTAGCACCCATTCTCCTTTCAATTTCCATCATTTTGTTGTGGAATCTGTCTCTGTACTCCGTTTTTCCAACAACCATACTTTCTTTTTTGGCAAATGTACTTTCTTGCTGACAGGAACTCTTCTTAGACACATATTACACTACTGTAGGAGCTTGTGTTGGGGGATGCATTCTTCACCTGGTATGATCTTAGTGTCTCTAACCCATTTCCTGTCAGATTTGCTGATCAGGAAGTAGTCTATCTAACTACTGGAGCCACCTGATTCATATGTGATCAGATGGCTCATCCTCTTAAACATAGTATTAATGAGTCATATGATAACCTATGAATCAGGTGGCTCCAGTACCTCCAGTATCAAAATCGCTGTGTGGGAATAACGCTTTAGCAAAATATAATTTTGTAATAAAGAACACAAAACCACCACATAAGGTGTACATCACTACATGAGCAAGTTAATCTGTTTCCCAAGCAAATTATTCACACATACTGTATAACAATGCACTCTCGTCATTTTCAAGGAATTAGTTAATTTGGGAAGTTCAGGACATTCTTGTAAATTCTACTAAATGCAAATGCAGAGTCCTTACCTGGTGTTAAAGCTAACCTAGAACCCTTATAATGGTAGAGTGGAAACTATAGCCTACTCATGTTGTTGTTGTTTTTCCTCAAGCTGCCTGGCCGAACAGCCCCAAGGCCCCGAGCAAGGCCAAGGCCGTAACCGAGCGCCCCCACAGAACCCTCCCTGCCGACCACAATAAAGCCTGGGTGACCGAAGCCACTCCATGGCGGGGAGCTGAGGAGGGTGCGGAAACGCCCGGGAAACCAAAGCCCCACCCAGGGCCCTGTGCCCCTCAGCAATTATGAAGAGAAAGTTGAGGGGCAAAGGAAAGATGTGACGCTTTGGCTTCCAATCTTGGTAGATTAGGAGGTCAATCCACGCAAGAGACGCCGTCACTTGAGATCTAGAAAATATATAAGTAAAAGGAACAGTCAGAGTAAGCTATGGGTATGGCAGAGATCGCTCAGTTCTCACTCTGATAGACCAGCCCATCACCACATGACTAGAACCCAATCCTCTCAGCATCAGCTAGGAAAGGCCCTAGAAAGCCGCCTTTGGCGGGGGGATAGCTCCCCTGTTTCAACCCTTTTCGGGGTTGGGCACCCGCCCTAGCCTATTCATTATGCTATGTAGTAATCCTTACCCCCTAACCTCTCATAACTCAAAGAAAGATTTGAGGAATCCAGTTAAGCATTTTACTATTGAGAACTGTCAACCAGTTCTCAATGAACTGGTGAATGTAGATGAATGTAGGTGTATGTATTTACTGCCTGTTTACTCCTAACCTTTCCAAGTTACAAGAGGCTAGACAGCAGAATGTCTAGACTCATAATGCATAGACTATAATATAGGTTTGACTCCTGTAAGGAGATAAAGAAAACCTAATATTTAGTAGTGGCCCCGTAATCATTGACGAACATGCCTATTACATAAGGCATCCTCTTCAAACACTAATCCGCCGTAGTTTGAATCTACCGCGCAGAGCATTTAAAAACTGAGGAGCCTTCATCATGAGCGCACGCGACCTCACTCATGGCTTCAGTCATTATGAATTGGGTTCTCACTACGAAAAAACTTCGTAAAAAATAAAAACAAAAAGAAAATAAGAATAACTATCTAATAAGCTTTCCATCATATCGTGGATGTACTTGTGTGGATCTTTGACCAGACGCTACTGCAGGCGTCATTCTTCCTTCACTGACATATCAAGTAAACCAAAATCCTGAATACATCAACGAATGGGAAGGGGATGGTTGGGAGGGCCCCAGTCGTCAATGATTACGGGGCCACTACTAAATATTAGGTTTTCTTTATCTCCTTACAGGAGTCAAACCTATAATTTATTAGTGGCCCCTCCATCATTGACGAACATGCCTGATTTCTAAGACTGGAGGGGGACATTCGTAATCATATCATAACTCTAGAAAAGCAGATAATCAAACAACCACATAGTATTCTTACTCTTTTAAAAAAGAGATATTCGGGTGCATAAACTTTATACAGCCTAAATCTTCAAAAAGGGGTACAAGCAGGAGCGTGCTTCAAAGAAGCCTGCTTGAAAAAGGGTTAACTCTGAGACTCTGTACACAGATCTGCTAGTTAAGAAGGCACCCCACTTAAAGTAAGTGGTGAAAACTAAAAACTTATAAGTTTACATGTGCACATATAAACCCCATTAACTAGTGGATATATTCCTAAAAATATAACCAAACATAAATGAATTCTTGTACATTCATAGAAGTACTGAACTCGTGTACTTATGGAGAAGTAATTACTTCAAAAGTAGAAGTCGTAGTTGCAACTACCGAGATTTCTCAAAAATCTATTGCTTCACAGCCAAAGCTACTTACAACAAGAATTGTTGTAACACTACTATTGGCCTTTAGCACAATTTCCTGCAATAAATACTACAGAGAAATTTTATAAAACAATGCCTACAAACAGTATCCCAGCTCGTATGTTCCGAACACATACTCCGGAGGGGTCTAGGGTGTCCTATGTCACACTGACTGCACCCTCCTCCCCCTTTTTCTTGAAATTAAACAAAAAGTGACTAAAAGGGCCACCTAGACCCTCTGCCGTAAAGCTATACATGGCAAGGAAGGTTTGTCCAGAGCTACTGAAAGGTATCGCGTCAAAAAACTCCTGATTAGAGGCCCACAACTGTGTGGACTTAATAACTTCCACCGAAAGATTATTAAGGAAACGTAAAGAGGCTGTCCCCTTGCGTAAATCGTGGGTCTTACCCACAACGCCGGGATTCTTCTCTTTAAAGTCCTTGACCAAGAGAGAAGCCAGTGTACGCTCCATCAAGCGTTCACCCGGACTTGCGCGACCCATAAAGCACCCTGGTGATTTAGAGGTGCCACTCTTAAATATTTGGTTAGAGCTTGCACTGGGCCAAAAAAAAGATGGTGCACCTTTCCCCTTTTTAACGCCGGCACCGTGAACTCTGAAAACACGTGTTCACTGTGCTCATTCTTGGCTAAGAATCCTGGGGAAGGTGCAATGTGAATACACTCATGAAGCCTATCAAACCTGAGGCAAATAGGTGTGTTGCTCATCGCCGCCAGCTCAGATACTCTGTTCCCGGTAGCCAAAGCCATAAGGAATACTGCCCTTTTGTAAAATCTGCAGTCTTTGGTACATACGGGAACGAGAATAACTACGATGCTTTGTCCAGAGACCATGTAGGCCTGAGCTGACGGGGAGGTGGGCGGAGTTTAAAACCTGCCCTCATAAATCAATTTCAGATAAATGTTTCTGCATGAACAGATACATTAAATAATTAACAACCAACGCCACCGAGGGCACAGTTTGTTTTGTTCTAAGAATCCAAGACATAAAAGCTTGCCAATGCGATTGAAACTGTCGCTTTGTAGACTGGGTATATTGATTCGTGAATATCTTGGTCACGTCGCTACCATATGGTGCTAGCCACTTGGCCTCCTGAATGTCCATAATGAACAAGTCCGCGAGGTTTCTAGGTTGCCAATTGTGTTCTAAGTGGAACAACCCGACCGGGAGTGACACTGGGTGCGGGCACCACGTGTACAAATGCTGGTACCAAACTGCACCGGCCACAGGGGCGCGATTAGCGAGACTACGCCTCGCTAATCCTGTAGTTTGTTGACTACGTGGCACATTAGAGACGCGTCTGGCGGCGGAAAATAGATAAATGGAACTCAACCTGTTCTCGTCCGTCATCAGAGCGTCAGGTCCGCCCGCCGGCGTTATCGTCCGGCGGGTGAGGTACAGTGGGAGTTTGCAAGTCTTCTCAGACGCAAACAAATCCACTTGTGGATGGTAATGCTCCGCACACGCAAGAGCGCCCATTCCACTGAAGTGCTTTGTCTCTGAGACAGAGCGTCTGCCCAGACGTTTGCAACGCCTGGGAGATAAGATGCGTGAAGATGAATGTTCAGCCTGTTGGCTAGTATAAAAATCTTTTCTGACACGTTTAGCCACTTCCGAGATCTTATTGACCCTTGTTTCTGAATACAGTGAACCACATTCAGATTGTCCATTCTGAAGGCCACCGACTAGCCCCGTAAAGCAGAGCCGTGAGCCTGAAGGACAGATAAGGGGACTAGTAAGTCTTTGACATTGATGTGGAAGATTTCTAAATGGGACCAAAACCTTTGACCCTGATGCCCGAGGTTTGACTAAAAGCCCCAACCTATCGTGCCTGACGCATCCATGTCCACCCATACCGACGGCGGAGGAGAGGTTCATGACATGACTGCGTGCAACCTTTCTCTCGTCGCCCAAACCGCTAGCAAGTTGTGTAATAACGTTGGGATAGGCCATACTATCCCCGCCGGTAATAGTGGGAAAAATTTGTTGCCCTCCAAGATTAAACGTTAGACTTTCAACCTGCCCAACTTCACAGTTAGCTGAACCCCGTTGAGAGAACCGACTAGAGATTCCCAAAGTTTCTGTGTCGTATTCAGACTGTGGAGAAACATAAACAGTTTTTGCGAAATCTGTTTCGAGTGTCCACACTCTGACTCAGAGTGAGAGAAGCTGTGTCCTCGACCAGCCCTATCCCCTGAAATACTCGTGGGGGAACAAGGGATTGACTTTTACTAAGTTGACCTTGAATCCTAGAGATATGAGATGGTTTAACGTAACGTAGACATGACTGATGCGTAACTTTTCTGTTTCTGCCACCACCAGTTAGTCGCCCAGATACCACCAGACCCTGATCCCTTGTTCTAACTAGGGCATCAGGGCTTGCGGGGACCTTGCTTGAATGCTTGTGCCAAATTGAAAACAGTCTTCCAAACTGCTGGTGAAATCAAAGAAGGAATTAGAACTGGAGACAGAACTACTTGGCTTGCAATACGGTCAAGAAGTTTCTTCACTAAGAACATCCTCAGATCCTGCCTTGCTCGAACTGCCTCTAATAAGGCCGTCCGAATATCTCCTAAAGACTTGGATGGAAGTCTGGAGAAGCAAGCGCCGGGAAAGTTCAATGGCTTTCCTGACTTCCGCGGCTTCTATTGCCTGAGAAGAGCGTAACAGAGACTTTGTTACTTGCTGGGAACCATATATTGCGAAAACAGTTTAAACGCTTTTCCTCTTAACCTAAACTCGCGGTCTAGGTAAGCTGGGGAAGGCGTGCTAATGGCAGCCAAGCAGAGGGGACTCCGCCGGCACCAAAAACCGGAAGAGAGAACCAAGAATGGCGTTCTGGAGGGATTTGGTGGTAAGAATAAGTCATGGTTATAATAACTTGGAATGTCCTTAATATGAACATCCAAAACATTTCCGTAACATTGCTACCCCTGACTCATCAGGCCCGTAAAAAGAGGCATAGCTCCTGTTTTTTGACTGGCGCCTTGTCTAAAGGAGGGGGAGATATGTCTGATATGACTCGCACAGTGGAAGTAGTGAGAGCTGCTGTGCCTGGCACATTGGAAATTGGGTCTGACACAAGCGGATGGCTAGGTATTTTAGCTAAAGCAAAGGATGTAGCCAGAGGTCGCACATTCGTCGACATCGCGGGATCTCCCGTATCAGAAGGAGTTTCCGGCGTAGGGCCAAAGAACCTATTAAGTGCATTCAATAGTAGTCCATCAATCTCTTCCGCCGGTACATACCTAGCCGATGACGAACTCCGTGGAGATTCGACAGTACCCTGAGAGTCGCCTAGAAGGTGACTGGACTCTTCAACCTCCATCTCTGAGACCAGAGATCGTTGTTCTTTATCCGTTAAGTCTGGCTTATCATGGGAAGATCCCGCCGAAGCCGGGACCTCCACATGTTGCCATGTTAAAACTGGGGTAGAAGATGGTACATCGGCATCCCGTGGACGTCAGCACTAGTTGAGTCACAAAGGGATGTGTTCTGTCCTGCCAGGACTGTGAGTATCGCCATACACCTTGGCTGTGGCTGTCCCTCGCTTGCGAGCTCGGTATACTCTCTGAAAGAGAGCCCTGTAAAGGTTTATGATAATTAAAAGCTCCCATAGCTCATTAACACATTGAAAGCAGAGCTGGTGAGCAAAATCATAAAGTATACTAATTAATTTAATTTATATTTAATTGTATTAAAATAAATTACTATAAATAAACACAATATTATCCTAATATAATCATAGAAAATATATATGGTTATTATTATTCAGTGATTAAATTATTTCATTAACAAATAAAAATAATATAGGGATACCTGATCTTAACGGCGTTGAACATACAGCAATGAGAGGTTCAAGTGCCGACATGACAGAGACTGGGGGAAAACTACCCCGCCCCCGAGAACTACCTGGTCACCTGGTGCAACACCGGTACTCCGCCCTGGAAAGAGAATTTTCCGGGGATTAATGCTCATAGGGTTACACCCAAAAAATGGTACAAAATATGTGTCACAAGACCGCCGGTCAACGAACCGTAGCACTCCACCACTACTTTTCGTTTTCCTTTAGTTTCATATTAAAGATTTCAGGATATATTTACCTGTCCAGAAGATTTTAAGCATATCTTTTGAATCCTCATAAAGATGAAGTATATCTTTATTAAAGATGAAGTCTTTCAAGTATCCCTTTACACTTGAAACATTAGTAAGATTCCGGCATCTTTTTATCCCATAAAAAGTCTAAGCCTATCCTAATCTCTAATCCGGCTTCTCCCAGAAGCCCTCATAGATCGCCGTCTTGAAGGCCGTGATACCCTATTGTATCAATCAATTGTTTGGCAAATGATCGCGAATTGCTAATCAGTTAATATAACCACCCGAAGGTATAACCGCCGGGTTTTATATGCAATGTCAAACCAATTGTACCTGCCCCAGACCTTTTTTGTAAAAAGGTCGCCGGGAGGGAAAGACTAAACAAACAAACAACATTGTTCCAATTGTTTATTAAGGATTTCAGCATATCTTTTACCTGTTCGAAAGAATTAAGCATAACTTCTGAATCCTCATAAAGATGAAACATATCTTTATTAAAGATGAAGTCCTTCAAGTATCCCTTTACACTTGAAACACTAGTAAGATTCAGGCATCTTTTTATCCCATAAAAAGTCTAAGCCTATCTTAATCTCTAATCCGGCTTCTGCCAGAAGCCCTCATAGATCGCCGTCTTGAAGGCCGTGATACCCTAATGTATCAATCAATTGTTTGGCAAATTATCGCGAATCGCAAATCCGTTAATATAACCACCCGAAGGTACAACCGCCGGGTTTTATATGCAATGTCAAACCAATTATACCTGCCTCAGACCTCTTTGTAAAAAGGTCGCCGGGAGGGAAAGACCAAACAAAATAACTGTGTGGAGCCCCCCTCGCCGGGAATAACACAGGAAGCCTGATCCCAGGCTTGACCACAGAAAACGCAGTTTCTGATGAGCCCTCAAGCGACCAAACTCGTCGGGGTAACTTACCTATTTTAGCCATCCTGACTAAAACTCGGTAAACAAAAACGGTGTTCTCGGAGCAACGAGAAAAAACGCCGGAAAGGTAACCCACACCAAACGAGACATAACAGGAGGGCGTAATGCATAAAGCAATGAATAACACAGGAAGCCTGATCCCAGGCTCGACCACAGAAAACGCAGTTTCTGATGAGCCCTCAAGCGACCAAACTCGTCGGGGTAACTTACCTATTTTAGCCATCCTGACTAAAACTCGGTAAACAAAAACGGTGTTCTCGGAGCAACGAGAAAAACGCCGGAAAGGTAACCCCCACCAAACGAGACATTTTAACACATTTTATACAAAGGGTGTGCGCAAAATTAGGGATACCTGAACAGGAGGGCGTAATGCATAAAGCAAAAACCGGGGCAAAGGTAGCCATGACAGAGACTGGAGGGAAACTTACTCCAGGTTCTGCATAGACCCGCCGGGACCCAGCTCTGGAAAAATAAAATTTCCAGGAATTAATGCTCATAAGGTTAACCCACTCATGTTCGCACACAGGTGTTAAATAACCTGCCGGGTAACGAGACGTAATACTCAACGACCACAGCTCGCTACGCGGTGGGGTTTCCTAAGTAAAGGATTTCAGAATA
The DNA here is from genome assembly GCA_032716605.1 of Paralithodes platypus. Classification (NCBI taxonomy): domain Eukaryota; kingdom Metazoa; phylum Arthropoda; class Malacostraca; order Decapoda; family Lithodidae; genus Paralithodes; species Paralithodes platypus. Next base: position 23,921,168 of record CM064503.1, on the reverse strand, counting down.
TCTTAATTTGTCCAAAAGATTTATGAATACCCTCTGACATAATATATAAAGACCATCATGGCGTTTATAAGTGATTAAGTCTTTCCGGTGGTGTTTGTTTCCAGATTAAATTTTGGAAAAAAAAAAAAAAAACTAAAAAAGACGCCGGCCCCCGAATTATCTCGTAGATAAAAAAACTGGGAAGCCTGACAAATATACGAGATCTAACTTCTGCCGAAGTATCTTTTTAGATCGCCGTATGTTAAAGGCGGCGATACAAAACGTATCCCTCAAATGTCTGGTTAACTAACTGAATTGTAAATTCGTTATTCTCATCCGTGTAAGAAGCACCCGCCGGGTGTGAATAATAGTTTAAAAAACGTTTACCCCAATTGTGCCCTAAAGCGCCGTATGTTGAAGGAGGCGATACACAATGCATCCCTCAATTGTCTGGTCAACTAAACTGAATTTTGCAAATTCGGTCATCCCACCCTTCCAGGTTGCACCCACCGGGTGTGTGGTAAACTATCAATGGAAGTTAAATATTACTAAGCTATAATGAATCAAATAAAATCAATCTAAATGAATACTCTATATCTAAATTGAATTCAATCTGAAACAAGCTAATTTATATCCAAAGGTCTCACATAATTAATGTATATAATTATAGGGTAAGGTTATAAGGGTTAATATTAGCCAGGAATTAACTCACCAATAGTTCCACGTGGCAATGAGGCAAGGGAGAACGTTTTACCCAATATGGCGGTGGACAATGGGGAACGAGACTTCGGTCCCAAGACACGAGTCAAGTTAAAGAAAGAATAAATGATTACATGGGAATGGACATGAATAATATGCTTATCTATCAGTCAGTCATGATGTCGATGAGAGCGTCGTGATGGTGTAGCTGTGTGTATTGCTGTATGTGTATTGTGATTAGAGGCACAAAAGCACGATCAACTGAGGGCGGAAAATTAGATGTTAACTGGTTGGTGTTCGTGAAGGCTCTGGCGTACCTCAAAAGCACACCTTGCTGCCTTGGCAAACCGCCAGGAGCCCAAATTATCGTACCGCATTTAGGTTGCTCTATACGATAAATTATATTAATATATACGATAAATTCATATATACTACATAAGACCATGGCAATATTGCTTAATAGCATATTAGGCCTTTTATAACTTAACTTATTTACAATCTTATAATATACGATCTACTCGTCCTACGTCGTGCTGTAGGAGAGATCGTGACGTCACAGAGACATACAAGATCACAAAAGAGTCATATTCTATCGTATTTATACGATACACTCCCCCCACAAAAAAGACCTGAACCCCACCTTAAACCTAAAGTTGCCCAGAGGCTATCTTCTGACGCCACAAGTCGACAGCGCCAGCAGCAGCGCGTCTGGGACGCGTCCCGGTCCGAGAATGATCACCATCAGTATGAGGTGAGTCGTTCCTTCGAGAATCCTCGGACCCAGCAATAACAGGTGGAGCCTCAGATTGCAATGCGGAATCTAGCTCCAAAGCGTACAAACGTGCGATAGGACGAACAGTAGTTCCAGTGGCTGTCTTTAATAGCGCCACCCGCTCTACAGAGTCTGCCCCCTTGTATACCTCCAATACGCGGCCTAATTTCCAGTATAAACGAGGACTATCTTCTTTAATTAAAACAACGTCACCAACTGTAGGGGCCGTTGGTCTACCAGAGGGAGTAACACTCCTTTCCCTCAATGCTAGCAGATATTCACTAATCCACCGTTTCCTAAAATCCTCGATTATCCTGGATATATACTGGTATCTCTTAGACACCGCTACCGCAGAGTACAACGAGGGATCCTCTAACTCTACTATGGACTGAAAATCAGATGGAAACGCAGTCAATGGTTTTCCATATAGCAAGTGAGCTGGCGTTAATGGTAGTGGTTCTTGCAGGTCGGTGTACACATATGTAAGCGGGCGATCATTCACGACTGCCTCTATCTCTGTGAGGACTGTCGTCAACTCACTCTTCTTTAATAGAGCACGTCCTACAACCGCTCTTAGTCCTGACTTTACTATGCCGACACACCGTTCCCACATGCCACCAAACCAAGGTGCCTTAACTGGAATGAACCTCCATTCGCACTTCTTCTCTCCCAAAAAAGTGATGATAGTAGGATCACTACTCATATCCTTTAGATATTTTGATGCTTGGACATAAGTGGGAGCATTGTCGCTAAGAATGAGTTGAGGGAATGAACGACGGGCACAAAACCGTCTGAACGCCAGCATAAATTCCTCGCTAGACATATTATCACATAGTTCTAGGTGTACCGCTCGAGACGTCGCACAGGTAAACAATAATATATAAACTTTCTCATGCTCCCTCGTCTTCAATGCCCCTGTGTAATCTAATCCTACCGCTTGGAAAGGTTCTACGTGCTTTACACGGCATTCAGGTAGGGGTGGAGCTGGTCCAGTTGCATATGGTTTACCCTTTAGTCTCTGGCATATTACACACTTTCTCACTACGCGTCGAGCTACTTGTCGAACTCTGGGTATCCACCATGTGAGACGTAAAATTGATATAATATGACATACCCCGTAGTGTTTTACTTCCCTATGTGCACGTATGATCAATAGATCAGTAACGTGATGTCTTGTTGGCATAAGTATAGGTCGGTTTGTGCCGTCTGGTACACCCGACCACTTCAGGCGACCCTCACACCTGATGAGGCCATTGTCTAGGTGCAACCTTAGTTGACGCACTATATTAGGCATTAATGTCTTATTCGAGCCTTTCAAGGATTCTAATTCATTGGAAAAGGTTTCTACTTGAACCCATTTGATCAAAGTTACTTCAGCTGCTTTAAATTCACGAGCATCAATGTTGTGACCCCTGTTGCAGAGTTGGCCCGTTACTTTAAGCTTAAGATTGGATACATATCGCAACACCCAAGCTACAACTCTGACTAGTTTATTATAGTCACCGAATCTTGCCCACTTTATGATAGGACCCGGTGGCTCATTTGGTTGGGCTGTAACTGCCACTGTTTCCAGTGGCAGAAGTCCCTCACCAACAGCATGCCATATCGTCCATTCACTTTCATGGAGCAGCCACTTTGGACCATGCCACCACAATTCGGACTTCATTAACTGGCTAGCCGTTATACCCCTAGTTATGAGATCACTAGGGTTTTCCTTTGTATTTACATAATGATAAGCAACGTCTGGCAAAAGGGCTCTAATCTCATCTACCCTATTCCGCACATAAACTGGCAGAGACTTCTTGCTATGTATCCAGTTGAGTGCGACCTGACTATCGCACCATACGTGAACGATTTCAATATTTAATTCGCTCTCGTATGCTGCGCGTACATGTTGCACCAGACGTGCTAATAGCAGCATGGCAGTCAATTCCATTTTAGGGATAGTTACCTTCTTAACCGGGGCTACTTTGGCCCGGGCTGTAACTAAATGTGCCCCAAATGAAGTAACAACATATATGGCTACCCCGTATGCCGTGGCGCTAGCATCGCAAAACGTGTGTAATGTAACGTCACCGAATGCCGCCACTTTACGAGGTATAGGTTTAGTACATAGGATGGCATATTCATTCAACAACAATGTCCCTTGGTCATTCAGGTCCTCGGGCAAACTGTCATCCCATCCTATTTTACGTCTCCAAACTTCCTGCATTAGAATCCTAGCTCTTATGGTAATAGGTAATGCTAGACCCAAAGGATCAAAAAATTGCGCAACTTTGCTCAACAGACTTCTTTTTGTGTGCGCTCCTGTCTGCTGAGCAAAAGACCTTGTTTGAAAAGTTAGTATGTCATGTTTAGGTTGCCAGATCATCCCCAAATTTCTGGACTTTTCCTGGTTAAGAGATGCCGTACCATCCACCTGTATTAAACTCTGAAGATCTTCACTATTAGTAACCCACTCGCGGAGAAATAGATGTGCATCCGCAAACAATCTGCGTGCTTGCCAGTATGCATACAACAAATCATCTTGACTATCGCTAGTACCCTGCAAATTGTCAATGTATAATCCGCGAGATAGTTTACTTGTGTCCTCATGAGTGTCAGCTAGATGTTTTCTGATTGTGGCATTTAACAAAAACTGCGAGCAAGTGGCCCCAAAGAGTACAACCCGAAAACGGTATATTATGATGGGACTTTCAGAGTCGCTAATGTCGCCGAACCAAAGAAAGCGGGTAACATCTCTATCTTCCTCCTTTAGCTTGACCATCAAGAATGCTTTCTCGATGTCACTGGTATAGGCGTACTTTCCCAGCCTAAACCGCAATAGATGTTGGGACAGGTCCGACACCATGGACGGACCTGTCAACAGGCAGTCATTCAGACTGGGTTGTTGACCTTGGTGGGCAGAACAGTCATACACCACCCGTATTGGTGTGGTGACGCTGTCTTTCTTTACCCCATGATGGGCCAGATAGTGAACCCTACCCTTCTTACACGGTTCCTCGACATCGACTCTCTCAATAAAACCCCTATCCTCATAACTCCGAAATACATCGTCATACGCCTGGCGCGTGCTCGGTTCGTTAGACAATTTCCGCTGCAATGCGCGCAAGCGACCTAATGCCAAACCATAGTTGGTAGGCAGGCTTATCTCACTGTTCTTCCAGGGTAAACTAACTTTATATTGCTTGTCTGAGGCACAGTAGCACACAGACTCGTCAAACCTTTGTAGCGCAACTTCCGAGTCATAATCAGTCTCCATAGGATTAATGCCTATGTGATCCAATCTCCACAGTCGTTCCAGGTCGAACTCGGCAGCCATCTTAGGGTCACTAGGTTGGGAATCCTCCCTTCCCAACTCCTCTGCCGCGGTTACATTGACTCTATATATCGAGACCGTGTCGACCAGGACCTTTGACTGTGTAGTATGCACCTTTCCGCTCATGCAGTATCCAAATTTAGTGGGGATTAAAATTACACCACACATCTTTTTAAATCCGGGGTATACTACTTCATAATAATGATCCACACCAAGTAGAACATGCACCTCACTCTGATTTCCCATGGGATCTGACAAGTTAACCCCTTTGCTACGTAATGCGTGTTCCACCTTCTTCACACCCACAGATACATATTCTGGTAGGGTGTCTACTACGATACAAGTCATAAAGTACCGGTTTTTACGATAGAAATATGAAATCTCCGCTATCTCGTAGTCTTGTTTATCAGTAACCCCTGTGAAGCCCTGTAATCGAAGAGTCTCAGCCCCTACGATTCGGTGCTTCAGTCCCACTAGTACGGACCTCTTTATAAAGGAACGTTGAGACCCTTGATCTAGAAGTACCCGACAAACTTTGTTACTGTCATTACCTTCCATGGGAATCTGTATTGTGGGCAATATAGTGGTGTCTTGCGTGCTACCTAGTGCCACAGTTGTAGTACCCTCATTTTTGACGTCTTTGACTTTATCTGCTGTAGGACACAACTTATCAAAGTGATGTCCTTTGCAGTGGCGACAGGGCCTTAAGTATGTAGCAGTACATTGTCCCTGCTTACCATGTTCTTTACTTAGACAACCTACACATAGCTTCAATCTTTTCGCCTGTGCTAGTTTTGTCTCATTTGTTGGGTATTTTACGCAGAAACTCCATTTATGTTTGTTGTTACATAGCTTACATAGAATCTGAGCAGGTTTCTTATACACACCCTCTTTCTTTACTTTAGTCCCCACTGTCATGCTTACTGTTCCCCTCTTCTCCACATTCTCACTCCCTCCCGACTCATACATTCTCCCTTTGTTCAACTGTAGATTATTGATCTCCTTACTGAACTGAGTTTTGAATTCCCCCAGCTCAAATGATCTTACCTTATCAAGTATTGCCATAGGAAGCTTCTGACGCAAGATAATGACTATCATTTCCTGCGTGGTAAGCCCTAGGGTATCTAGCGATCGAGTATGGCACTCCATATTTGCCCTGAAGTTTGTCAACTCATCAACCTTATACTGTGGTTCTGCGAGCCCCAACAAGGCAACGACATGGGCCATCTTCAACTGCTCTCTATCCCCGTATGTGGACTCTAATAAGTGTACCGCTTCAAGATAACTACCACCTACTACTGCAAAACCCTCTATTAAATGTAAGGCCTCTCCTTCCATTTGTCCCTTCAGATAGTGAAACTTGCGGACATTATCCAAAGAGGATTCATGAACCGTAGATCGAAATACGTCCCAGAAAGCTAACCACTCGGTCAACTTGCCCCCAAATGTAGGAAGATTGAGCTTTGGGAGGTGTACAGTATGTTTTGGGTCAGCCCTTCTATGGGCCTCATTATCGCCTCCCTTCTTACTCGCGATTGCACGCTGTAATAGGTACTTCGCTCTAAAGACAGGTTCGTCATAGAGGGCGCGATTATCACACTCTGTAACAATCTCTTCCTCCTCTGTCATGGCAGCCACAATCACCTCACTCAGAGCCGTAATACGACCGTGGGTAACCTGGACGTTTTCTAATCTAGCCTCCAATTCCTCTAGTTCAGCAGTAGTGATGAAAGTGTTGACGTCCACTATTAGCCTATTCATTACTCCCCGAAGTCCCGCCCTTTGATTTTTAGGGGCTTTGTTCAGCACCCCACTAGACGGTGTCTCTTTACCGTTTTTATCCATTTTGCTTGCGAGCCTATAGGCTATGTATCTAAATATCACGTTACAAAAACAACGGCCAAATAACAGGCTACTTAAGAGACGCCAACCGGCGGACTTCTATGTTATGGAGAAAAAATAGTACACTATATAGCAATACCTACTAATGGATCATATTGAACAAGAAAAAATGTTAGGTCAGGTCATATGTCACAGGAAGTCTGAAACAGAAAAGAAAATTATTGGGGAAAGATGATGGGTGGGATGCAGGACTTAGGCAGGCACAACGATGTGACCCTGCATTCCGGCTCTAACCATCGCTTGGCTAGCCTTGCCAGTTTATCATAGAGTTGTTCCTGCATCCTGTTATATGTCCCCTTGTTCATTGCCTTAAAATCCCTTACTGGTAGCTAATTCCCGGGTCTGGGCACCAATGTGGTAAACTATCAATGGAAGTTAAATATTACTAAGCTATGAAGTAGTATACCCCGGATTTAAAAAGATGTGTGGTGTAATTTTAATCCCCACTAAATTTGGATACTGCATGAGCGGAAAGGTGCATACTACACAGTCAAAGGTCCTGGTCGACACGGTCTCGATATATAGAGTCAATGTAACCGCGGCAGAGGAGTTGGGAAGGGAGGATTCCCAACCTAGTGACCCTAAGATGGCTGCCGAGTTCGACCTGGAACGACTGTGGAGATTGGATCACATAGGCATTAATCCTATGGAGACTGATTATGACTCGGAAGTTGCGCTACAAAGGTTTGACGAGTCTGTGTGCTACTGTGCCTCAGACAAGCAATATAAAGTTAGTTTACCCTGGAAGAACAGTGAGATAAGCCTGCCTACCAACTATGGTTTGGCATTAGGTCGCTTGCGCGCATTGCAGCGGAAATTGTCTAACGAACCGAGCACGCGCCAGGCGTATGACGATGTATTTCGGAGTTATGAGGATAGGGGTTTTATTGAGAGAGTCGATGTCGAGGAACCGTGTAAGAAGGGTAGGGTTCACTATCTGGCCCATCATGGGGTAAAGAAAGACAGCGTCACCACACCAATACGGGTGGTGTATGACTGTTCTGCCCACCAAGGTCAACAACCCAGTCTGAATGACTGCCTGTTGACAGGTCCGTCCATGGTGTCGGACCTGTCCCAACATCTATTGCGGTTTAGGCTGGGAAAGTACGCCTATACCAGTGACATCGAGAAAGCATTCTTGATGGTCAAGCTAAAGGAGGAAGATAGAGATGTTACCCGCTTTCTTTGGTTCGGCGACATTAGCGACTCTGAAAGTCCCATCATAATATACCGTTTTCGGGTTGTACTCTTTGGGGCCACTTGCTCGCAGTTTTTGTTAAATGCCACAATCAGAAAACATCTAGCTGACACTCATGAGGACACAAGTAAACTATCTCGCGGATTATACATTGACAATTTGCAGGGTACTAGCGATAGTCAAGATGATTTGTTGTATGCATACTGGCAAGCACGCAGATTGTTTGCGGATGCACATCTATTTCTCCGCGAGTGGGTTACTAATAGTGAAGATCTTCAGAGTTTAATACAGGTGGATGGTACGGCATCTCTTAACCAGGAAAAGTCCAGAAATTTGGGGATGATCTGGCAACCTAAACATGACATACTAACTTTTCAAACAAGGTCTTTTGCTCAGCAGACAGGAGCGCACACAAAAAGAAGTCTGTTGAGCAAAGTTGCGCAATTTTTTGATCCTTTGGGTCTAGCATTACCTATTACCATAAGAGCTAGGATTCTAATGCAGGAAGTTTGGAGACGTAAAATAGGATGGGATGACAGTTTGCCCGAGGACCTGAATGACCAAGGGACATTGTTGTTGAATGAATATGCCATCCTATGTACTAAACCTATACCTCGTAAAGTGGCGGCATTCGGTGACGTTACATTACACACGTTTTGCGATGCTAGCGCCACGGCATACGGGGTAGCCATATATGTTGTTACTTCATTTGGGGCACATTTAGTTACAGCCCGGGCCAAAGTAGCCCCGGTTAAGAAGGTAACTATCCCTAAAATGGAATTGACTGCCATGCTGCTATTAGCACGTCTGGTGCAACATGTACGCGCAGCATACGAGAGCGAATTAAATATTGAAATCGTTCACGTATGGTGCGATAGTCAGGTCGCACTCAACTGGATACATAGCAAGAAGTCTCTGCCAGTTTATGTGCGGAATAGGGTAGATGAGATTAGAGCCCTTTTGCCAGACGTTGCTTATCATTATGTAAATACAAAGGAAAACCCTAGTGATCTCATAACTAGGGGTATAACGGCTAGCCAGTTAATGAAGTCCGAATTGTGGTGGCATGGTCCAAAGTGGCTGCTCCATGAAAGTGAATGGACGATATGGCATGCTGTTGGTGAGGGACTTCTGCCACTGGAAACAGTGGCAGTTACAGCCCAACCAAATGAGCCACCGGGTCCTATCATAAAGTGGGCAAGATTCGGTGACTATAATAAACTAGTCAGAGTTGTAGCTTGGGTGTTGCGATATGTATCCAATCTTAAGCTTAAAGTAACGGGCCAACTCTGCAACAGGGGTCACAACATTGATGCTCGTGAATTTAAAGCAGCTGAAGTAACTTTGATCAAATGGGTTCAAGTAGAAACCTTTTCCAATGAATTAGAATCCTTGAAAGGCTCGAATAAGACATTAATGCCTAATATAGTGCGTCAACTAAGGTTGCACCTAGACAATGGCCTCATCAGGTGTGAGGGTCGCCTGAAGTGGTCGGGTGTACCAGACGGCACAAACCGACCTATACTTATGCCAACAAGACATCACGTTACTGATCTATTGATCATACGTGCACATAGGGAAGTAAAACACTACGGGGTATGTCATATTATATCAATTTTACGTCTCACATGGTGGATACCCAGAGTTCGACAAGTAGCTCGACGCGTAGTGAGAAAGTGTGTAATATGCCAGAGACTAAAGGGTAAACCATATGCAACTGGACCAGCTCCACCTCTACCTGAATGCCGTGTAAAGCACGTAGAACCTTTCCAAGCGGTAGGATTAGATTACACAGGGGCATTGAAGACGAGGGAGCATGAGAAGGTTTATATATTATTGTTTACCTGTGCGACGTCTCGAGCGGTACACCTAGAACTATGTGATAATATGTCTAGCGAGGAATTTATGCTGGCGTTCAGACGGTTTTGTGCCCGTCGTTCATTCCCTCAACTCATTCTTAGCGACAATGCTCCCACTTATGTCCAAGCATCAAAATATCTAAAGGATATGAGTAGTGATCCTACTATCATCACTTTTTTGGGAGAGAAGAAGTGCGAATGGAGGTTCATTCCAGTTAAGGCACCTTGGTTTGGTGGCATGTGGGAACGGTGTGTCGGCATAGTAAAGTCAGGACTAAGAGCGGTTGTAGGACGTGCTCTATTAAAGAAGAGTGAGTTGACGACAGTCCTCACAGAGATAGAGGCAGTCCGTGAATGATCGCCCGCTTACATATGTGTACACCGACCTGCAAGAACCACTACCATTAACGCCAGCTCACTTGCTATATGGAAAACCATTGACTGCGTTTCCATCTGATTTTCAGTCCATAGTAGAGTTAGAGGATCCCTCGTTGTACTCTGCGGTAGCGGTGTCTAAGAGATACCAGTATATATCCAGGATAATCGAGGATTTTAGGAAACGGTGGATTAGTGAATATCTGCTAGCATTGAGGGAAAGGAGTGTTACTCCCTCTGGTAGACCAACGGCCCCTACAGTTGGTGACGTTGTTTTAATTAAAGAAGATAGTCCTCGTTTATACTGGAAATTAGGCCGCGTATTGGAGGTATACAAGGGGGCAGACTCTGTAGAGCGGGTGGCGCTATTAAAGACAGCCACTGGAACTACTGTTCGTCCTATCGCACGTTTGTACGCTTTGGAGCTAGATTCCGCATTGCAATCTGAGGCTCCACCTGTTATTGCTGGGTCCGAGGATTCTCGAAGGAACGACTCACCTCATACTGATGGTGATCATTCTCGGACCGGGACGCGTCCCAGACGCGCTGCTGCTGGCGCTGTCGACTTGTGGCGTCAGAAGATAGCCTCTGGGCAACTTTAGGTTTAAGGTGGGGTTCAGGTCTTTTTTGTGGGGGGAGTGTATCGTATAAATACGATAGAATATGACTCTTTTGTGATCTTGTATGCCTCTGTGACGTCACGATCTCTCCTACAGCACGACGTAGGACGAGTAGATCGTATATTATAAGATTGTAAATAAGTTAAGTTATAAAGGCCTAATATGCTATTAAGCAATATTGCCATGGTCTTATGTAGTATATATGAATTTATCGTATATATTAATATAATTTATCGTATAGAGCAACCTAAATGCGGTACGATAATTTGGGCTCCTGGCGGTTTGCCAAGGCAGCAAGGTGTGCTTTTGAGGTACGCCAGAGCCTTCACGGACACCAACCAGTTAACATCTAATTTTCCGCCCTCAGTTGATCGTGCTTTTGTGCCTCTAATCACAATACACATACAGCAATACACACAGCTACACCATCACGACGCTCTCATCGACATCATGACTGACTGATAGATAAGCATATTATTCATGTCCATTCCCATGTAATCATTTATTCTTTCTTTAACTTGACTCGTGTCTTGGGACCGAAGTCTCGTTCCCCATTGTCCACCAGCATATTGGGTAAAACGTTCTCCCTTGCCTCATTGCCACGTGGAACTATTGGTGAGTTAATTCCTGGCTAATATTAACCCTTATAACCTTACCCTATAATTATATACATTTATTATGTGAGACCTTTGGATATAAATTAGCTTGTTTCAGATTGAATTCAATTTAGATATAGAGTATTCATTTAGATTGATTTTATTTGATTCATTATAGCTTAGTAATATTTAACTTCCATTGATAGTTTACCACACACCCGGTGGGTGCAACCTGGAAGGGTGGGATGACCGAATTTGCAAAATTCAGTTTAGTTGACCAGACAATTGAGGGATGCATTGTGTATCGCCTCCTTCAACATACGGCGCTTTAGGGCACAATTGGGGTAAACGTTTTTTAAACTATTATTCACACCCGGCGGGTGCCTTCTTACACGGATGAGAATAACGAATTTACAATTCAGTTAGTTAACCAGACATTGAGGGATACGTTTTGTATCGCCGCCTTTAACATACGGCGATCTAAAAAGATACTTCGGCAGAAGTTAGATCTCGTATATTTGTCAGGCTTCCCAGTTTTTTGTTATCTACGAGATAATTCGGGGGCCGGCGTCTTTTTTTAAGTTTTTTTTTTTTTTTCCAAAATTTAATCTGGAAACAAACACCACCGGAAAGACTTAATCACTTATAAACGCCATGATGGTCTTTATATATTATGTCACGAGGGTATTCATAAATCTTTTGGACAAATTAAGATATTCTGAAATCCTTTACTTAGGAAACCCCACCGCGTAGCGAGCTGTGGTCGTTGAGTATTACGTCTCGTTACCCGGCAGGTTATTTAACACCTGTGTGCGAACATGAGTGGGTTAACCTTATGAGCATTAATTCCTGGAAATTTTATTTTTCCAGAGCTGGGTCCCGGCGGGTCTATGCAGAACCTGGAGTAAGTTTCCCTCCAGTCTCTGTCATGGCTACCTTTGCCCCGGTTTTTGCTTTATGCATTACGCCCTCCTGTTCAGGTATCCCTAATTTTTGCGCACACCCTTTGTATAAAATGTGTTAAACTGTCTCGTTTGGTGGGGTTACCTTTCCGGCGTTTTTCCTCGTTGCTCCGAGAACACCGTTTTTGTTTACCGAGTTTTAGTCAGGATGGCTAAAATAGGTAAGTTACCCCGACGAGTTTGGTCGCTTGAGGGCTCATCAGAAACTGCGTTTTCTGTGGTCGAGCCTGGGATCAGGCTTCCCTGTGTTATTCTTTGCTTTATGCATTACGCCCTCCTGTTATGTCTCGTTTGGTGTGGGTTACCTTTCCGTCGTTTTTTCTCGTTGCTCCGAGAACACCGTTTTTGTTTACCGAGTTTTAGACAGGATGGCTAAAATAGGTAAGGTACCCCGACGAGTTTGGTCGCTTGAGGGCTCATCAGAAACTGCTTTTTCTGTGGTCAAGCCTGGATCAGGCTTCCTGTGTTATTCCCGGCGAGGGGGCTCCACACAGTTATTTTGTTTGGTCTTTCCCTCCCGGCGACCTTTTTACAAAGAGGTCTGAGGCAGGTATAATTGGTTTGACATTGCATATTAAAACCCGGACGGTTGTACCTTCGGGTGGTTATATTAACGGATTTGCGATTCGCGATAATTTGCCAAACAATTGATTGATACAGTAGGGTATCACGGCCTTCAAGACGGCGATCTATGAGGGCTTCTGGCAGAAGCCGGATTAGAGATTAAGATAGGCTTAGACTTTTTATGGGATAAAAGAAGGCCTGAATCTTACTAGTGTTCCAATTGTAAAGGGATACTTGAAGGACTTCATCTTTAATAAAGATATGTTTTCATCTTCATGGGGATTCAGTAGTTATGCTAATTCCTTTCGATCAGGTAACAGATATGCTGAAATCCTTAATAAAAAATTGGTACAATGTTTGTTTGTTTGTTTAGTCTTTCCCTCCCGGCGACCTTTTTACAAAAAAGGTCTGGGGCAGTACAATTGGTTTGACATTGCATATAAAACCCGGCGGTTATACCTTCGGGTGGTTATATTAACTGATTAGCAATTTCGGCGATCATTTGCCAAACAATTGATTGATACAATAGGGTATCACGGCCTTCAAGACGGCGATCTATGAGGGCTTCTGGGAGAAGCCGGATTAGAGATTAGGATAGGCTTAGACTTTTTATGGGATAAAAAGATGCCGGAATCTTACTAATGTTTCAAGTGTAAAGGGATACTTGAAAGACTTCATCTTTAATAAAGATATACTTCATCTTTATGAGGATTCAAAAGATATGCTTAAAATCTTCTGGACAGGAAAATATATCCTGAAATCTTTAATATGAAACTAAAGGAAAACGAAAAGTAGTGGTGGAGTGCTACGGTTCGTTGACCGGCGGTCTTGTGACACATATTTTGTACCATTTTTTGGGTGTAACCCTATGAGCATTAATCCCCGGAAAATTCTCTTTCCAGGGCGGAGTACCGGTGTTGCACCAGGTGACCAGGTAGTTCTCGGGGGCGGGGTAGTTTTTCCCCCAGTCTCTGTCATGTCGGCCCACTGGAACCTCTCATTGCTGTATGTTCAACGCCGTTAAGATCAGGTATCCTATATTATTTTATTTGTTAATGAAATAATTTAATCACTGAATAATAAACCATATATAGTTCTATGATTATATTAGGATAATATTGTGTTTATTTATAGTAATTTATTTTAATACAATTAAATATAAATTAAATTAATTAGTATACTTTATGATTTTGCTCACCAGCTCTGCTTTCAATGTGTTAATGAGCTATGGGAGCTTTTAATTATCATAAACCTTTACAGGCCTCTCTTTCAGAGAGTATACCGAGCTCGCAAGCGAGGGACAGCCACAGCCAAGGTGTATGGCGATACTCACAGTCCTGGCAGGACAGAACACATCCCTTTGTGACTCAACTAGTGCTGACGTCCACGGGATGCCGATGTACCATCTTCTACCCCAGTTTTAACATGGCAACATGTGGAAGTCCCGGCTTCGGCGGGATCTTCCCATGATAAGCCAGACTTAACGGATAAGAAACAACGATCCCTGGTCTCAGAGATGGAGGTTGAAGAGTCCAGGCACCTTCTAGGCGACTCTCAGGGTACTGTCGAATCTCCACGGAGTTCGTCATCGGCTAGGTATGTACCGGCGGAAGAGATTGATGGACTACTATTGAATGCACTTAATAGGTTCTTTGGCCCTACGCCGGAAACTCCTTCTGATACTGGAGATCCCTCGATGTCGACGAATGTGCGACCTCTGGCTACATCCTTTGCTTTAGCTAAAATACCTAGACATCCGCTTGTGTCAGACCCAATTTCCAAATGTGCCAGGCACAGCAGCTCTCACTACTTCCACTGTGCGAGTCATATCAGACATATCTCCCCCTCCTTTAGACAAGGC